>OU015491.1:190980221-191580221 GCA_907164885.2 Dolomedes plantarius | reverse complement strand
GACACACCGCCTTTGTTGCCTTTAGACAAAACAGAACTTCGTCAGCCGAACTTAGCTTAAAGTCAATTGACTGTTGTGCGTTAAAAAAGTTAGTGCGGCAGTAAAAGTAGGAGTAGGGGTACTCAAAATCGAAGCAGCATAGTCCACAAATAAGACACGACTAGATGATGCTCCCATACAGAAAAGTATCCCATAAAAAATAGGTGCAAAGATTTACGCTAGGAATAAAATTCCTGCAGAATAACAAGAAAGTAAAACACAAATAAATAGTAAAAAAAAATTGATCTCGAGGACATAGTGTCAGTTTACGTGTTTGTTGGCGCATGTGTTTAGTTGCGTCCTACTGATATTTTTATCAGTCATCTTAAAGAATACGTAACTTTCATATTTACGAAATAGATGCAAATAAATGCGAAATTTACAGATATGAACGAATAAATGCGAAAATTATTTTTTTACTACTTTTCGGCGAAAACTCGGTGATAAACGGCTTTTTAAGCGAAATCAGGTAATAATAGTAATAATTTATTAACATAATTGCTTAACTAAGTCCATTCGCGGTCTTTAACTGAGAAATCTCTTCTTCGGATTTTATCCGAATTGCACCCGGACACTTTGTCCCTACCGGTTTCGAACATAAAAATCTAACTCTAAAAATCAACCATCAAGTTTTCTAGAACAATATACTGTAGTAGATTTAGACACGTCTCTTGAGTGTCAAAGTCAAGGGTATTTCAGCCACTTAAGCAGTAAACCAAGAGACTTCTGTTGATGTTATATAGATTTTAATTGCAACGAAATGCTGCTACCTCAACTTTGAAAAGGCAGCCATACAAAGCCTCTATAGTCCCGTTTACGCATAGATGCTGAGCATGTAACAGCATAGTAATTAATGACTGAAGGCAAAGACTTAAGGAACATAATGGGGAGACTACTATAATGCTAACTTTTAACTATGAATTTTGATATTTACATATCCAAGTAAGTAAAATCGTGCTTTGTTCTAATGAATGCGAAATTTTGGAATTATACATATATATATATATATATTTGGAATATATATATATATATATATATATATATATATATATATATATTTTTTTTTTTTTTTTTTCTTGCGAATAAATGCGAAATGTTATCTCTTGTATTTTTTTGTTGCGAAATTTCGATATATTTTATGGGAAATTTACGTATCCCTAGATTTCTTTAATGCATTAAGTTAAAATAAACTAAAGAACAGATATACAGCAAAAGGCTGACAGGGTGTCTCCAACCACGAGCTCTCATCATCAGACATCTAACGTTAAATTTCGAATCTCTTATAGTTAGACTACATCTGACTTGTAAGACTATATTTCGAATCTCTTGGATTCTATCCGAGTCCAAGCATGAAGTTTTCCTGTACACTGGTTGGAGCCGGCCAATTACCTTGGCAGGCGGCAGCCGCTAACGTCCCCGTCGCCTACCTAAGCATTGATAACAGCGCCATTTCGCAAGCCAGGCAAACATACCGTGGTTCTTGTATTATAACCCCCAGTGGCGCACACAGGGGGGAGACAAGGGGCCCTGCCCCCCTCAAAGAAATAGAAATTGCATTATGAATATTGATTTTGCATTATAAATATTTTTATCCGTTCATCCCGCTCCCCCCCATGCATTATAAATATTTTTATCTGTTTATCTCGCCCCCCCCCTCCCAAGAAAAAATTCCTGGGTGCGCCACTGATAACCCCGTCACCCTTCAAATATTCATATATGTTTGTTTACGGGGGTCCACATTCTTTGTTTGACGTTCCGTCAGACAAAAGTTATGAAAGAATCGCCTGCATAAAGTATAACTTAAAAACTTTGATTAGCAAACAGATATTAATAACTCAATACTTTACAACCTTCAAACGTTTATAAGGGGAATTGCGCTCGATGGAAATTATTGCCTGTTGATAACGTCAGTCATTTTAATTATTTACGACACGATTTAACAAATCTTAGTACTTTTACTATGAAGTTAGTCATCATTTCATGAAACACTGTTTAAATAGCAAATTTAATACAGTAGTTCTTCATTGTATATCGGGTAATAAATTTCATCAACGTGCCTACACGACAAGTACCTCCGCTAAAAAATAAATTTAAAGGAAAATTCGTCAACATATAAGTCATCTGTATGACATATAGTACAATCCAAAATAGTAATGCAAAGATTAAATACGCAATGTGCCACAGAGAGAGAAAGTTACTTCATACAACTTTTAGGAAACTTATTAAAGACGCAATGCAAATAATATCACATGAAATAATACGTAAATAAAATTTTTCATCAAGTTAGAAAATACAGAGCTTTCGAAACATTTCATTATATTCAAACCCTTCCTCAAATAAATAAACCCTATTAATTCATCGACCGCAAGCAATATAAGATAACAAATATCCGAGTGGCGAGCTATAAAAATGGATTTATTTTAATATCTCATTTTTATGTCATCTCTGTCACGTCAGCTTCCGAAAAACAGGGGACAGTCAATTACGTAGACAGGATTAGAAGAAAAAGGGCTAAATCAGAATATTTAATATGTAAAAATAATATAAATTTAGAATAAGAAATGAAACCGCTAGCTAATATAGTTACAGAGGACTTGAAATACACTGAAGTGCCACTGAATTAGGGATAGCAAAGCCTATGCATATTGTGTAGCGCTGCGCATCATGTATGCGCAAGTGAGGGCGCTGTGGTAACTGCATATATAGCGCGTACTGTGTTTGTTCTGAATTAGTTGTTGGAATTGCCAGTATGGATAAACTGATTTAGACGCCTTCGATCGCGGACAAATCGTAGGTGCGTGACGCATGGGCCATTCAATTTCCGAAATCGTCAAACAGCTAGGATTTTCAAGGTCGGCAGTGTCAAGAGTATACCAAGAATACATGGATGGTGGAAAAAAAACTAGCGATCGGGCAAACTGCAAAGGACAATTAGCCTTGACAGTGCGTGGTGAGAGACGGCTCAAGCGTATTGTAAGTAGCCAGCGAAGCCAAACATTAGCTCAAATTACCACCCAGTTTAATGACGGTGCCAGTCGTACAGTCAGTAAACGGACTGTACAACGCTCGCTTCACCGTATGGGTTTCGGGAGCCGTCGACCTACGAGAGTACCATTGCTCTATACTCGCCATCGGGCTGCACGTCTTGCCTGGGCAAGAGAGCACAGAGACTGGAGTGTAGAGGACTGGAAACGAGTAGCGTGGAGTGATGAGTCTCGATTCCGACTACTTAACGCCGATGGGAGGCTGAGAATATGGCGTCAGGCTCATGAAGCCATGGATCCTGCATGCCTGGCTGGAACTGTACAAGGGCATGGTGGCTCAATCATGGTCTGGGGTGTTTTTTCGTGGCACAGTTTGGAATCTTTGGTGCGTGTACCAACCTCCCTCAATGCAATTCGGTACGTAGAGTTGCTGTGTGATCACCTCCATCCGTTTATGCTGTTCTGTTATCCGCACGGTAATGGAGTTTTCCAGCAAGACAACTGTACCTCTCACAAGTCCCGGTTGGCTACTGGCTGGTTGGATGAGCATTCCTCTGACTTCTCTGTCAGGAATTGGCCACCTAGAAGCCCAGACTTAAATCCTATTGAGCATCTTTTGGATGTTTTGGAACAAGGCGTGAAAGGCCATCACACAGCACCAAAGAACCTTACTGAATTATGGACAGCTTTAGCCAATATTTGGCAAGCCATTCCCGTGGAACGTTTCCAGAAACTTGTTGAATCTATGCCTCGTCGTGTGGCAGCCGTTATCAAGGCCAGAGGAGGCCCAACTCGTTACTAGGTAGGTATCCCTAATTCAGTGGCACTTCAGTGTATTTAGAGCATAAAAAGATATTGAATTCTATATCACCAAGAGAGGGTTTTGTCATTGTTGTTGTGGTTGTTTCTTATGTCCCCTAGCCGAAAGACATTCTAGACTAAGTCCGTAGTAAGATGCAGGGGGGAAGAGATGCGGCTCCAGTTTTTGGTACACGGAACCCCGAGGTTCGGATACCGATTTGTGTGTGGTGCCACCCCAGTTTGACCGAGAAATCCCAGGAGCGACATCGCGTGGGCTCGTGCTCTCCTTCAACCCTTAAAACCACAAAGAAGGAATTTCCGAGCTGCGGGTTTTACGTGCCCATACCCGGCATAGACACGAAAGCATTCAGTAAAGCTTTTCGGGATTCAGTTTGAGCACCCTCTGTACCGAATTCTGACGCGCTAACCACTAGGAAGCTTCGGGCCTTTTGCAATTGTATCAGGTACTATGACCATTATTTCCCATAATGTCTCTGAAATAGCTAAAATTTTCTGAATGAATAAAATAAATTTGAGAGAAATAAAAAGATTGAAATAAAATTTTGATCCAATTAAAAATAATTGTACCAGAAAAATTGATCCAATTATTGTTTGATAAAAATAATAATTGGATCAATTAATTTTGAAAAAATGATCTAATTATTAAACTGGAAGTCCAGTACTACCACAGCAGAAAACATTAACCCTTATAACCCCACATGACAAAAAAGCCATCACTATAAAGCCATCTGAACAAACTAAACTCACTTTTTGAAGGCCATCCCTAACAAGAGCCTTTTAGGAAGGATGCTAATCTCATCACGATACAAATGTATTAATTAAATAATTTAAATCATGATTCCTTTTCTTACTTTTCGTAGTGTCAGTAGTACTGCCTCTATAGTAAGTCAATCGTTGCAGACTTTTTTTAGTGCTTAATGCCATGGGAACGAGCTAAATGCAAAGCTTATTTCCTTCTGGAAAGAGCCGTCAGGTAAATATTATTACAATGGAAAAATATTTCCGCTCCTCTATTTTCATTTCTTATAAAACTGTTTTCATGAAGGTGTTATTTCAATAAATAAATATATAAATAAATATTATATACATATATATATACACATACACACACACACTATCTACCAATAAGTATTTGGACACCCATGCAAATGACGATATCTGCGGTCCTGTTATACGTCACGCCCTCCGTTAAATATCGTATAGGAAACAGCATTGGCATAAGTCGCCTGCAAGATGTCACGAGGTGCAGAGTTGTCAGATTTCCAGGACGACAACGTCAGCTATCATGTTGCGAGGTCCACCATGGATTGGTATGGTGACAATGGGATTAACCGAAAGGACTGGCCTGCCCGAAGCCCAGACCTGAACCCTATCGAGAACCTCTGAGACAAGTTGGATAGCCGAATTAAAGGTTGCAACAACCGCTTTAAATTGGTGATGGAACTTCGCCAAGCCGAGTGGAAGAAAATACCACTAGCCGTCATACAAGGATTGTAGAAAGCATGCCCCGGATGGTTGAGGCTGTAATTGCCTCTCGTGGAGGCTCTATTAACTATTGAATATGAATAAATTTTGCTTATCTTTTCTATCACAGGGTTCCAAATACTTATTGGTTGATAGTGCATATTGTAACGTCCCCGTAGTTGAAATAAACACACGAGAGACAGAATTTAAAAAAACACAGCTTGTATTAAAAATCCATATATGTACAGTATATACAAAGGCAGTGAGACTCTTCTTAGAAACAAAAAAAACATTCACAAAGATTCATCTAGTCTTTTACCGAGAGATTAACCGCACCGATCAGCAACTAGGATGGCTTTTCCCCAATCCTTCGCTGATGTCATTGATTCCGGCTGCGGACCCTCTGGCACTTCGTCTCCGCGCGGCACTCTCCGTGAGATTGTCTCGCTGGGACTCTCTGCGGCTCTCGTCAGAGCTCCTATTTGTTTGTTGGTCCCGCGATAGTACATTCCCAAGCTTTTTTTCGCAGTTTTCCACGCTCGGCAGATATAGCAAAACGCTCAGCGGGACGTCATGCTTTCAGTCCCTACGGGGATCGACTTCACCTCCGGGGGTGGGAGCGCCGGTCAGTCGTCCTGATTCTCTGCAGATCCAGAAGGCGAGCGTCAGATACCCGGAGTCTTTCTCACTTCCCCATGGTGTAGCGCCATTCGACTTTTCGTATTGTGAACGGCGTCTCTTAGAAAAAAGGAAGCGAGGTGACTGTTGGTAACTAAACGGGCCCCCGTGGCTTCTTGGAATCAGGCCTTTCTCGAAAAGAGTGTCTGAGTCCGGGGATCTCTTCCAGGAAAAAGCCACGATGTTACAATATATATATATATATATATATATATATATATATATATATATATATATATATATATATATATATACCGGGTGGCCATAATCAAACTGACAGTGCTCACAGTGTTCTGTAGCGCGATCTATTTGCGAGAATGACGCCACATTTTGTAGGAAGATTAAACAAGACGGGGAACGAAGGATTCCCCGAAAATATAAATTAGTTCCAAAAGTCACCGCTAGGGGAATATTTGGCGCTGTGTAATAGAAAATAGAGTGTTAAGAAATGCAAATTAATACGCAATAAAATTACCTTTTATTATGCACATTTTCTTATTTAGTTCAAGTGCAATATGGCAACACTTTTAAAAAAGCGTAAAATCTACATAAACACCGATAAAGTCTCGTGATCTGCAATATCACGTACGCTGAGCAGAAGAAGTTCTTTATTCAAATTTCACGTTACATCCATTGGCACAGTGCCAGCTGCTTGGGTTTTAAAAGGCAATGTGTTACGTTTCGAATCAATCGGATTGAAAGTTTATGTGCAATGTCTCCTTCTTTAGTCGAGCGTGCGTTACAGGTCAAATTCTTTTACCTCAACCAGTGCAACGCGTCAGCCGCTCTTCGTGCTTTTAGAACGCACAAAAAAATGCGTAAAGGTAACGGTCCTGTGTCAGTTAATGGGCTAAAAGCAATGGTTGCGACGTTTGAGAAAACAGGTTCTCTGAAGGTTCAGTCAGGCAGAGGACGAAAACCTGTACCACAGGATACAATCGAAGCAGTTGCCACGGCGATTGTCGACAGAGGACCAGACAATATTGCTGCCGCCTCTAGCGCTCGTGGATTAGCTCGGAATATGGATATGCCTTACAGTACGGTATGGAAAATCTTACGAAAGATTATCAACTTCTATCCGTACAAGATCAGCCGTGTACAGGAGTTACTGTACCCCGACCATGATAAGCGATTGACTTTTGCTCTCACCTTTCTTGCCAGAATGGAGGTGGATGATGCTTGGCCGTGGAAAATCTTATGGGGAGACGAGGCCCACTTTTACCTGTATGGAACTGTGAATACCCAGAACTGCCGAATTTGGGATGACAAATCACCACATGCAGTCACAGAAATTCCCTTACATTCACCAAAGGTAACTGTTTGGTGTGGGTTCAGAGCGGAATTTATCGTAGGTCCATTCTTCTATGAGAACATTACCCCGACAGGACCGGAAACCTGTTCTGTTACCGGAGAGAAATATCGCCACATGTTGAACAGCTTTGTCATTCCGGCACTTCAGCAAAGACAATGCCTGAGGGAAATCATTTTCATGCAAGATGGAGCCCCTCCACACGTTGCTGTACGGGTGCAACAGCTGCTACGACAGAAATTCACAACAGAAAGAGTCATTAGCCGCTACTTTCCACTGCATGGCCACCTCGGTCGCCTGATCTTACCCCATGCGACTTCTGGCTATGGGGTTACCTTAAGTCCAAGGTCTATCAAGGAGTGGTCCAGGACCTGGCTACGTTGAAGGATAACATATCACGGACTGTACGGGAGTTTCCTGCAGACATGTTACTTTCTGCTGTTGTGCATACTGTGCACAGAATGCAATATGTGGTCCACAACAACGGCAGCCACATTGAACCTCATTTGAATGCAAAATAAAAGGCAATTTCCGTATTGATTTTCATTTGTTAACACTCTATTTTCTATTACACAGCGCCAAATATTCCCCTAGCGGTGACTTTTGGAACTAATTTATTTTTTCGCGGAATCCTTCGTCCCCCGTCTTGTTAAATCTTCCTACAAAATGTGGAGTCATTCTCGCAAATAGATCGCGCTATAGAACACTGTGAGCACTGTCAGTTTAATTATGGTCACCCGGTATATATATATATATATATATATATATATATATATATATATATATATATATATATATATATATATATATATCTATATATATATATATATATATATATACACTGCTGGCCACTGTAAATGCAACACCCTGAAGGAAACATGCAAATAACATGAAATTTACAACATGCATTAGCGGAGGTGAGATATGCAAATGATTAGAAGTTCAGCGCAGACGCACATCACGCGCTCCTGTGGCGCCACTTCAAAGCGCTATTTAAGGCTTGGAGATTTCGACGATTTCAAGTTCGGCAATTGTGTTTTTCTTGTGGTTTTTTTAAAAAAAACGATCAATTATGCCTCGTCGAAAACAGCGATCATCTTTTGATCAAGTATCCGAGTTCGACAGAGGAAGGACAATCTCGGTAGTGGCCTACCGAGATTGTGGATTATCTTTCAGGGAAATCGGTAGTCGTGTTGGACGAAACCAAACAACTGTAATGCGGATATGTGATCGTTGGATGCAGGAGGGTACGACGGACCGGCGTGTTCGATCGCATCCACCTCAGTGCACGACTTCACGTGATGACAGGCAACTTGTGCGCATGGCAGTGACGGATCGCTCAGTCACATCACGAACCATAGCACAACACATGCAGTCTGTAACGCATCATCCAGTGTCTGCGCGTACCATTCGACACCGTTTACAGCAGAGTGGTCTGTCCGCAAGACGTCCATTGCTTTGTCTACCCTTGACGCAGAACCACAGACGTCTCCGCCGCCAATGGTGCGATGACAGAAGGATGTGGACGGCAGAATGGAATGAAATTGTCTTTACTGACGAGTCACGCTTCTGTCTGCAACACCACGACGGTCGCATTCGAGTCTGGAGACACCGTGAAGAGAGGATGCTGAACAGCTGCGTTATGCACCGCCACACTGGTCCTACACCGGGTATTATGGTATGGGGCGGTATTGGATACCACTCTCGCACACCTCTAGTACGCATTGCCGGTACTTTAAACAGCCAGCGCTACATCTCCGAGGTGTTGGAGCCAGTTGTCCTTCCTTACCTTCAGGGCTTGCCCACAGCCATATTTCCAATGGTTCCATTGTCCAATGGTTCTTCGTCAATCGCCAGATTGAATTGCTTTCCTGCCGCCTCGCTCTCCGGATCTTTCGCCGATAGAAAGAGTCGATCAGTACATCCCGGTAGACCAACAGCGGCGAGAGGAGAAGAGGGGATTCCAGCGATTAAGAGAGTGGGATTCTACCGTACTGAACGAAAGGGCCCGTTCACATAGAATCCGAAACGTCAGCGTTAAAGATTCCGTTTGAGTTGATTGGATAAATAATTCAATAATGGTATAGGATTGCTTAAAAATTTTTACGCCGACGTTGACGGATTCTATATGAACAGGCCCTAAGGCGTGCGTGCGGAAGTAGGATATTTTGAGAACAAAACAGGGCAGACGGTCCAAGTGTCCGGAAAGAATTCGGAGACGCTGTGCTGAGCGGAGGCTGCAGCGGACGGGAGTCAAAAGAGGGAGAGATAACCTTGCACGATACACACGGTCTGGCGGCAGGGGAGCTCCAGTGTTACAAGTTTTGAATGCTGCACTAAACAACCAGTTTAGGTGCGAGTAGAAGCTAGTGTAATTTTCAGAAGAGAAAGCTTAATGAGCGTTTGGTTGTAGTTGATGTTGTAACGACGAATCCTATTACGTGTTAATTGTAAATAAATATTAATTTCATTTTAACCAGGGCATGTAGTCATCATAAACCCTAAATTTTTATGGTGTCAACAATGTTACACATCTAAGCCCCGAACATCCCATATAAGAGTGTGTGTATATATATATATATACATATATGTGTGTGTGTGTGTGTTTACACATTTATTAAGTTCGCACTGTATAAATTAATCCAATGAATGATTTCTCTGCCGTGAAATCTTTCACGGGCCGGGAGGGAAGGGGGGGGGGTTGCGTATTTAAAATATAATCTTAAATTTTGTTAATTCCCTCATATTTTCTCACTGCGTTGAATAAAAAAAGTAACTCGATGACTTCCGCGTGTTCAAAGTCTATTATCGTAGTTTTTTTTTCTAAAAAAAACCCTTTCCTTAAAAGAAAAAACTCCAGTGACAAAGCATTTGAAGCTATAATGCATCCAAAATCCACTCTCTTCCCTCCATTTTAAATAGACAATTTCTGTTGCCAGAAATTTTTGCGAAAAAGAATTTAGAAGTAGGAGTAGGAGAAGAAAAAGCAAAAAAAAAAAAGCCCTCCCGAGCTGACTGTGACCATTAGAGGGGACTTGTGTCGTAGACACAGGAGACGACCCATTCCCATTTTGCCGTCGAGAAAGAAAAAGGGAAATGGTTGGGACGGAGGGATTTGTAAGAACGGCTCTTTGATGGAGCACACGCGAAATAAAAGGGGTGTCTGCAATGCGGACTTTGCACCGGATCCACGAGAAATAAAGGGAGGACGACGCGAGAGAGAAAATGAATCAAGCAAATACTCACAAAATCCAAAATTTGTATTACACAAGAAAGGGGGGCATAAACAGAGCACGAGAGGTTGTCATTTTCAATTCATTAGTGATTTGCCGGATTTATTTTCCCGACTTTCGCATTGACGCAGAAGCAATTTATTAACTAAATTCATAAAATTATCATTTAAGGAATAACTAAACTACTTAGTAAATGGAAAATCAATACTATAATTACTATTTACGACATATTAAGGTACATTTTTTAAATTTTTAATCCCTTTTTTCTTTAATTTCAATTTCTAATAGCCATTATTCCCAAAACATCCCCTTATACCGAAACGATGACACGTCCAAAACAGACCACTACTGAATCTAATTTCAGTGAATGACGCTAGCAGTGACCGTGCAACATAAGACTGTCACGGAGAGCCATTTGTAATAAACTTTCTTGACGGCTATCCACCAAATTGTAAAGGGTATTTCGTTTATCCAATTAACTACTTGAGTTTTAAAGTAAGAAATTAGTACTATTTAGAAAAATGGTACTCGAAAAATACGAGCGTCTCATATCGTGAGGATAGTGCAGTTAATAGAAGACCGTCATCGGAGTTTTCAGGTTCACACTTGAGTCCCGGACCCCGTAAACGATTGTTACAGTGGCATCCGACCGTTGGTAAGAACTAACAAGGATAGCTAAGGCATTGGGTATCAAATAATTACGTGGGGGGGGATTCAGCGTGGTAGAAAAAATGTAAGGGGAAAAAATGTTAGGCATGCATCCTGTGTCGTTATTTTTAAAAAAATGAGGCGTGGTGTTCAAGGTGGGAGGAAATGCATTCGAAAATTGAGGGTATATCAGCTCAGTGTCCAGTAAGTAGAATACTGAGGCCGAGAGTTACGAACCAAGTCTCTGTCCTGGAAGAGTGGCTGCAATCATCAAAAATAATCTTATGAAAAAAAATATGGGAAGTCAACATCATGTCACGACACTTTCAAAAGAATTGAAGTTGGGGGGGGGGGAAATTTGAAAATAGAATGTTCTTCCCGTCGCCGTTGGAATTCAGGCCTCGGATTTTACATACCCGGCACTGACAGGTGGTCGCTGCACGTAAATTGAACTTGGGAGTTCAAACAACGCGAAACAGTAATGAGAAAAACAAAAATGAGGAGTTGAAACTATACAGGATCCAACGAAGGAGATCACACGAAACCCTGATAACACACTCTAACGAACTTATTGATGTGGGGCTTACCTGTCTTAATCTAGCCTGGATCCCTTGCTGAACGTCTCTTATTTCGACAAAGGTCTTCGGTATAACAGCTCAAATCATCTTCTTGAAACTTTGTGCCGTCTGCACACGGAGCAACTCAAAAGAAACTGATAACTGACTCACGCCGTGTGCGTGACTCCATTCAATTACATAGGTTGCGACTCATCACGGGCTGGTTTGTGATTTGAGTCAGTTATCAGTTTCTTTTGAGTTGCTCCGTGTGCAGACGGGCTTAGCAAGAGAAAACGTTATCCGGCTGAACCTCCTCGAGCGACAACCCTATTTAAGTTGCTCGATTGCTTTGCTTGCGACATCTATCCAAAATTAACATAATTTGGTTTACTACTTCCGCCAAGTGATCTTTTGAGATGTGTACTAAGTTTCATGAAAGGATGTCATAGAGAACAGCGATTAAAAAAGGATGTGATAGAAGGCGGGCTTAAAACAAAAGTTAATATTGTAATTTTTCGATTATTTTGAAAGATTTTTCAATATTAACCACCTTTTATTATTGATGAAAAGTTACATAACTGATTACGCGCTTTAAAAGTCATACAAGCGGAAATTCAATTGGTAAGTTCTGTTTCCTGTCTTTTTCAATTTATAGAATTTAAGCGAGTCATTTCAAGTTATGTTATTAAGTCTGCTGTGTACTAGCCCTATTGGATTCGCTCACCTCAATATTAACCTGTGGAAAAAATATGTCAGCTATTCCCAGCTACATAAATGCTGGTAATCCAATAAAAATGGTATTTTAGATAGCCTGCACTTTTCTGCACCTTGCAACACGATTCATTTTATAAATTTCGTCCACCAAAGGAATTTATGGGCGTTTAAAACACACTATATCAGATTTTCCCCGAATAATTTAAATTTTAAAATGTTATTTGCATATTTTTTTTAAAAGAAAAATGCCCCAAGGTGTAAAAATTCTTTTTCTATCACGGAGTACAAGTTAAAAAAAAATTCTTTATCCAAGTCGGCAATCTTTGGACATAGTTAACATTGATAGTCTTTGACACATAGGTTAACATTGAGTAAATCCAACAGGGTTAGTGCACAGCAGACTTAAATGTCTAAGTATAATATCTGATCATCCAAGAAGTCTAGATGATGAAAAGTAGCTCCAGTGGATGCCGGTTGATTTAATCGACAAACAGTACTTCATCAATAGCCTTCGCATAAATTAGGTTTGAGAGCAATCAGTTGGAGAAGATATTCAACAATTCTGTACTCAAACTGAACCTCTCTTCTTACATTTCTGTTCCCGTTCTTCGATGGGTTAGTGTATAAATTAGATCTGTGATATCCGTCCTGAATTTTATTTCCTCTCTTTGAGCAGTTTCTGATAAATTCGATCTACAGAATTACAGTTTCCTAAGAGAATAAAAAGAGCAAATCGATTGAACTCTCGACTCTCCCGATGAATCAAAATTGTCACTATCGACAGCACGAATCTTATGAAATGCAATGTAACAAAGTAAGTAACAATGAAAACTCACTTCTTTTTCGGATTAGTTACGATGAAGGAAATCTGGCTGTGGGAGAGAATTTTCAAGGACACGAGTTTCCCATTAACTGAAGTCTCTCGGCACGTCGGGAAATTTCAAACTTTACAAAAACTAAACGCCAGTAATTTCAGACTTGGCAAGAAGTTAATCTACAGCACGATTTCCTACAAAAAGGGGGAAAAAAGATCGTTTACATCAGGCATATTTTTTTCAAAGTTCTTTTGCTACAAGCTGTGAAGAGAAGGTGTTTTTTAAACATTTTTTTAAGCAGTATGAAGAACAACCAGCTTAGGGAGTTTCTAGAATACTGTACATAAAATTTAAATTATAAGTTATGACTTAGGAATCAGTTACAAGGTTGAATCCCACGCTCTGTAAATTGAACTAATAGCATTTGCAGGAAAATCCCTGTATTTTAGCTATTTATTGAGAAGAATTCAAAGATTCAAAGTGATAGAAATTAAATGAGTGCTAATGCAATATTTTATTTCAAAACTACTATTTCTGGTCTAAAAGAGCAACAAAATTTTCAGTTTAGAATTTAAAATTAAACTCGTTAATGAACTAAAGAAATATTTTAACTGAACTGCAACAACCAATTCGTGAATTAAAATTTAAAATTAAACTAGTTAATGAACTAAAAACATTTTAACTAAACTGCGACAACCAATTCGTGGCTTGTCCCCAAGAAAAGAATATAATTTTAATCAGGATTACTTACTGCAACAGATCTCGATTGCAGATTAGTTATAAATGGTACCACGTTGCGGAACTTATCCCATCATAAAATAAATCGCAAGGTTATGACATTAGTCAAGAAAAAGCAAAAACTTAATGTCATTTTGGTTTTCCTCTCAGATGATCTCTCTATAGTTTAAATTCATGAAAATCTTTGCTTGGTGCAATTAATTCCAAAATATTGATCTACAAAGCCCCCACCAAATCCTAAAGACCTATCAGTCAGTTTAACAGGGAAACAATAAGAATAAAAAAAATTTTCAAACAAAATTTGACTTTGCAGTGCCATTATAAGTCTCATGACAGAAAACTGATTAAAACACACCTCGAAGGATGGGTCAATAGGATGCAAAAATAAGCACCCCCAAGATATCTAGCCCGTTATGGCTTAAGGTTTTGCCCTCTTTTTTTCCTCGTTAGTTGTAAATAATGTATTCTCTCAAGCTCGAGTCAGTATCGCTCTCCAAGTACGAAACCCATTAAATCGCGGAATATAAAGAGACCCGCAGTTTTCATTTCTTGATGGTACTTGAGGCTTAGTCTGTAACTGACGACTTCTTCAAAAGCGTTCTCATTACGAGAGCGGACTAATGGTAGATTTAATGATGCGGATGCGTCTGCATTCTGTATTGTTTCACAATTATTCCGGAACAGCTAATTTTTTTCCATTCATCTCTACTCAGCTGATGCACAACTGAAGAGGTCAGAGTTTGGTAATCCCTACCATCACCGTAAAAAGTCTCGCTTATAGAAATGACTCGTTATTCGAGAGCGATCGCTACAGATCTGTAAGAAAAATATATGTATAGAGAGAAAGAAAGATAGAGGATAGTGAGTGATATTCAAAAATTGTTTTGTAGAATGTTTTTGTTTACAGCAAATATTGATTGCACAATACCTGAAAAGCATCATTTGAGCTTTTATGATTGTAGAGGAACAGTCCCGTCTTGAGTTGAACGCCTCAGGATGGGATAAAGTGTTATTGAAGTTGCTACAACAATGGATGAGCTAGAGAGTGTAATTTATCGACTGAACAAAGGTGTTGATTTGAGGAGGAGTTATGGAAATGTGAGGTTGAAGTGATGGAAGTAGTACGTACGTGTTTGATTAGGGTACACGCGTTTGTCTCCGATCCATCTCGCATTGGATATTGTTGCTGCGACTGAATATTTCTATTTTGTTTCGGAGCTATGTCTGCCAGGAATGTTCTATTATCACTTCGCCATCATTGTTCAAGGTTATGGTGGTTTAGTTCCAATGTCCCTGGTAACAGCATTATAGCTGGGTACAATCGGAATGATCACAAATTATGCTATTTGGCAGATCTCTGTTCAGTGCATCAGATAACGACACAAGGAAAGACGACAAGAGAAAATTTCACGTGTTATCAACAACATCCTTCAAACTGTCAATTATTGTCGTTCAGTCATAGCATTTGAGGGAAGGCTAATGATTGGAAGAACATTTCTTAATATCTTTGTTACAGGAACACCACAAGAGAACATTTCTGTACTAAAATTTGAAACTATAGATGTAAATAATCCGTACGTGGACGGCAATGTCCGTCTCTACAGAACTACACAGGTTGTTGAGGAATTGGAAAACATATCCAAAGTATGGAATTACCGGACGTATATTTTATAGAATATATTTGTGCGTGTATGTGTTTCACGCTGTATAAAGACGCGTTAAGTGGCGTGTTGTAAACCTTTCTCTTCAGGATCCCGACTCTTCAGGATTTAAGTCCCAGTCGCACTTCTGTATAGTTTCACGATGAGCATACCAAACGGGTGTGAATTAAGCATTGCTCTTCAACGCGGTTACTAGCCACAATGGGGGAAGATCCCTTTTATTTATGAAACCATACTTCTCTAAGGTACCCATCTTGTTTTTCTTGCATTTCTTCGGTCAATTTTTGGTAGCAATCTCTTCTACAGCATGTCAATTAATGTAACACACATACCTCTTGTAACGCCTCCCGTACAATAGCGAATATTTTGTGCATGGAAATTCCGGGAAGACCTACCAACGCGCGGAATGTGCACATAATTGATTTTGACGGCGGCAGACAGACAGTCGCCTGAAAATATAAAGGCCGAAAGTGCAACCGACAACTCGCGGAATACTATACAGCTACAAAAGGAAAGTTGCCGACTGGATGCGCCTAGTCGTCTGGGAATGTAACCGAATAAAGAAAGGCGGCGTTTCCAGGCCTTTCGAGAACGTTCAGCGGCGGTATCTAAAGTCGCCGGATGCGTATTCGTGGTTGCTGAGATTCAGAGATTCAGAGACGAAGTTAATCAGAGTGACGCTGGCGCGCTCCAGCGTCCTGCGCTTAGTTTCTTCTACTTATCATCAAATGTACGAGCAATTTTGCGTATGTAAAATCATTAGACGAAAAAGCGTTTTTGAATTTTAAGAAAAATAAGGAAGGGTTTGTTAACTAAGGGATTTAATTAGATTCCGCTGCATGAATGATAAAATTTATGAAGCGGCTTTGAAGAGTACGATAGGGTATAGCCAATATATCCAAAAACTCCTATAAATCGGTTCTCAATCCTTTCTCAGTAAGTAGGGATTGTTAAGGTTATTGTTTGAACGTGAGGAATGTTTCAACGTCACCGTAAATTCAAAGTGTCAATTTTTTTTTTCATTAGATATTTTAGGTCTATGTAGTAAAAAGCAAACATAAAAATCACTAAGACATTGGTGAGTTATCTCCATCCTGTTACTCCGTTTTGAGCCGAATAAAATTAAATCAATGTAAAAACATTCCATATTTTTGGGGTAACAAAACTTTTAAAAATCGAGAAAGTAGGTCAGCGGAAGGAGGAAAGAAGAGATGGGGAAAATCTTTAATGACGTCCCTAAAAAAAAAGAAAAGAATAAGGCTAATTTTTTGACGACGGTTGTTTGTAATGTACTTTTGTGAATTACTTTAATCTTTTAAGAATAAAAGGATTTTAAAAGGTTTAAAGTAATAAGATTGTTGAAGTTTTCTCATTCTGAAGATTTTACTTGACAGAAAGATTACCCTTGATGTCTCCGCACATAAAATTATGAAATTTGAAGACCATATATATATATATATATATATATATATATATATATATATATATATATATAAAATTTATTTATTTATTTAGATTAGAAGTAAATCTAGAAATTTTTAACTATCTTAGCAAAAATTGTGAATCAGAGTGTCTATTTAAAAGGACGGAAATGTGCCTGAAGTTAAACTTTTTGATTCACATTTGTTTTATATTTTCTTACATTCTGATACATTTTTGCAATTGTAAATTACTTATAAATAATACACTTTATGTTTACATTAAAATTTATATATATTGTAAATTTATATATATTATATATATTGTATATTTTATATATATTGTAATGTGGAATTTTGTAATGTACTATGAAGTGGCTCTTTTGTTAGACTGCTATTTATGTTAGCTAATCTCGGGACACTGTTCCAACTGGTGAGGCAGGAAAAACAAGTCAGTAATAATATTTTTATTCACAGAGTATTCGTCCTCCTCCGTAATACCAAAATTCAAAATACCCAAAATAAAGTAAAAAGTCATTCCTTTATCGCGAAATGTCGTGCAAAAACAGAAGGAATATGCATGTACGAGTATACTGATCTCAACATTCAGCGTTTCTCGAGGAGGAGTTAGAAATGGCGGAGCAGGGTATTTTTCACGCTGCGCTGTCGATTTATTACTTCTGGAGGGCCACTATGTCACTGACTGGACAGAGGACCATTTTAGGAAGACAGAAGAGAAAAATAAAAAAATAAAGGAGGTCCACGAAAGAAGACTGTTGAGAACAGAAAACTCCAGATACACCAAAGATGGAGCTCTCTTCGTCACGCTAAGATAAGGAAAGAGAAAAAGGAGGTGTGTCGGGGACCGAGCATCGGATACAGCGAAAATAATTCCTAGGTGCTTTCTGGGGCAGAAATATCTTGGAGATATATAAGCAATTGGGAAGTTTGATAACTTTGAAGTTTGTTTCCACTTCGATTTTTTCTTTCGATATCTGATATTACACACATCTCATTTACCACATTTCATTATGACATAATATCGTTCCTGTATGAAATTGTAGCATTCAAAGTTTGTGTAATCCGTGGTGCTAGTTTCGGTCATGGTTGAAATACAATCTAAAGATGCACAAAGGCATGATTATTCTACTTGTTAGCCTGGAAGTTATCGATTGAAATAATTCTCAGAGTTTATTGTACCGAAAATTTAGGATGATTTGTGCTGATATACAAGGTTCCAACCTATATCCGTTACACCCCCCCCCTTAACTTCTAAACGGTGACAGCTTAGGCCATAATGTTGGTGTTTAGGTATAATAAAAAGGCTATGCGCAAATCGATGAGACAACTTACAACGCCAACTATCGGCAAATTTTGGAATTAGCGTTTTTATCTCAAAAACGGTACGAGATACGGAAAAAAAGTCAATTCCAAAGTTGTTCAACATCATCGATTTAGTAAGAACAGACACTTTGCGCACATTAATACTCAAAACAGAATGTAAAAAATGAACATTTGTTTGGTCGTGATTTTCAGCACTATGGCGTCGTGAAACGCGAGAGAAGCTCGAAAAGACCACCTCACAGAGGTCCAGAGTGCAAATTTGTACAGTGGCTAATAGAGTGAATTTTCAGCAACATAAATAAATGAACCTGAAGATAGGGAAGTGTCTCGATTTCTTTCTTCCATTCTTTATGACATGACAGTTTTCGAAATCGTGACCAAACAAATGTTCATTTTCTACATTCTGTTTTAAGTATTAATGTGCGCAAGGTGTCTCTTCTTACTAAATCGATGATGCTGAACAACTTTGTAATTCACTTTTTTCTCGTATCTCACACCGTTTTTGAGATAAAAACGCTCATTCCAAAATTTGCCGATAGATGGCGTTGTAAGTTATCTCATCAGTAGCGCATAACCTTTTTACTATGCCTAGACACCAACTTTATGGCCTAAGCTGTCACCGTTTAGAAGTTAATGGGGGGTGTAACGGATATAAGTAGGAACCCTGTATGTTCGTGTACTTTTTACTTATTGATCGTTTGTACCGACCAAGCAAAGCCTATTTCTCATCTGGACATTACAGAATTTTGAAGCCATTATGAGAAACCACTCCAATTAAACTTACGGCTCAGCCACTCTTTTACACATTTATTTCGCCTTTGGAAAAGAATTCGAACCAGGAGCCTTCTGCTCTCCGGACAGATATGCTGACCTTGCACCACCAAGATTGGTCTTTGATCCTGTTGAATAAAACTTATAAATTGACGCGATATACTTTTGTAATTGGTAACGATACTTTATGAACTCGAAAATACTAATCTTATTTTCTAGTTATGGCAATTTCGTAAATTATTTCTGGGGCGTCTGAAATTCTAGGTGTAAGGTGTAAGCATACGCACTCGTTCGACAGAAATCTCCAAATCGCGTGACGTTCTATCCTAACACATTTCGAGTTCACTTAAGAACACCAGATCAAATTATTACCTCAGACAGAGAACAGCGAGGGACGGTGTGGGGACAGAGGACAACAGATAACCGAGACCTAGAGGCCGTATAAAATTACGTGGGATTTGTTGAACATCATCGTTCCCGGAATAATGTCAATGAACATTATTCGAAGGCATGTCACGGGAACGACAAGATTCGGAAAATTTCCATTTGTTCTGTGCACGAGGACTGTCAGCGAAAGAGCATTTAGAAGATTCGCTTCTTTTATACAATTTCTAAGCGAGATTTTCTACTCGACGTAATTGAACAGCTCGACTTCGATAGATTATTCTAAAAGATAATGTAAAGAGATAATGCGAAGATTTCCTCGACAAGGTACTGATTGTGATCTTGAAATCGATCACGAAATGATTCTGAAAGGATCATAGCACCAGACTGAGGGTGCTGTGACTATTCTAATGGTGAGTGCGACTGTGACAGATACAATGAAATGTATGTACTGAGAGCGTCGTCTATGAAAATTAATCTATATACGACTAATACATCTGAAATGTCTGCTCTTCTAAAAGCTTCCCCTCTCCTTAGATGTAGATGTAGATGCTTGGATTAGTTTTATCTTATTGTTAAGCATTAACATCTTTGCACTATCTTTTAGAATAACTTGCCATTTTTAAGTCGAGCTGTTCAATTACATCCTGATCGATCGAAATATGCTTGCCAGGAAAAGAAAGAAGAAGTCAAAATATCACTCCACGTGGCTAATTAGTTAAATTATGCTGTTAGTAATTATTAAAAAAGGTAAAAAATTGTATTAACAGTTCAAAAACACAATTCCATTTCTTTGTCTATGATTCATTAATAAACATCTTACTATTAACAGCTGAAGGTAAACAAATGTTAGTTTGTTAGTCAGCAGACACGGGGACGGGCTAATCTCGCGAACCGAGCATAGCAGGATATCGCGACTTGTACCGATATACGCGGACGGCCGAGACGCGTGCACTGATGCTATCCTCAAATTTCAAAACTTTAAACTTTTTTAATTATTCAATTTTAACCGCCGAACTCAATAGAAGAGGAAAGCTGAAACAGTTGACATTCCGGGTGGGCCAGCTCCTTTCCGTTTCGCAAAGTTCCGTTCACCGAAGTAACGGTATCGCCCCTAACGTCTAATCCTAAGGTCCCGGGTTCGAAACCAACCGCCGTCGGGTGCAAGAACATCTTTTATTTTAATTTGCTCTGCATGCGAGTTGTATGCAAATTTATCTGTTATTTATATTTCAGTTCCGGTTCCTAGGTTTATGGAATAATCCTCACACTTCCGGTGGGAATGTCGGGAACGTTCCGGAGGTGTATTTTATCAATAAAATCTGTTCTGATCTACGCTTCGTGTCATTTCTGTATTCCCCGAAATCATCGTGACAATATTTTCATTCGGCCATGTTGCCAAAAGGAAAAATTATTAGTTGAGAACGAGTCATTTAATAATTGAAATCCAGAAATAAATTTGAAGTACCAGAAATAATTTTAGTTTTAGGAAAGGAGAAGTTAAAGCCTTTAGAATTTTTTTCTAATTGAATGAGCTTTTTTGTTTAAAATGCAAAATTTGAAAACGGAAATTTTAAATAATTATTTTTTTAAAAATCTAATATATTTTTAAAAGTGAATAAACAGTTTTTAATCTTTAAGATATAAAGCCATTTCATTTTAAATAAAAAAAAGCAACACATCGGGTTGTCACTCAGCTAATATCTTTTAAATGCTGTGAAATGAGTAAATGCACCAAACTCGGATAAAAAAATAAATTGTTAATTAAAAAAACTTATACAGATGAAATTGAAAATAAGTTAAAGTAAACGGGGAAGGCAAAGTAATGAGTGTTGATAAAAAATAATTGCCTCTTCCTCAACACAAAAAATAATATAAATGAATTATTCAGTTTTTTAAGAAACATGATTGAACTTTTGTTTAACGTTATTGAAAATATTCGCAACGTAGGCAAATTCAGCCTTTTTCCCAAAGGCATTGTCTAAGGAGTGAGTGCCTCATTTCCTCTCTATAGGAGCTACAATTCCTATGGATATAATAAGCAGGACCTAGGAGGCTCTTTTAATTTAACTACAATCTTAAAATTATGGAGTAATATTTCTAAATGTGTAATTCCTCAACAACTCTTTGCGGTTTTTTATTTTCAAATATAATAGTATGCCTCATTTTTTTAACACATTAGCCGCCAGTCAGGACTGCTTCATATATCTTTTATACGTTTCGTATCCTTAACACGGTGCGCCATGGTGCTTTAAGAATGTGCAAGACAAACTATTCGAAATGGATATTGTTAGAAATAAAAGCTCAGGTAATTCAATTTTAAAATTACTTGCTACATCCTTTTGTACTTTACATGATGTAAATACATTTATCACCGTTTTCAAAAATCAACTATTCAATTGTTTAATTTAACTGTCACCAAGGTCGATAATCGTCCCATGGCAATCATTTTTTAAAAATTACATCAGACATTTCCGCAGAAATTATATTCAGTGTTTTTAAACCTCCTTCTCCAAACTCATTAATAATTTAGAGCATGTATAAAACGAACTCATTTCAGTTTTCTTCTACTGGTGTTTCTGTTTCTGGAAGGCCGATGTTAAGGACTTCGCTTGCCCAGGACAGTAGTCAATTTATTCACGAACCTGGCAGTGCGCCGGGCTGTTCATCTTGCATACTAAACACGAATTCAAACAGATGCCAAAGACAGCCCTCGGGATATCCTGCCAGATTTCTCAAGATAGCAAGCATCCCACAGTTGATGCAGATTTGATTGTTGTTTGAGATGTTCTCGGCGCTCCTATCTACCCTCTGTTTATTAGTTTCTCGACTGATTCAAGATAGGGGAAACGATATTACCAGTAAAAAAGAGTAAAGTCGCTGTCAGGCTATTGAACTATTCTACTATGGCAGTGAGCTTGCAACTAGGAGTACTACCTTGTTGAAAACGCATCTTATTTCGAACACACTGGAAGAATGACATGATATGCATAGTCATCCATGTTCAGAAGCATTCGTATGTCCAACCACCACAGGCATAACGGACCCATAAGGGAGCATAGGTTCTAACAGAATATATCACTTCCATAAGCAAGTATGGTTTTCATATAAAACAAACAGACACCATGCTCCCAAGCTCTTACGCGATTCTGCCAACAATATGATGAAGAATCTTAATTTATGAGGACATGCTCCAATTATAAAGCTGATTATAGCTCAGTAAAACAGTATTTTACAAGCTGTACGAAATGGTATGGTATACTCGAAAACCACTTTGTATTACAAATTAACGGTGTTGAGTAGTAATTTTCGATCTGCCTGTTCAATGTAGAAAGTATAATATTTGTAATGTCCACCTTTTATGACTACCTACTAATTTTGGTGACTACCCTTCTAATTTATTGGTGACTGCCAATAATGCAGAAAGTTGGCTGCGATAATTTATTTGTTTGATGTAACTTCATTTGATTTAATTTTTTGGCGATGCTATTTTTTTTTAAGATGAATATTTGTCATTTACCTCTAAATAGACCAACATAGTTATTTTTACTATAGCCGAGCATCATTGTAAAGACCTTTTCCCAGGACCGGGATTGGAACCTCGATCTTCAAACTTCATGGTCGGTGTTCTAGAAATTAAACTGTCCTGATACAAGAATATATTATGTTTAATGACTTCCCTTACAAGGTAACGGGAAAAAAGACAAGCAATTTCGCATCTTTTTTTCACAGATATTAATTTCATAAAGCTAAAATGGTAGGGAAAAATATTAAAATGATATATTCAATAACGGAAGGCAGTTTAGGCCTCTCTAAATTACCGAGTTTATTTGTAATGAGGAATTCTGAAGAAAGCGTAAGGGAAATCACATACCTTTTCTTTACATCACCGCAGTAGTTCAGTTCGTAGAATACCTCGAGCTTTAAAGACTCGTGTTCGATTCCCGGCACTGGAGGTCTGTCGTTTCAGCGGCAACCCACCTTTAAGAAGAATGGCAATGCTCAGTTAGTGAACATATTATGATACATATTTAGAGAGGAAAAAATCGTTGTCAGTGATTAAATAAATAGTACTAGGGATCCCGTGTCGATGCCCCTATAAAAATACCGGCAAAATATGAAGGCAGTCATTAACAATTACACATTTTCCTCTCAGTGGAATAGTTCAGATAGTAGAATATCGACCACGAGATTTGGAGACTCGGGTTCGATTCTTGGTTCTGGCTGACGGTTGTTACAAAAGTATACAGTATTAATAAGATATGTTAAAAAACTAGTGTTGTTAAAGGAAAAAAAAATTCAGGTAGTCCTTTCTAACGAAACTACCGCGGGTTATTAACGTAGGATTACTTATCGTTCCCTTACCTCTTTTTTTAGGGGGGGGGGGGGCTGCCAAAATTAATAACTCGCGACGCCGGAGATTTGTTTTTCTCTCCGGAGGACTATTATTGAGGATCGTAATCCTACGTTAAAAAGCATTTATTAAGAAACGTTCATTATTTCGAAAATTAGTTGGGCTTTCAAAACAATGCGTCAGAGTTTTAGTTGCGTGCTACAAACATGATGCTTCTCGTTACCCTTTTGAATCTTCTCTATACTCAGAACTGTAAGCCTGAGAAAGCAAAATATTCTTTGGGTTGTTTGGTGAAGAAAAGTCTCATTTGGGTTGTTTGGTGAAGAAAATATATAAACCTTGTCATTCTGGGGAATTCGTGCTCACATCCGAAGCAACATTATTATATCGTAATTTTTTTTTGGAAACAATTCATTAAAATAAAGTTCTAGGATAAGCAAACTATAAGATGGAGCATTACTTTTATACACTGTGTTGTGTTTGTCCATATATCATTGGCCTATTAAAATGCCAGATGACAATCATTTTCTTTGATTTAAAATTGCCACTTTAACCTTTTGCTTACAGGGCCTATTTTACCAATTCCCTTTTTATCTGGAAATGTCATACCCCCTTTGTAAGAACGGTCAATAAGGGTGTTATATATATATATATATATATATATATTTATATATATATATAGACAGACTCAGCCTGAAAGGAATAAAAATTAAATTTGGAAGCAGTCGGGCCGAATTGTTTATTAGAGCGACAAATGTACATCCGTTCATTTCAGAAGAACGGCTCGGAATAATATCACTTTTCAACATTAAACGTGAGGGCGAGGTAGACATGGTCATAAAAAAAAATTTGCCGACGTATGGACGTCTAGCGGCTGTTCCGTTCAACCGATCCAGATGAGATTTCAGATATAGTTATTTAGAGGTATGAGCTCGGGATTCTGTGAACGGCAACAAAGTGGCGCTCGCGGTTACGGTTATAGGTACAGAAACTCAAAATTTTTGAATGGCAACGCCCACTTTTTCCCGTCGCAAAATGCTCATCGCATGCGCAACCCCTAAAGAGCGTTCGAACGGTACGTGTATCACAAACAAACGGACGCGTTATGCATGCAAAAAAACAGCTCTGCGAAGGTCCAAGAAAAAGACGATCAGGGCGTTCGGAGGAAATTTGCATATGACAGGCAAGACACCACTGATGACAACACAGATCGGACGACAAAAAAAACTTTTATTTGGGTTACATATTTTTCACATGGGTGCCGTCACAGGCCGTTCGCAGAGCTTTTTTTTTGTGCGTGCATAACGCGTCCGTTTCTGTGATACACGTACCGTTCCAACGCTCTTTAGGGTTTTCGCATGCGCTGAACATTTTGCGATGGGAAAAAGTGGGCGTTGCCATTCGAAAATTTCGAGTTTCTGTACCCATAATCGTAACCGTGAGCGCTACTTGTTTGCTGTTCACAGAATACCGAGAGCTCATACCTCTGAATAACAGTATCTGAAATCTCATCTCGATCGGTTCAACAGAACAGCCGATAGAGGTCCATATATCGGCAAAGTTTTTTTATGACCACCCTATATATATATATTCATTCTTGGGCCCGTATTCTTGGGAAACATGCTATCCCACCCCGTAAGGAAAAGGTTAAATCAATGCATAAAAGACTGTATTTAATATTATTTCAGAAAAAAACAACTTAAAATCGATGTGTACTAGAGAGTCTTCGGATGTGTGAGGCTCCGGTTTGGAGCTGGGACTGAGGTCTGCACTTTGTCGCGGGTCCCCTCGTCATCTATTCTCGGCGAGGTGCTTTTCCGGGCAATCCGTCCCCCAGGGAGAGTTGCTCTGGCGCGCTGTTGACAAGGCCTGCACCCTCTCTGATCAATAGCATCGATCAGGCCTGTGCTCTGCCTGTGCGTTAATGCCTTCCCATAGCCCAAAAGCCAGACTGCTGCCTGCGAGACACGCATAGTTAAGGATGCTGAAACACAAAAATGTCCAACATTGATTGGGACAGGGCACACAGACCCAATCAATAGACGGCCAACGTAAAAAAGAGAGAGAATGGGAGAAAAAAAATACACACCAGAGATAGTACCATTTATAAAAGATTTTATATTATCGGTGTATATCTTACTGAAAGGTCCCATTGTATTTTGGCTGCAGAATCAATGTGTGTATATGGAAGGGGGATTTATAAAAAAGATAAAAACCACATTTTACTCCAAAATACTAAAGGGAAAGCTTTCATGTTTAAGGTTAATCGCTGAAAAAAACATTAGTATTCTCCATTATGTTTAAAAACAACGTAAATTCTGTTATAAGAGAATTACATCATACACATTGAACTAAAGTATTGCAATTTTTGTTTCATTATTATCTATTCAATAATCAATTAGTACAAAAAAAATCATTTGCTCGAAGCCACTATCTTTTTGAGAATTTATTACGGAATAAATGACGATTGAGTACGAAGAATTGTAATAGAAGCGGTTCAATTAACTACATGCAATAATTGCTCATCTTAAAGTTCTGATTACAGTTCCCTACTTCAGTCCTCTTCATACTGGCAGTTTTCAGTCAAGATATGATTTAATAATGAACTAATTTGCCATTAATAAAAAAGTGAACGACGAAGAGGGGAATAACAGGAATCTTCCACTCTGATATGTTTTCTAATGTTTAATTGAAAATGATTAGCTGAACTCTGTCAAGAAATATATCTGAAAGTATTATTCCAATCAATTGTTTCTTTTAATTCTGAGTCAGTTTGCCGTAAGACATTCGCCTTTTGTTATTCACCACTATTTACTGGCTACTTTATTATGGGAGCACCGTACAGGTGAGCCAGCTTTGCTCCCTATGAGGGGGACGACACGGAAAAAAACCAAGCCTTATTCGGGATTTGAACCCAAGCCCACTGCGGGGCAGCTCAGAACGCTAACCACTACACCATGTGGGTGAATTCAATCAACTGTAAATACACAGAATAAAATTCTAGAAACGAAATGCGAATTTCAACTGCAATGTGCAAATAAGGGCAAAATAAAACAGTGAATTACTCTTATTATAAACCTTAAATTATTCGACCACATCAAGTACAAATAAATATAAATACTGCTTAATTTTTCACTAAGGCAATTTAATTCAGTAAGGAAATATAATGAATTTTCAGTGCCCACCCTATTTCAATCAAGATAGCACAATATATAGTTGTAAAAGAGGAAATATCTATGTTACTATCTAACAGACGATTTCAGTATCAGACGATTTCAGGAACAGACGATTTCAGGGTCAAAGAAATAGTTCACTCTCACCCTTCAGGCCGGAATATTAGAAATAAGCTAAATTGAATGTGCAGTATTTTTTTTTTATCATCATCATTAAAGATGGGTGTGTAGAGAGTAACTTTTAAACGACACCTAACATGCATAAAATTTCAAAAATGTTTTTGGAACTCAAATTTCTGGAACAGGGGATAAACTACCCTTTTCCTCAAACTCATAAAAGGAAAACGTGTGGATTGTTGACTCTAACTGGGATTTGCAAGAATATTAAAATTGAAAATCAGAGAGAAGAATCTATTACTAAGGCTAAAAATCGATAGCATTTAATCTGGTCAATCACGCGCCGTTTTTTGAAAGGAAAAACACCAACTAATGATGCCAATGTCTGGGATGTACCTACGTGTGTGACTGAGCACCATCTTTTATTTTGTAGACATTCCCTGATGTTGGCGAAATTCTACGAAAATCGTTTAGATTATTCTTTATTTGTTGAAAGCATGATGGTAACCGAGATACATAAGGTCAATAAGTGGTATTGTAGTTTTAAAGCAGTGCTACACTGTATAACGTCGTTCGTTTCTTCCAATGGTTTAATCATTCCATTAGACTAAGCATGTCAAACCCAGAATCTCAATTGGGACAAATAATCAAGGTCTAAGATTGTGTGGGCTGCAAGAAAAAGAAAAAAACATTGATGTAATTTTGTAAGGTTTATTATTAAGAAGAGAAAAAACAGCAATAAAGCTTAAGATCTTCGGATGGAGAAGGTTGACTCGGCTCACACGCAAACTATTCTGTAGGATTCAGTGAATTTTTAAATCATTTAACCGAATAAAATGAGAACCTGGCAGCATTCCCTTTGTTTTCTCATAATAATGGATTGAAGATTAATTGTTTTAAAACACACAAATAGCGAATCTATTGCAACCATTCAAAATATTTCATCCTCACCCTCCAGACCGGAATATTAGAAATAAGCTAAATTGGATGGGCCGTATCTTTTTTCTATTATTATTCTTATGAAACACTGAAAAACAAAATTTATCGCAGAATTGGTCAGGTGGCATTTAGATAATATATCTTTGAAATGAAAGATGATCACATAAAGAACAAAACTTTGTTATTCTTGCATATCTGTCTTTAAAAAATTGCAAAAATATGATTTTATAAATTTTAGCGTGTTAAGTAAAACCCTGGAACACATCTAAGTTAATATAGATCATACGGTACTCAATGAAATTTCTGAATCTAAAATTTTTTAGTCCAATAATATGCAACTGTTACACTTTTCTACGTCAAGATATTTAGGTTTAATTCCTTGACAGGCGTTATTGATTTATAGGATATTAATAAAAATTTGACAGCATGAACACTTTCACGCTAATTGCAAGATTGATAGATAAGGCTTAGATAACAAAATTGTGGCTAGTGATGCATACAGCGTAAATTTCTAAAATAAACTAAATAAGTTTTACTGATTCAGTATCGGAAACATTAAAAATATTCCTATTTATGCATCCTGATGCATTGAAAATTACATTTAAAATTTGACATCAACGCTAGGGTATTCGAACCATTGGAGTAGATAAGACCTTTTGTTGATACTGTATTATTTGGTTGTTAAAGGTTACGTGCGCTGGGAAGAAATTTTAAGATCACGAATATTAGACGCCAGGTTACTACCTAGCATCTAATATTCGTGATACAAATCACCTCATAACAAAAGAAATCACTTATAACTAGAGTAAATAATAGCCCCCTGCCCCACCTGGTACGCGTTAAATCGTCATTCACTGGAGTGCTTTATTCACATCTGAACTTAGATATACTAGGTTATTCTGAATTTATAGGTGTGGTCGACTTTTGATACTTTTCCAAGAAATATAGCCTCTAGAGATTTATAACTGACTTCAACACGTATACCGCAAAATTTGGTTGTCAATTAGCCGACGTTGCATAGCTAAAAGCTAAGTCATCAAGATATTCCGCAACTTAATTTTTGACTGTATTTTTGCATCCAGACCTCCAGTACCTTTCTTCAAGAAACTCAATCTGTAGTGGAACCGTACTAATACTTTGAAACCTTAAACATGATGATCATATTTTAACACAAATTAAATTTTTTAAAGAAAGGTATTTATTTATAATACACTGCTGGCCATTAAAATTGCAACACCATGAAGGAGGGATGACACAAACGTCAAACTCGCGTGAAAGGTAGAATATCCTGGGATATGCAAATGGTTAGCATTCAAGCGCAATCGAACGACACAGGAGGGAGAAACGGCATCTCAAACTCTGTATAAAAGGAAAGTTACGCAGCGGGTTTCTCATTCGGAAATCGTATTTGAATGTTGGTTGTTTGTGAGATGATCGTGTTATACCTCTTATAAGAAGGAAAAATGGCTACCAGCGCATGTCGGAATTCGATAGCGGCAGGATCGTGACCTATCGAGAATGCGGTTTATCGTTCCGTGATATTGCTACTCGCATTGGTAGGAATCAAACGACTGTCATACGAATATGGAATTGATGGGTCCAGGAGTGTCATATTGAACGCCATGCAGGATCTCAACGGCCTGCCGCCACTACCACCCGAGAGGACAGACATGTTGTCAGGTCGGGCTTGCAGGATCGTACAGCCACATCACGAACCTTGAGTCAGGAAATGAGCTTGTTTGCAATACGACAAGTAGCCGCACGGACAATTCAACGACGTCTGGAGCAGCACGGACTGTCTGCACGGCGGCCATTATTGCGGCCTCCCTTGACACTGCAGCATAGAGACGTGCGGCGACAGAGGTGCGCCCAACGACAAAACTGAATACAGGAGTGGCACCACGTCATCTTTCCAGACGAGTCACGGTTCTGCTTGCAGCATCATGATGGTCGTATCCGTGTCTGGAGGCACCGAGGAGAACGCACGTGGCCTGCTTGCATTTGATATCGTCATACGGGCCCTGTACCTGGTGTGATGATATGGGTAACCATTAGGTACACGTCACGAACATCTCTTGTTCGCATCGCCGGTAATCTGAACAGCCAGCGTTACATTTCTCAGAATAGGGTAGTAGTCAGAATAGTTTTCCTGTATTGCTGTAATCTGAACTCCATGAGTTTCAGCCATGTCCAATACCTGATCCAGTTTAATTGTGACAGAACTTGTTGAAATTCCATTAATGTTGAACTGCAAGATCTTTACAGTTTATTTGGAGACTATAATTTATTTTCCTACCTAGGCCCTCTGCCTAAGCCTGGAACAAGATCCTTTTTTGACTGCTCGACGACCGAGACAGCATGTAAATCATAGGGTGACATATTCATGGATGGGGAAAATAGGCAGCTTCTGTGGTCAAAGACTGGAGCACCAAAGGTAGAAGTGTGACTCAGCTCCATTGCCTGCAGGTCTTATAGCTTGGCATAATGGAATGATCTTCACGCCTAGGGTGAAGTTAAACTCTCGACGTACTACACCTATTCCGCCCAGAGACAACCCCTTGGCACGATGAGGTGACCCGTAAGACTGGAGGAGGTAAAGCGGGCGAAAACAACCTTTTGTTGAAAGCGGGTGCTTGTGAAGCTCCGGTGCCTTCTGAGCCTCTCACATATGAGGCGGTGAAAGGCAAAATGGTGTAAGTCACATTTTCAACTTTTTTTATTTGAGGGCAAAAATGTAATCTCCATGTTCAATTTATAAAGGAATTGCAAATAATTATTATTTGCAATATCATAATAATTATTATGAATTATAATTTGTTCATTTTCTAGTGGAATTATTGTAGTTTTTGCAGTAAAACGCTTTTGACTTACACCACTTGACTTACTGACTTACACCACTTTGCCTTTCACCGCCTCATATATGGAGCTTTTTTTCCAGAACTAAACTCAAAAATAAAACCACTTGGCTTACTGGCTTTTTCAGCGGGCATCTTAGATCTTTGACATATTCTGAGGGTCTAAGTGTTTTGAAGTATGCTCCAAGTTTTCTACTGAGCGGGCTTTCCCTGAACATATTCTTGCTTGCCTGGGGCTCTCCATGAGGGATCTAGCTGCCAACCAAATGATGGTTCTGGATTTCCTTAGGGTGTACAATTTCATGGACCTAATATAGCCCTGCTAGTCTTTGGGGGTGTGCAACACCAACAACAACAACACATTTCTCAGATCTTAAGGCCGGTGGATGTGTCCTATCTTCGAGACCTCGGAGACGTCATCTTTCAACAAGATAACGCAAGACCGCGGGTTGCCCGTCGTGTTGCGCCCGTCGTGTCCTGACCTCGACACAGCGGATGTTCGACTTTTGGCCTGGCCAGCACGTTCTCCAAATTTCTCACTCACTGAAAACATATGGTTATGGGTTGCTGAGAGACTGGGCCGCCACCACTCTCCAGCCACTATGATTGATGAAGTGTGGCATAGACTTGAAGCAGCAGGGAATGACTTGCTTATATCTGTTATCCAAGCCCAGTTCGACTCAATGCCTAACCGGGTTAGAGCCGTTTTAGCTGTCAGAAGGCAGCAGCTGTATGTATTAATTTATATACCCCCAATACCCTATATACCCCCAAACTGCCTACAAATTTAATCATGTTTTCTTCATACTATGCTGTAAACGTACAATAAGTAAATTTTTGTTATTTTCTTTCCTTCCTAGTGTTGTAATTTTAATGGCCAGCAGTGTATATAATATATATATATATATATATATATATATATATATATATATTATCACCTAAAAGTAAAATCCGTAAGTCGATTTCAATCAATCTGTCAACTGCACTCAAATGTCTTGCCCCCAATGTTTAATGAAAATAACAATTTGGGCTGATTAACATGCATTTGCAACGAAATATACTAAGCAGGTAGCAAAAAAAGCTCATCAAACGGACTGCACTATCCACTTAAATCCAACTGGGACGTCATTATCACTTTTCGTTAGCAATTTGTACTATATCATATGAGATGAGTGCAAAGGTCTTCCTGATTTTGGCCCATTTATTCGTTTTAGAACGGAGCAGAATTGTAGGATTGAAAGTAGACTATCCTGATACTCCTGTACTGTGATATCTGAATAAAGAAACCTAGTAGATTGTCGTGATAAGGGCATACAAACAATGCACCTCGTTACTAATTATGAGCTTAAGAATGTTATGTCATTTCAACAGTTGTTTTGTTTCTATAAACTCCAGCCATCGTCTTTCAAACTCTCCGAAGTGAGGATGGAAAACATTAATACTTTAATGAGAGTTTAATACCAAAGTAATAATCTCAATACTAATGGCCTCTCCAGGAGGAAAACATTTGTGTTCATCCAATTTCCTTTCAACAGGGATGGCATTTCTATTCTATTTGTCTTAGCCCTGGTCTTAAACCCCATCATTCTTATGGAATCTGTTAGTTCTCAATTTCTTTCTAATGGATGACAACTCCTAGTCTCATGGGGCTGATCTTAACGACGGTTGGCAGCAGAATTAGCATATTTTAGAGTTCATTAAATCAAAAACATTTTCACGAATAAGCCAGGACTGCGGATTTACGTGTTACACATAATGCGTTATGACCTTCTGGGGAAAAAACAATGTTTCTCCGTATAACATGGACACGGCGGCTTTGTTTAGTCTCTAAAGTTTCTTCTTAATGTACAACATGTTTGTAGACATTTCTGAACTTAATTAAAAATAGATATTTTTGAATGAAAATGAATAGTTATTTGTTTTTGATTCAACACTAGGCGAGAGCTCATTGCTTTGAGGTAATCTGATTAAAAAAAGAATGAATTTGCTCTTCTGTTCGAAATGTTTATACATTTAATATTATATATTTTAGTAATGAGCAGATGGTTCATCATAACTTCATATTTTTTTTATTTGTGGTTATTTTCTACCATAATTTACAGATTACTGTATGAGGTAGGATATCATCACACATGTTTGGGGCATAACTTAGAAAGTATCATTTCAGTTGTTTTGTAATTACCTTCGGTGATTTCGGTCAAATCTCTTTATAGAGTTTTCATTAATACTCATTAACCACTAATTGCAGTACTCGTTTCTGCAGCTCTTTACGGAATATAGTGCATTAATTGCTGCAAAACTCTAAAACATATCAGTGCATTTTACGTGCTCTCTGCTTTTTTTTAATTAACGAATCTGCATATTGTGTAGTAAATCACAGTTTCTCAACACTTCTGGTTCTTAAAATTCATCGACTATGAACAGAGTTACATGTCCAGTGTTGTATATCTAGTGTTGATAAATGAATTTTTCTGTCATATTTTCTTTTATGTTTTGCATTTCTCTACGTAGCTTGACTGTCTTAGTAGAGAATGATATGGAATACTCACAAACGTTCTTACAAGAAATGCGAGATAATCTTCATGCATTTTTACGCTTAATATATGAGTCAAATCATTTTTGTAAGCGGTAATGCGATTTTTCTTTCTTTCTTTAAATTTTAGTCGTTGGTTAAGCCATAATTTCCCGATATTAACATACTCTGGAGTCGTTTTCTCACCCAAAATTCTGGAGACAAACGAAGATAGATTGTAGTGGAAAAATCAGTTAAAATTGAGACTTACTTATTTTCTCTGTGAAGGTGGTATGATAAATAACGGCTCAAAGAAAGCGAATCACTGTAGATTTCTATAAAACATAGTGAACAGAAAAATATAATATTGTATTTTCTATATACTGCGGACACAGTAAGACTGTGTCCGCGTCTCTTAATTACTTTGTCTGAAGACTTTATTCCTTAAACCGTTTGTATATGGGCATAAATCGATTTATTTCGAGCATAGACATACAGATAGATATAAATAGGCGAGAATGATTAGCTTTATTGGATGACTTCTTGAATTGTGGAAAGTAAAAAAGCCATGAGCCGATTGATGAACGAATATGCAAGATAACATATTTCTTTCATTCGTTTTATTTCGTTTATATATATATATATATATATATATATATTCTAGCTAAGTTTGTTTTGCCCTCTGGTATTTAAATATTTGGAACGTTTATCCAGCAGTCAGGGGAATGATTTCTAGACATGGCGAGTTTCTTTTTATTGTACTATATATGTATGGCATATGTATTTGCGCAAAAAAAAGACTTGATTCAAAAGGAAGAGGGGGAAACCTCCAATAATGTAATAGTTTGAGCATCTCGTCAACAATCAGGAGAAAAGGTAAATACAAAATAGATTAAATAATATTGTTATTTACCGTACGTGCATATTTTTCAATTGAAATCGAATAATATTATTAAGTGAGTCTATCAGCGTGCGTGTGTTATACAAATTGTATCCAAGTGGGTATGATTCAATGAATGCCACACACGTACGCCAACACAAGTATGTGTTTAGGTTTAAATAGGGCTGGATAGATAGACAGATAGATAACCTTCCTTTCCTGAACTGTTTTGCTTCTTTGACTTTTCTCGTTCTGTGTTTTCTTCAGAGAGCCATTCTTCTAGATCGTGTCGCCTGATGCTCCTGTTTCCCGGCGATCCTTTTTTTTTCCTTTTCTCCGGAATTTTCCCCTTCCTTTTCCTGCAGAAAAGGTCACCTTCCAAGATGGCAAGAAAAGTCTCTGGCGGTCACCATCGACTTCTCGGCAAAGAAAAATATTCTTTTTCCTTGTCTGCAACTCTTAATTCTTCCCAAGAGCTGACGTCGGGGGAAAAAAACATAAAAATAAACCTTCCTGTATAAATCAAAGTGAGGAAAGAGTATTTGGTTTTTTTTTTTTTTTTTGTTTGCTGTACTACAGTTTTTATCCTGTGCCGTCAAGGAAAATTTACATGTAGTTATCCCAGAAAATGACGGCCGCAGTACATTATTACGATATTCGTTATCATTTTGTTTGTTGAATATTCCGAAAGAAATACTTAAATGAAAGGCCGGGATTTTTCGTACATAAGAAAGGAGAAATACAAACGCATCCACAAAAAGCTTAATGTAAAAGTAAAAAGTTAATTTTTTTATATCCCATTAAAAATGAATTTAGTTTACATAATGTATAATGGTATAAACACGATGAAAACTCTCAATTTATTTTATTACACAACATAACAGAAAGTATAGTATTTTATGAAATATTTGGTTTCGAAAGCTAATGTTATTTTTTTCCAAACAATGTAAAGAGATATAAAATATCTTTAAATGCATTTTCACTATAATAAAACTCAATTTTCATTGTTATTTACTTATGAGTTCTAGATGCATTTGATACAATTCTTTATCATGTATTTGCTCATGTAAAAATAAAGCCAATGTATGAAAAAATGTTTATTTCTAAATTTGAGATATTTCATTTCAAAAGCTGTTGCATATGCTATCATAAATCTTTTAAAGTATTGTAATAAGTCAGTTTCTATCACATTTAATTTATCTAAACATGTTAAGGATAAATATAATAACTGCAGAAAGAAGTATTCTTCAAATGCTATTATTCTGTAGGTTAATTAATTATAAAATCGAATGATGTCATGTTTATTCTTAATGTTTGTAACTTTTTCATTCAGCATCTATTCTTCAACTTATCCAGTTAGCAATTCATTACTTTCGGAATTAATCAAGCTAGCCTTTTATTCGTAGTCGTTTTTTCTGAAATCATAATTGTATTTTTTTTTACATAAGATTTTTTTGCTCGCAATTTTTCTTCTACCGTAAACAATTTCTCAGGTTTGTGCAAATATTGCTCTATTCGGTCTTTAGTAAACTTTTGTTTGTATTCATTTTTTAAGTCATCCAAACCAGACGTCTCGATTAATTTGGGAAATAGTTTATTCACAGCCATGAACTTAGCTATATTAGATGGTTCGATTTATGAATTTTTATCACGTTTTCAATTTGTTTATGAACAATTTTGATCTTAAATATATTGGAAATGTTTTATATCATTCTTTGGATCTCCGTTTTAAATTTCTTCAGTGCCAAAGTTTACTTATCTTAAATATCAAACTTTTATAAAACAAGCTTTTTGGTTGTAGGTTAGGTTGGCACTGCTTACTGAAAAACGATTTGTTTAAAAGTACTTATAGTTTTATTCTTTCGCCACTAGATGTCAGTGCCATCAATGGAATTTCATGTATTTAGAATTTTGATTGTTTGGTATTCATGAAATGGCAATTCGTAGTAATGAAGTAATGTTCCTTTTCATTTAGAATTAAGTTTAGAATGAAGTAAAGTGGATGTGTTTGGTTTTAGCTTCGTGTTCGAATAGCGTTGTGATGCAGTTCTGAAGGTTTGAACTGTTTATATGTGGATGGAAATAAAATACCTTGTCTTTTGTGTCGCTACGCATGGATGATTATTAACAGCCGTTCGTAGTTTTTGAATTTCCGTCGATATTAATCCGATGATAAGAACACTGGACTTCTGTCTACAGGATAACTTAGGAATTCTTCCAATGATAACACAATACTTGTGTACGTAATGCAGTAATATTCTCTATAACTGTAAATGCAGTGTAAGTACTTCGCCTTAAAAAAACGACTGTCAGCCTTTTTGTACTTTAATGTTTTGCTTGCATATTTTGAATAAATGCATGCTATGTACAAAAAATATTTATTTTGCGGGTTCATCACGGTTATCGCCGAGGGAGGAAAGTTTTGAGTCGTCTCCACTTGCATCACAGGTTCTCTGGGCTCGGGTAGCAACTGGGCGGCATCTCCTTTGTAACAGCTTCAACTCCCTCCATCATCTATATTCGGTGGCTTATTAATACCCCCATCGAACGTTCTCGAAGAATCCAGATGCGCATTCTTGGTCCGCCCACATTCCCGCCTTTCCTCATTGATTAGGCGCTTCCGGCCCCGAGGCTCCACTTAGTAGACTGACTTACCGTTCGGGCGAACTGCCGTAAGCGTATCCAGTCTTTAATGTCGCTAAGTGCTTAATCAAAGGAAATTAAATTAAGTGAAAAGGCCCGTGGTGTAAAGTGGTCTCTTGGAATTCCACGTGCGGAGGTTTAAAAAAAAAAGTTACTATAGGGGAGTCGTTACAACAGCAATGATGGTTTGATTTTCACGTAGGATTACGTTCTTCCATAACGGTCCGCGGTAAAGCAAAATTTATGACGCTAAAACCGTCGTTGCAAGTTATAAACCAAGAGTGGCAGAGTAGACATAAGTAACTTATTTTTCTTGCCATCGACCTATTCTGCATTGGGTTATCACCCATCCTTCTCTTCGTATGTAGGAATTTTATTGTAAAAAAAAAGAGGTAAGCAACGATAAGTAATCCTACATTAATAACCCGCGGTAGTTTCGTTAGAAGGGACTCCCTGAAATTTTTTTTATTTTATATATGCATTTTAGTTGTAAGTGGTGGGTGTGAATGTTTACATGCATACACCAATAACTCATACTTTTATCACTTTTGTAACTGTAGGATGTATTATTACCGAAACAATATTCGCAAATGATAGAAGGATTGCCTGTAAAATGTGACGAAATAATGTAGCTTTTTGATAATTTTATTCCGAGTAGAAAATAATTAAAATGGGAAAGAACACACGTGGTTCCGTTATAAAGTAATTCCCGACAAATCCCTCAATGAAATGTAACGGTACTTCTTTTAGAATTAATATGAGGAATGTGTATTTCCCACTGTCACATTTGTACAAGATAGGAACATAAATACATAGTCACTTTCTTAAATTAACTGACTAATTAATAAGATATCTTTCATTGAAAGCATCCTTGGTTATATACACTTTTATCCTCGTCAGAACGATAAACAATCAGAGACATTTGTAATTTTGTGAAAGACAAACAAATACAGTATACATCGATAAGGAGGTACGTTCGAGACAGAAGCGGTAGCTTATTACCAAAGTGGACTGATATCGGATATATACTATTGTCGGATATCACACTAAAATAATGTGAAAAAAAAACAAAATGTTAATTTGATTTAAATAAAAATTATGGGAAAAAATTATATATTTAAGAATAAAATCTAACATCTTGAACTTATGTGTGGAAAGGCACGCAAAGTATTTAAAAAAAGTGTAAGAACTCCGAGCCGAAATCTTCCAATAAAATCCTTTTTTACAGTAAGTATACAATGTTCTCATCGGCAACAGTCCCGCTTAAGGAATGAGTGACCACTGAATTATTTCGTGTCTACGCCGGGGCATGTCAAATCTATGAGCCGGAAAATCCTTCCGTGGCGTTTGCAGGAGAGGGGAAGCGTAGGAGCCAACAGATGTGGCTCTTGGTGGAGTTCGTTCTAAACTGTAGAGAAGCCGGGCAAAAAATCGGCAGCCCACCTTTGTGGTGCTCAATAGACGTGAGCTGAAAAGGAACCGCATCTCTTCGCACTGCAACCTTTAGTGGACCTGGTTGACATTTATCCGGTCAGAGGGCATTGGTAACAACAGTACCAGATTACGTAAAGGGTACAGTTACAGATCATACTGAAAGTCGTCATTGCTCTGTTTACGCATAGTCTGGAGTTGTGGGTGAGCCAGATTAGTGCCACAAGCGAACATCTCACAAGCCGAGCCATCTCATGCAGAACTAAGGGAAGTTTCAGTTCGGCATCGTAAAAGTGCCAGGAATTTGAGCAAGGATTACGACACTTCTTCGTGGGAATAGTTATGTGCTTAAACAAACTCGCGTTATAGGATTTAGACAGCTTTCTCTGGCTTTTTATCATAGAGCTGCCTTCAGAGCTACGTATGAGAACTAGAAATTCACTCAAGGTGATGCACAATTCATGCAACTCTAATCATATGTCACAGGAAAGCAGACAATGTCGTTTCTGAAGCTAAGAAGAGACCTGAGGGTTTTTTTTCTACAGATGAATGAAAGTTCAGTTTCATTCTAGAATTTCACTGCCATTTCATAGGGAAAATATCAAATGCTCCCAAATTTTAACTAGAAGGTGACGAGATTTCTCTAGTAATTGTGGTTTGCTGATGTACGATGGTATCGCGTGATATATTCCCACACTAATAGACAATTTTATAGTCTGGTATTTTATCGAGAGTTACAATTACACGAACTATATTGCTATTATAAGTTAGAATAACAGAAAAATTTTTGAAAATCACTTACTTAGGACGCGTGAAAATTGAAAATTTGAATTTGGGACGTTCTACCTCTTGTCGACCTGTTATTTAGGAGTGGATCCATTCAAAAAACCACTTCGAATGAGGAGGACAAAAAGACATTTTTATTTTATCCCTAAAGCTATAACAGCTTGTTCGCATGCAAATACAGTGTGCTTCCGCTTATCCGGGTTAATGGAAGGGAGAAATAGCACGAATAATGGAGAAACATGGATAGTCCGATTTTTATTAAATTTGATTTATTTTCAAAATATAATACTAAACTCACTTTTTTATTTTATTAATTACTAGCGGCCCGTCCCGACTTTGTCCGGGTTGAACAAAATATTATACCAATAAATTTCCAGTTGATAGCCAATAAATTGTAAATCCTTTTTTACCTTAAATATCCAATAAAAAGTGTAGCTCCAAATGTATTTTTCATCAATAAACTCTTTAACGTTGCCAGTTTCAAAAATACTTTTTGTATTTATCAATACCTCCTCTGCTTGAATCTTTAAAATATTACAACCTTTTCCTTACGGGGTGGGATAGCATATATCCGAAGCACATACTCTCGAAAAATACGGTGTGATGTCGGCAGAGATATAGTCTCGAATTCCACTTTGTTGTGACTTTCCTAACGGCTTTGTCCCCAAAGAACAATTGTGTGACATTCTGGGAACGGAGGGTGAATCTTGCAGAAACTGACTGAATAGTAATCTTTTGTCGTTCTAGCTAGAGGCTATTTCTTTTCAGGCGAGAGACATCAGAAGGGAGGTTCACCCGCGATTCATCCATTTTCAGACTTTTGAGAGGTGAAAGAGGCACGGGGTGCCGATGAACTACTATTGAAATTCTTCTTCGATACTAAGAAAGCAATAAGAAATTAATTAACCACTCTTTCCCCTGACCACCCACGCTGAATGTCCCACACGTAAAATAAGGATAGGAAGTAGATAACATTTTCCCGTTTTAAAGAGCGATTTCGAAAAACAGACCCCGTAAGCTAAAGGGTGTTCCTATGGTTACTTGAGTGCGGTTGACAAAGGAAAAGTTGTAAGGTACATTGTAATGTACAAAAGTTGTACATTACACTCCACATACAAAATCTGCTCTCTCTCATTATATATTATTATAGAAGTATAGATACACATTGGTATCTCAAAATTAGAGTAAGAGATGAAATAAAAATACAAAAATAAAAAGGATTTTTTTAAGTAAACAATGTTTTATTAATTATTTTAAGCACCTAAAATAATATTCAAATTAATATTACGTTACTTAATAACAAAAGTTATTTTTTTTAAAAGAAAAAGGTGTGCCAGAGAACGGCTAGTTTCGAACCGCTAACGTCAGAACAGAAGCCCACCGCGATAGCACCACGCTAAGGATCCTTCGAGTCTTCGTCACAAAAAGCGGTAGAGGACAGTAGCGGTAAAAATGGAAATTGTTAGGATTAAGCCCCTAACTTTATTTCTACTGATCAGATATACATAATCTATAGCCTATGTCCATCTGGAATAATGTACCTTCCAAACAGTGAAAGAATTTTTCAAATAGGTGCAGTGGTTCTGGAGATTACCCTCCAAGTACAAAATCGCCCTCTCTTTATATATAAGTATAGATAGATAATAGATAGAGGTTAAGAGTTGAAATAAAAATAAAAAAATTAAAAAAAGGATTTTAAGTAAAGAATGTTTTTTTAAATATTCAATTTTTTAAAAAATAATATTCTTAAAATAATATTCAAATTAATATTACGTTAGTTAATAATTAACGTTAATTTTTTAAAAGAAAAAGGCGTGCCGGAGAACGGCTAGGTTCGAACCACTATCATCAGAAGAGAAGCCCACCGCGATAGTCACCACGCTAAAGATCGTTGAAGACTTCGGCACAAAAAGCGGTAGAGGACAGTAGCGGTAACAATGGAGATTGTTAGGATTAAGCCCCTAACTTCATTTCTACTGATCAGATATACATAATATATAGCTTATGTCCATCTGAAATACTGTACCTTTCAAACAGTGAAAGAATTTTTCAAGTAGGTGCAGTGGTTCTGGAGATTACCCTCCACGTATAAAATCGCTCTCTCTTTATATATAAGTATAGATATTAAATTTATTTAGGTAACCTTAATTTTTTTTATGTTTTAGTGAATCTTTGATGTGTTTTTTGATACCACTACGAATTTCCTTAGCATATCCCTGTATTCACAATCCCGGGAAATTAAAGCAGTGTTATTTTAATGCATTATAGAATCCTTTGTCAAATAAAAATCTTCTCAATAAATTTAAAAATGTGGTTTTAAAAATCTTGCTTATAAGTGTGTGCCGGAAGAAAAATTTAAATGCAGTTTTTTTGTAAATTAAGTAGGTATTATTTTGAATAAAAATTTCAAATTTTTTTCTGCACGGATAATCCGCAAATCCGATAATCACGGCTAGTTGATACGGGTAATTCGGCACAGAATTATTTAGAAGCTATCGCACTGTGCAACATGACTTTTTTTCCCCTCTATCTCTCTAAAATCCTACGCAAAACTTAATTGATGTCGTATATATAATTTATTTTTATAAATTTTAACAAAAATTAAAAGTGTAAAATTTTGAGCCTTATAGTCATAATAATCAAAATCAAATTATGCCAGAAGTGCAGCCATTGTCCATGTTATTGTTGATTTTGAGAGTACACCGTCATCAATTCGGAATCAAGAAATGGCTTGCCTCATCCAGAAAAATAAACACTTCCAAGAATTTGACCTAGATAATTTATGTTTGACGTGTACACTAATGGCGGCTGGTGCACGAAAAATCTGTCGTGGCTACAATGTTCTCCAAGTTCTCAAATTTACCTCTGGAGGTGCGGGGTCAAGTGTACTGGTCTCGAAATGGCACGGGTCCTGCGTAAGTCAGGAGATTTGGTCTTGTCCTCGGATTCTGACCTATCGACTGCAGCCTTGTTAGGTAAGCTGGGCCTTCCTTGAGTTCGTCCAACCCTATAGGTCACGGTCCTCATCATTGGGGTGGTGCCCTTTGGCGAACACAGGACACGCAGGCTCACGAAGGTTCCGCAGGGTGTGTTGCACAGCAACGATGAGGTTTTTACCATGTTGCTGGTTCTGCGCCCAGGGTTGCGACTGTCCCCTCTCAAAATCGACCATTCCCAATTTAGGCCAAGTCGTCTCCTATCTGGGATTTGCAACGAATGCCGTCTTTTCTTTTAAATTTTTTGAGTCACACTGCCAGTAATTTTGGTGACTCCTCTTTCGGTTCAATTAGTTTTTCGCGTCCTCGCTCGCAGCCATTAATTATGTGCAGTCGTTCGTTTGGGCCCCTTAGCCTACTTCTCTTCTTAGATACGTCCTCTTGAAGGTTGGCCTTTTGAGTGTCCTCCGGCAGAGCCTTTACGTCTTCTAAATTCAGTTCTTTTCCTAGACTTATCCGTCTGTTCTGCATGGAGTCCGTCTGTGTCTCTGGCTTTGTGGGGTGGGGTGTGTATTGTGGGTGGCGGGTGCGGAAAGGGGGCTTGTCTGGGTCGTGCGCGGGGTGGTTGCCTGCTGCGGGTCTATCCGCACTGTCAGGGTTATCCCAGTTGGCCTTTTGCCAGGTCGGTCCCGATGTGTGCTTCTTGAAGTGTACTGGTCTTGTCACCTGACTCGGTTCTAAATTACGGGACCAGCTTGTAGGGGATGGTTCTGGCCACCTATGAGGCTTCCACATTAAATGAATGACCAGCAGTCTCGCGGTGTACATACAGACGACTGTCTAGCGACAAGTGCCTCCGCGTTCGAAAAAAATCTTATGTTTGACAAGCCCTCGGGGTACTTTAATCTTAACCGAGCGAGCTAAAAGCATGTATAATGTTACCATCAACATAAGATTACAGGAAACATCGAGTAAATTCGGAAATGGGATATGCTACTGAAAATGTTCGGCAGAAAGCTGGGGGACGCCTGATCAAAAGTCACGCGAATAGCAGACCGATAACTTGCGTCAGTGTACCTTTCTCTGTCGTGAGAATGCAGTCAGTCTTGTCAATGTTTCACATTTCTATTAGTCTTACGGGTGAACAACAAGCATATACTGATCATAATATATTTTCTTACAAAATCTCAATGGCTGGACCACAAATGAATGATACAAAATTTATAATAATGCAAAGATATACAAAATTAAGATAAACAATAAAAATTAAACTATTCAGCTATATTATGTTTCTAATCAACTATCTCAACAGCGATGGTTATTTGATATATTATAACATCTATTCAAGAGTCAAAACAGCGGGCATAGCGAAAAACTGCTTCCCAAGTCTAGCTGATTTTTCCTTCTGATTTTTCCTTCTGAGAGCCCTTTCTAAAAGCTTGATATCGGCTGATTCGAAAGGGGAATTTGTCAGGTAAATTTTACATTCAACATCTCTCCCGTAGCTTCGGGGCTTTTATTTCTGTTTCGCACACTCTACCTTATTAAGATCGCCTTTTGCTTGTTTGCTTATATCCTAGACATCGTCGTTCAGAGCTTCAACAACTTTGTCAAAATTATTTCAGGCACTTTTCAAGAGAAAATATTATCAACACAGCACATTCACGCGTAATATACCAGCACGCAAAAATCCGTCTCTCAAAGTCAATTATTTACTACAAACCAAAGCATAAAATTCCCTCTTTTTTTCCCCCCATTTTCATGCTTCCAAGCTCAGCCATTCCCAATTTTTCAACCCAAGATATTCAGATTGTGTTCTGCCTGAGAATTCTTTTCCCTGCAACATGCCAGGATCGAAAATTACTCCCAATAAAATCCATCGGATTCGAAACCATGGGTGAAAAAATTCGCGTGAAAAGTGTTTTCCCCGGCATGCGCCTCGGTCCCCGAGCGTTCGCGAAACGGCGAAACCCGACACTCGAGACACCCGAAATCATCGGCATCCAATGAAATCCAATCAGGAGGACGCGCTTTTAAATTGAACTGTTGTCTGGAAAACGTACCGAAATAAATGGAATGAAATTATGCTTATCGCAGAGCCTCCTGCCCCGGAAAAAGCGTCGGTCGCGATACCGGCGAAGAAGTTTTCTTCAAACAGACGGCGTTTTATTCGGAGCGGAACTCGAGTTTTCCTTGTGCGGCGCTCTAATTGTGTTTCCCCAACTTTCAGAATCAATCAGAGTAATTAAATATATATCAGACTGCATGAATCTCAGACACCTACGCGCTTGGGATAAAGAGCAGGTATTAATCGAGTCCCCGGCGGAGTGTCGATTCGTCTTATAACTAACGTTTTCAGTCTTTTCGGGTTCGTTCTTAACTTAATAACCTCTCTCTCTCTATCTGGGTTTCACATTTAACTTCCAGCCCCTGAAGATATATTTTTTCATCGTACAAATATGAGCTTATGCCCGCATGCATAAATTACCGCCAGGTGCGACGGTAACCTGCCTAATACTAAGGCCGTCTGCACACGGAGCAACTCAAAAGAAACTAATTACCGACTCAAATCACTAACCAGTCCGTAATGAGTCGCAACCTATGTAATTGAATGGAGCCACGCACACCCGTACGGGTCCCCACGCACACCCGTACTGGTTACAAACCCGTACGGGTTTGTAACCAGTTGCGTCGTGTGCGTGGCTCCATTCAATTACATAGGTTGCGACTCATTACGGACTGGTTAGTGATTTGAGTCGGTAATTAGTTTCTTTTGAGTTGCTCCGTGTGCAGACGGACTTAGTTGTAGATATGGCGCGATAAATGAAGGACAGTCTGGTAAAGCCGTAGAGCAGGGGTCGGCAACCTTTTCAATTAGGGGCATATTTCATAAATGCGGGATTTCGGCGGGCACCACTGGGTGAAGAGGAGGAAGGGGGGGGGGTTTAATATTTAAACATGAAAATATTAATGCGACATAAATTTTTAATACATAAATTCAAATTTTAATTTAAACAAACTAGTCTTAAAATTGATAATGCAATATTTGACTCTGTGGCCAAGTCGTTGTAATGTGGCACACGAGTTGAGTTCCCAGTTCTCAGGCATTGGTCCAAGTAAGTGTCGGTGGGGTTTGATCGGTACTTTGATTTTAAGTTTTTCATATTGGAAAACGAGCATTAGAAAATTTCATATTAGAAAACGAACATTTTCATATTAGAAAACGAAGATTCACGAACATAATTTCTGAGTATTAAATTCTTCCAATAGGGAATCGAAATGTTTGACAAATTAATAGGTGGTAGCATTTCCATCGCAATCATTTTCTAATTTTAAATTTGGGAAATGTGATAAATTATCTTTCTACATAACCGATTTCCAGAGCGACAATTTATTTTTTAATGCATTTATCTTACTTATCATAGAAGCAAGGGGCGAACGACGCTGTAGAGAGATCAGGCTGCTCAGTTTTTGATTTTTACGGTTTTGCGATTTTTAATTTTTTTTAAGCTAAAATTATTCATTACAAGTACGAGCGCTTGTTATTCAAATATCTAAAAATTATCGAAATTTGAATGGCGGGCACCTTAAAATTGTTTCGCGGGCACCGCGTTCCCGACCCCTGGCGTAGAGGAACCCCACGAAAATAGTAAAACGCCCTCTCTAGCCACCCAGTATTGTTGACCATAAGTAATCGACAAAAGTGTAAGAAATACATGGAAAAAAATTTCAGGTAGTCTCTTCTAACGAAACTACCGCGGATTATTAAAGTAGGATTACTTATCGTTGCTTACCTCTTTTGTATGTATATATGCATGTATGTGTTATGTATATATGTATCTATATATCTACGTATATATATATATATATGTCAAAATCTTGAGGCATTTTGATACTTTTATGCTTAAATTTTTACTGCTTGTCCAAGCGATACAGACTGGGTTTGACGCGCTGCCAAAATTATAACTCGCGATGCAGAAAATCTGAAATTTTGCTTTCCAGAGGACCATTATGGAGGAACTTTATCATACGTTAATAGTAATTTAGGATATGTGCAACAGTTTGAAGGATAATGAGATTTTGACAGATAGTGGGGATTGTCGTTAGAATACCTGCTTTAGGCCTTGTTTATATTGCCTGCGCAGGCGTGCGTTGCGTTGCGTACCGCCACTGGAGCTGAGATTGTTCGCATGACCAGTGATTGGTTTGACATATCACGTCGTCTTTGCGCCATCCATCAGCTCGAACAGGAGTAAATTTCAACGGATGAAGTCATTGCGTTGTGCTCTTCTGCGATAGGTTACAATTTTGACCGCTGACGCTAAGCTCCGCTTCGGAAGCTATGTGAACAAGGCCTTAAAATACTCGTTTGGACACCTAGATCGAACGTCGGTCCTAACAATAGGTATTTACCAAGCGATAAAAATGAACAGCAATTACTGTAAGAGTTCCTGTAATTTAACCAAGTTCCGTAACATTTTGCGTTTATTTTTACCGTGACTCGTATCCAATTGTTTCTACCTTGTCAGACTTCTTGGAATGTAGTTTATATGTCATAATCAAGCGGAAATGAAATATCGGATGAAAATATTTAGTATCTTCAAGAGAGTGGAAAATCGATTCTGACAATGAGATGCTATATCGGTCTAATTAAAATTTGGTAAGAACAATTGCCGAGGGAGCGTGTTCATGTTTTATTCGATTTGGTTAGTTTCAGATTGCTTTTAAATAGAGAATCTTAGGCACTAAAAGCTATCTGAGGTTTTTAAGACAAAATCATTTTTTAAACGGTTAATTAATATGGCTGGTAGTTCTATGTTAGTGAAATATTAAAAAAATATGCATAACATGTATTTTCTCTGCAAACAATAACATGAAAAATTTCTGCACTGTTCGCATATTTGATTTTGATTATTATGATAAGCTTTAATTGAGAGGCTCAAAATTTTATAATTCTGTTTTTTCGTAAAATTTATAAAAAAAGATTATGTATACATCAATTAAGTTTTGCGGGGGATTTTAGAGGGGGGAAAACCAGTCATGTTGCACAGTGCGATAGCTTCTGAACAATACTCAGTTACAGTCAGTTTCAGAGATTAGCATTTTCTACAGAATGTGATTTGACTTTATTGATGGACTAAAGTTAAAAAAAAAACTTTTGTCTGAATTGCTGAACAAAAATTTGCCTGAATTTATCCATTTCCCCGGAAACGAATTCTAAAAAAAAAATTCTTTGTGTGTTTTTTAAATTTCTTGTTGGAATCGAAATGCAGTTTTAAGGTAAACAGTATAGCAGATTGTTACAGTCGTTATTGCACTGCCTTACGCTAATATAAAATTCCTATAAAAACAGTTAGAATCTCTTTGATGTAAACAATTGAATTGTTTGGGGATAATGTACTTCTACATCTGCTTTTCAAACTGCCGATCCACGTTTAATTATTCATGGTTAAAACGTTTTTACTTGCTACGACAAAATATTTCCAGAACATCAAACCTTCTAAAATACGTATGTATATAATATTCATAACGTCTAAAATATATTGCTAAATTAATGGATATAAACATTACGTATGGATCATAAGGAATAAATTCTACGTGCACATAAACTTTTTTTGTAACGCTAAATATGCTGGATAATGTAAGTTGTATAACAAAGGAATTTTTTAAATAGTTTAGCTTTTTTATATAAAAATAATAATAACTACTATACTTCGACATTTTTGAAATTATTTTCTTTCTTTATAGTACGACGTGTATGTAACTCAATATTCGTCAATATTAAGTGCATAGATTAAATTTAAGTAGTTTTACATTTTAAAAAAGTCTTTGAAACACTGTTTGTTAAAAACTCATTAAATCTTGAATAATCGCCTTGCATGTTTCCATGCGATTCACTGGTGCATGCTCATTGATTTCTGTATCATAAAAATGCATTATTCATCGGGCATACATAATTGATGGCTGCAAAATTGAGATGACTTAACTATTTGTCCTCGTATCACAAATATTTATTTTTTTTTAAAAAAGGGGGTGGGTCAAACAGGAATTCGTGGATAAAAGTTTGCTATTTCAGTTGGTTAAAAAAAACACATTTCTTAAATGTCTTGATATATCTAATCAAATCTGTATACAAGAAATAATGTTCCTGATCATTCCACAGTTTAATATCAGTACAAAGATAAGAAATGGAGTGGAGCATAACTGTTCCCCCAATATTTGCCTGTAAGCGTCCAGAATCAGTATCTAGAATAGTGCTGGCCGCGACTTCAGTGCTAGCAGAAACAGACCTTCGGCCTATCATTCTTTTACTTCAGATTGTTATGTTGGTATAAGTTTCAAAAAAAGTTTTGTGACCGTACACTTTAAAAACGAAATGCTGTGTGAAATTAAAAATGCTACCTGTTTCAGGGTGTTATGTTTTTAGGTAGCGGGTTTTTGTATACTAGTTTTGCATCTTAAACATACTTTTTTCCTTTTTAGTTATACTTCCATTTTAGGTATATTCCCAAAACAGCATTTCATTTTTACAGCGTAACTTAATGATGACAATAAAATGTAAAATGGAGTTTTTTTAATCGGGGTTCGGTTTTAAAAGATCCATAAGTAAATTCAACATGACAACTCACTACAAGATAGAGAGCAAAACTAAAAATTCACACATCACTCGCCCCTTAATTTTAACATAAAATGCTTGATGCCACTATCGGTGTAATCACAATCTTCAACTGAGCAAACTAAGGCCGTCTGCACACGAAGCAACTCAAAAGAAACTGGTAACTGACTCAAATCACAAACCAGTCTGTGATGAGTCGCAACCTATGTAATTGAATGGAGCCACGCACACGGCGCAACTGGTTACAAACCCGTCGGACGGGTTTGTAACCAGTTGCGTCGTGTGCGTGGCTCCATTCAATTACATAGGTTGCGACTCATCACAGACTGGTTTGTGATTTGAGTCAGTTACCAGTTTCTTTTGAGTTGCTTCGTGTGCAGACGGGCTTAATGAAACAGTACAAATCTTAAACTTAACAACCTGGTTGCTTTTTTAAAACAAAATATGAATGCATACTTTCTCTTAGATATTTTAATAATACCATGAAAAAAAGTGTACACCCATATAATCCTCTATAAGTGAAAGTCAGCAAATATGAATTTTGTTTTGAGCCATACAATGAATTAGATATTCAGAGATAATAAGCTGAAAGTTTTGCCTAAAAAATAACTCTTCACCCTAAAAATATTTCCACTCTAGCTTAGATAGGGATGCATTGGAAATGTCTGGGACGAAATTTCGAATAACTGTTCGCTTTTCGAGTGGGTCGAGTCTTTAGGCTGAAATGCTATAGCCTTATTAAGGCTGCTTTGTACTAACCCCATTGGATTCGCTCCCATCAGTGTTAACTCATGGAGAAAATGTGTCTACTATTTACAGCTACATCAATACTGATAATCCAATAAAAATGGTGTTTTCAGATAGCCCGAACTTTTCTACACCTTGCAACAGGATCCATTTTATAAATTTCGTCCACCAAAGGAATTTAGAAGAGTTTAAAACACACTATACCAGATTTTTTCCCCGAATAATTTAAAATTTAAAATATTTTCATTTTTACTTAAAAACGGAAATTACCCCAAGATGTAAAATTTCTTTCTCTATTACGGAGTACAATTTTTTAAAAATCTTTCAATCCAAGTCGGCAATCCTTGGACATATTTTTTCCATAGGTTAATACTGAGGTGTGCGAATCCAACAGGGTTAGCACACAGCAGCCTTAAATGTATTTCTCGATATCAGGGTCAGCGTGATGTGTCTATTGCACACGGTTAGTGCCAAAAGGGTCCACGTAGATACAGACCCGCAACGGATGATCGGGAAGGCCCACGGAAATGACATCATGACTGGATGATGTCAACAGCAATAACGCCAACTAGATTCGCTGTATGTTTTCCTCCGCCCCACAGATATCTCCCCATCACGTTTCGTTTTAAAACGAACCTTCGGCAACCCGCAGATAACAGAGTCTGGGATCCTGACATGGCGGCTCATCAGCGTATCACTGACAGGTCAAATTACCTCTTAGGGAGACCACTGGAAGTCTCACACTGACATCGAGTCAGCGGAAACACCGTCTAAAGTGGTGCATGGCCCGACAGTTCGAGAAAGTGGTCTACAGGAGTCGCATGAAGTTTAGCTAGCCATTTCGCTTCCTTCTCGTGACAGATGTCAATCGTGTTTGTATTTGGAGGACGTAGAGACAACTTTATCGTACAGGTGTCTAGAGCGAATACCCCTTGGATAATAGAATAGGGAAATATCCTTTATGATATTCGATTCTCTTTAGTAGTTCTAACTGGTAGTCTGACCTGTCAGCTGTATGTTGAGATCTTGCGCTTCCACTGCCGACATGATTATCGGGTGTCCTTTTTTTAGAGGGATTATGTAACAGACGAGATGCAGATGACTTCAAGCAATAGCCACTCTTTCAGTATATGAAAGTTGACATGATTATGTCTTTAGTTCCCTGTCATATACAAATTCATCACAATTTCATGCGTAAAATATTCTTCAAGCTAAATAGAAATAAATTTTGTTCTCTTGATCTAATATCTGTGCCACATTGTAAGCTGCATCATTTGAATTAGAATACCAGAGTAAGGGGGTAAAAACAGCCTTAAACTTTTTCGTCCCAAGTGTTTTTCCTTCGATTTCGAGTAATCTGTTTCATACTAATGGGAATTGCATAAAACATTGGAAACATGCAAAACATTTCAGGATTTTTTTTATTGTAAGTTACAGTTAGAAATGAAACAACACGCATTTTAAGAACTTTCTTCATATAATTAAAACTAAACAAGGCCTGTAAGACTTTTGCCATAAAATAATCTATATTATAAAGCAAAAATGAAACACCGTATAGTAACCTCTAGAAGAATTCAAAATATTAAAGGAAAAATTTAGATGACAGTTGGTTTGGGTTTGACAAATTATTAAACATTCTTAAAAAATACCATTTGAGAAATTATCATCGTCTAATGGTTAAGTAAAACAGATGTTAACACATGCCAACGTCCTATGCCATTAACCTCAAACCAAAGGAGAGGAATTCATAGAAAATAACATTTTCTCATTTCTCCGACATATTTCAGTTCATAAAATACTAGGACTCGAGAATAGGAGATCCAGGTTTGAATACTCCTGGCAGACAGTTGTTACAAGTTTACATTCAAAAGATAGGTGTCATAAGTCATAATCCATTAAAGAAATCCAGTTCTTTGTTACAATGAGTATGCAGAATCATTTAATTGGCTATTCAGTAAAAGATTATTCAAATGCCATTGATTACGGTATTAACAAAGAGTGCCACGCATTTGTTTTCAACGTGATGCGAGAGGCTCAGTTGTTTGTTCTGTGATATTTTCAGCATAGGATCTGAAAAAGGAAGTTTCAAAAGCTCTACGGTTTCATTTTAACAGCATCTTTCTGAAGGCTGCTGTGTACTAACCCTATTGGATTTGCTCACCTCCATGTTAACCTATGGAGAAAATGTTCTACTTTTTACAGCTATATAAATGCTAATAATCAAATAAAAATTGTATTTCCAGATAGCTTGAACTTTTCAGCACCTTGCAACAGGATTCATTTTATAAATTGAGTCTACCAAAGGAATTTATGAACGTTTAACACAAACTATACCATATTTTCCTACACAGTAATTTAAATTTTAAAATGTTATTTGCATTTTTTTAAAACTAGGGGCTTTGCCCCTAGGCTCGCTACGCTCGCTCCTCTGTTATGGCTAATAGCAAGATACATAGGGATGATTCTCGGACAATGTAACAGCCTTTTACTGTCAGTCACCCTTATGCGAAGGGGAATCACTGTTGAATCACTGTTTCAGCTTTAAAATTCAATTAAAAATCAAAATTTTAAGATAGAGACTTGAAATGAGGTTTATATGAATGAGAAAGCTTTCATCTTCCAGATGATGTAAATATTTTCTTTGTAAGATAAAAACTCGAGGAGCATCGATATTACATCCACATATGTGACGATATTTCTCGAAAAAGTGGGTTTAATATTTTGATGAAAATATTAGTCTGTTTTAAATTATTTTTAAACAAATGAGGTCTTGTTTGAAGGAGAAATGTCTGTAGTCTTAGACTGTAAAAAGATCAAAATTCTACGATTAATTTTTGGCGAGTTATCGTAATCTGAACATAAAAAAGTCAATATTTTTCCACAAAACATAAAATTAAAAAAAAACTTAAAGTCCGACGAAAATGAGACATGTCTTACTTTCTTCCCCGCATTTTTCTGCATCTATTGGTATCGGTCTCGACCCCATACCCCCAGCGGTTTCGGAGGAGATAGCGTGACAAGCTTTTGACAGCGTCGGCGGCGGCGCCAGTTACTTTTTTTTAGAATAGAGAGAAAACGAAAAATTTCCCAAGGTATAAAATTTCTTTCTCTATTACGGAGTACAATTTTTCTAAAAAAAATATTTTAATCCAAGTCGGCAATCCTTGGACACATTTTCTCCATAGGTTAACATGTAGCAGCATGTACTGTGAACTCCTGACTCAGTGGTTTTGTTGGTTTCTGAAATATTTTTTTCTGAATAAAATTGGCAACACTTTTTTCCTAATGAAAACGATTTTTATTCCATTTATAAAATGAGACGGTGAGAGATTAAATAAAATACGTTCCTGTGTAATAGTCATGTTTTGTGCAGTGATTTGAGTCTTTTTACTCTGTAAGCTTCGACGAAATTTTATTTAATACCTTGATAATATTGTTGTAATCCTAATGAGTTACAAACATGGAGGGGAGCGAATCCAATAGGGTTAGTACAAAGCAGCCTTAACCTCACAAGAAACGAGTTACATGGATGGTACGACGGACGTTAGCTTGAGGTTCGATGTAGTGTATAATGTAGCCTTCTCCCCTTACTTTCAAATGGAATTATCCATTTTCGCCTAAAAACCGATTGTTTACATAACCTTAAGTTACGGGTAATGTTACAATGCTATTCAACCCTTTGAACTTGTGTTCCCTTTGCTAGAAATTAATTCCATTTTACAAATCTATATTTCAAACGTATTTTAGTTGTATATACAATCGCGAGGAAAAATTCGAAATTTCAACGCGTTTTGAAACTTTATTTCGCTGTTAAGATAAATAACACAAAGGTTAAGTTACCTGTCCTTCGTAGGTGTAAAAGAGAAACACTGACGCGTAGAGTAAAAATTAAAACAAAAGGCGTACAGGCTTAATTTTCGCACGAAGTCTCCGAAACATACAGTAAATCCGACACTCTGCGAACTTATTTTTATTTAAAACGCGTCTGCAAAACAAATGAGAACGTTCTCCCAATAAACATTTCACTAATGAACACGTTGCCAGATCAGAAAAATTGAAATCTGTGCCTTCGATATAATTCTCATCCTTTCTTAATCTGTTTACAACCAAAAATGAACTCCCAAAAATAAATTTCAATTTCAAGAGCCGCAGAATGAAATTCTGAAGATGATCGGGAAAAACCTTTTTTTTTTTTCAAGAAACGGCCGTGTTTGATTTTAATCAAATCTCATTTCGTGCTAGAGGTAAACTAATATTGCTTTTCATCGAAACAAGGGCGAGAAAAATAAAAACACGGTCTGTTTTCTATCGGAGTAGAGTATTAAAATTCAGAATGTTGCACTCCAAATAAAGGGCGATACCAGCCTAATCTTTCCGTCACTGCATCGAGAGACAAGAAAAAAAGCATGAAACAAGGACGAAAAATAAAGGAACAAGAGTGAACTTAAAAAAAAAAAAGAATAACAGTAATAGTGCATTTTCTAAATGAACGGTAAAAGATGAATCAAACGATGTAAGAAGGAAGGGCTGCTTTGTCGTTCTTGAATTGTGTGTTGGAAGATTTCGAACTGAAAGAAAAGAATTTAAAATATTCAAATAATCCTCAATCACGGTTGTTAAATTTAATACTTTTAAAAAACGTAACGGTGGCATCAGTGAAATAAAAAAAACTGTCATTCGATAACGATTCATTTCTCCAACTTTTTTTTATCGCTTGTTCGATTTTAGGAAGAACGGGAATTATTTTATGTTCTGTATAGTGATAACAGCATTTAATTCTCGTCTGAAAAAGAGAGCAAAGGAGCAATTTTCCATTTCTTTTTTGTACAGTTGCCGAGAGTGTATGATGTTTTACTGGATGGGCCGTGATAATAGGCAGCAGGGAAAAATCTTCCGGTGCAAAGCCCCAGAAACCACAAAAATGACAACAATTAACGAGAACAAAATTATTTGTTTAAAACTATTTTCTGCTTGAAATAACTTTGTCTTGATCTCACGGGAATTCTTAGAGAGATTGAGAATCAGTTCATTGCATACTGGAAACAAGCTTTGCGACATTCATTTGAGAGACGTTTTTATTATGATTTTTCATCGGAAAGGACTGCATTAAAATAATTTTAAAAACATCTGAAGTTTATTTAACACTTCAGCTATTTCTATCATTGTTTTTCTTTCTCCCTCCTTCCAAGTTACACTAAAATAGAATATAATTTCAAAAATAAATTTCCTTTAATTCATGTACCGTTGTGACGGCCATTTGCCAGGATAGAGCTTTGACCCTGTATCTGTTAAACTGGAATATTTAATCAATTGAACTATTTGAATAATGTGAGTTATTTACAGTAATCCTCGCCACTTTCTTTTTGAGGCTTATAGAAATGGGTATTGGATATGTACATTTATTTATGTATCAATGTTTTATTTGCAATAGGTCCTGACCCCCTCCCCCCCCCCAAAAAAAAAGATGAATTGTTTGGGAAAGTAGAAAACCTTGTTAATTTATATACAGCTAGCTGAATACCCGTGCTGCGCTACGGAGTACATTTTAGGATAATTACAATGAAAAAATTGATGAAATTGCCTTTTAGAGGATTTCCTTATAAATATTTTTTTGTTTGTTTCTTCATTGGGTGAAACCAGGCTCGTACGCGTGAGCAAGCTACGTAAAACTGACCGTAGGAGAAACAATTTTCTCTTACATCTACGCCAGCGTATTTTAAAGTTTAGCCTTGAGACTTATTTATCGTCGTGGCAAAGCATACTTTGAGGGGAAATTGCAGTTTTATACATAGGTTTAATTTAATATTCATAAAACATACTAATTTGAATTAAATTCTTAAAAAACTTCCATCTCAATTAGTCTAGTGGTTAAATTTTATCTTTTACCGTATTTTAATATTTTTTTGTCAATTTATTTCGTTGTTATGCACGTGACGCAAAATTAATTTAAGGAATCACTAAAAGAAAAGAAATATCGTGATCAGCGTTTAATAAATTAAATTCTAAAATTTAATCTTTAAAAATTCACCAAAAATCAGAAAATGGAGGTTGAGATTCGAAAAAGATTTCATATTAAAGTACTTTTTTTTTATCTTTCTCTTGATGTTAATTTCATAACCATCAGATAATTATTTTAAATGCAAACTTTAAAAAATGTTACAAAAACAGCTTAAAAATTTAATTTGAAAAAAATCTAAGAAGAATTTTTCAAAAATCTTTCTTAGTGCACCCCTACACTATAAGAAGAATCGCCTTGCAAAATGTCAACCCTATAGGTCCTGCGGTTTGGTCTGTGCGTTATCTGTCAGTCAGTCAGTCACGGAACTGTTTTATATATATAGAGATAAATAAAATGAGCCCTAGTTTTTGACATTTTGTTCATGGTATGTGTTACGTTATTAAACTATTTACTCAATTTTTGATGAATTAAAAATTCACAAATTAATATGCCACTCACATGTGTAGTGGTTAGCGTTGTGAGGGCCTGGGTTCACATTCAGACTAAGGCCTGGTCGTTTCCGTGCTGTTACCTTATAAGGAGCCAATGCTGGCTCACCTAAATGGTAGCGAGTAAGACTGCGCGGTGAATAACAAATGATGAATATCTCACGACAAGTGCCTCCGCATTAAGAAAAAAAAATATCCGTCTAATTAGAATGCCCTGTAGGATCAGCTGTTATACGTCCTATTGCCAATTAAACGAATACGCTCTTCCTATTCGGTGAAGGTTATAGTATTGCAGGCAAGTGGAGAATGCAAGTTCATAATAGCGGCACCAATAACTCCATTTTTTTTTAATGTGGGTTACGACCTGTTGCAAATAAGTCATCCATATGTATTTTAGGCGTTTTAATTAGTCGTCAGATAATGCTGAATTTTTTCCGGGATTAATATTTTTCACGAGTTTAAAGGATGGCCCACCTGTCGGAGCTTCTGTAACAATCACTTGTCTGGACCGGGATTGGCACCCCAGTCTCCTAAACACGAAACAGACCCTACCAACTAAAAGGTAGGGTTGTTACTTTGAAATGATCTCCCTCGGACATTTAATACAGAATTACTAAATTTAATTTGCGCGGAGAATATTACTACAAGAGCATCATTTTAATATCAATATCGCAACAAAATTCAAAATCGAGTTTTGCTGAAAAGGGGGGGCATTATAGTGTTTTGAGGAATTTGGACTGGTTAGATCTGAGCCCTCGAACACTAGAACAAAACGGGCAAGATGGCTGTAATTTAATAGAAAACAGGTAAATGATTTGAGCCTTGTAGATTTCGGAGACTATCTGTTAATATGTCTTTTAACATTCTAAAATTTAAAAGTAATTTAACATACTAAAAATTAGACTTTTTAAAAATGAACCTGTGTATTTCCTGAAAATTTCAGTCCATTAATTCCGGAAACTTTTTTTAACACAGAAAGTTTTGATATCTTGATTGGATTTGTTAGTGTTTGTGATAGTTTGTATAACAAATCTTTCGTCAGTAATATTCTAACCATTTCCAAATTACTAGCACAGATTGAAATATACCAGTTTAATCCTAGAAAAACGGAATTAGTGACCTGAAATTTTTAATGCGATACCTTTAAAGATCTTTAATACTTTTCGAAAATAAATACTATAACACCTCTACAGTTTAAAAGTATTTTTATGTTTGAGATGAATGAATCTTTGGTCTCTTTCGATGCATAAATTTCAAATCTGACCTTACATTTTAACGTAGGATTACGTTCCTTCACAACGGTTCCTCCGGAAAGCAAAATTTCAGAAATTTTGGCAGCGCGCCAAACCCAGTCTGTATCGCTTGGGCTAGCAGTAAACAGTAAATCAGAAAAGTACCAAAATGCGTCAAATTTTTGACATACATATATATATATATATATATATATATATATATATATATATATATATAGATAGATAGATAGATAGATAGATAGATACGTACATATATATATATAGATACATATATACAGTGGCTCCCAAAAGTGTTCGTACACTTACGATTTTCAGTGAAATAGGGGTCTATCCATTAATTAAAATGAATATTTCAGAATGGGTATTTAATACTAATAAGATCTATAATCTATTCTTAACAAAACTACATGAAATATTTTGAAAACATAGTAAAACTTTATTTTTAAGAAACCAGTAATCAAAAAGTAACAAAAACTTTATCTCGCAAAAGTCATCGTACACTGAAATATTTTTGGATAAATTCATAATTAAAATTATCGTCTGGCACTTTATTTTTATTTTCGAATTGTGGTGGCATTTAAAATATCGTTTGGCTTTAATTTTTGCTTGCGTAATCCGTAATATTCTATTTATTATTTAAAAATAGCTCGTAGTCGTAAAGAAACAACAAACAACATTCGAAAATTAATTAATTTTCATCACAGTACTGGTAAATCTGTTCGGAATATTGCTAAATTACTTAATTTATCCCATTCTACTGTGAAGTATGTGATAAAACGCTTTAAAGAAGAAAATCGGATCGAAAACAAGGTAAGAAAAGGTCGTCCGGCAAAGTTAACAAAACGTGATCAGAGATTTATAATTAGAAAATTTGTGAAAAATCCACGTTTGAGTACTGTAAAAGCATCTGCAGAATTTAATGAAATATTTTCTACTTCAATTTCACCTGAAACTGTTCGACGAGTTCTCAGAGCAGATGGATTACATGGGCGTTCTGCCCGTAGAAAATGTTTTGTGCGTGAGAAAAACAGAAAGCTTAGGCTTTTCTTCGCACTATCAATGATAAATACTAAGCCCCAAACGTATTGGAATAATGTCTTATTTGCAAGTTTGACATTTTTGGTTCCGATGAGCGTATATTTGTATGGAGAAGAAAAAATGAGGAACTTAATCCCAAGATCTTAGTAGGAACAGTTTAGCATGGCGGTGGAGGTGTCCTTGTGTGGGGGTGCATGTCAGCATCAGGACTAGGTAATTTGGTATTTATTGATGGCATAATGTACCATGCTGTTTATATAAATATTTTAAGAGACAATTTAAAATTATCAGCCCAAAATTTGGGTATTGGAAACAACTTTATTTTTTTATCAAGATAACGATATTAAGCACACGGATCTCAACGTTTGCCTCTGGTGTCTCTATAATTGTCCACAAGTTTTTAAAACACCACCTCAGTCGTCAGATTTAAACCCAATAGACCATTTGGAGAGAACTGGAGGTTCGAGTACGAAAACACGACATTCACACGAAAAGCGAACAAAAAATAATTATGATGGAAGAATGGATGAACATTGATGCAGAAATTACAAAAGAACAAGTGCAATCTATTCCCAGACGTCTAAAGGCTGTTGTGGATGCTAAAGGATATCCTACTAAATATTAATTTAACGAAAAATTAGAATATTTACTAACATGTAGAGATTTTTTACAAGTGTACAGTGACTTTTGTGAGATAAAGTTTTTGTTACTTTTTGATTATTGGTTTCTTAAAGTTTTACTATGTTTTTAAAATATTTCATGTAGTTTTGTTAAGAATAGATTATAGATCTTCTTATTAAATATCCATTCTGAAATATTCATTTTAATTAATGGATAGACCCCTATTTCATTGAAAATTGCAAGTGTACGAACGCTTTTGGGAGCCACTGTACATAACATATACATACATATACATACAAAAGAGGTAAGCAACAATAAGTAATCCTACGTTAATAACCAGCGGTAGTTTCATTAGAAGACACTACCTGGTTTTTTTTAATTAATGGGACAGTGATGTCTGAATGTTATGATACTGTATGAGTAAAATTACGAACTGAGATCGAATCGTTCCAGTTCTTTGAATGAACTTGAATACTACGTGTGCTCTATAGGAAAAAAGCGTTGCAGGGAAGTGGATGATTCATTCACTAGACGATGGGTAAGGCGCTGCTTTTGAAGATATAAAGTCTACCGGTTCGAATCCCGCAATCTGCATGGGTGTAAATTTGAGACCGTTTACAATCGACTTTTAACACCACGTCCCGTCAAGTTTAGCCCATGCGTAGCAAATGATGACCGTAGCACTACCTTTCTAACCCAAACTACTACTGATTCATGTGTTCTTTCAGACGTACTCTTCTAAATTTCAAGAATCATTTTCGCTTTGTTCTAATGTAGAATTAAGAGTTACCAATTAAATAACTGTGGCTAATAACTTAAGTTATACTGGTTTAGTTTGGCTGTAAATTTCGAAACCATTTCATAATGATTATTCTGTCTGCTATATAAACTCTATTAAGTTTGAAACGTTTAAGCTCTGTTAGGGTTCACTTTCAGCTGGTTCCTTACCATAACCAGAAGCAGAAAAGGTCTACACAGAGTGAGTTCTGACATCACTGACTCTGCGCGGGGTCCGAATAGGTTGAATGAAGTTATTTATGGCCGCACTGCCTGAAAATGCTTGACAGTGGACGTATTTTTATCCCCATGTTATAGGCTCAATCAAATGTACAAGGCCGACTCTAATTGGCGTGTCACGACGTGTGTTTCCTATACATATTCCCGGCGTCGTTACGAAACCGTCGACGAGGACGCAGTTCAGTTCCTCAGGGCGTGCACGGCACATCTGCGTCAGAAAAAAAAAAAAATAAACAACCCTCGCACGTGATTCTCGGCGTAATTCTGAGCGACAATCCCCTGACGCTGTCCGCATCTTTTAATTACTAGACGCTATCTAAACACGGCCAACAAGTTAATAAAAAGGGAGGAGATACCTTCCTTTTACTTCGGCGGCACGTCGAACGGAGAGAAGGGGGGAGGGAGAGAAAGAAGAGAGAAAATGTGCGACTCGCGAAAGAGGATGGAATTAGAGGCAGATCTATCAGATTGATGTCCGAATCTTTTTGGCAGCTCCGAAAAGAAAAAGAAGAAAAAAAAAGGAAATGCAGATATGTCTATCGTGATCGAACTATCAAACCGATGATTGCGCCCTCTTGCGGTGCTCATGCCAAGTTATCTGGAAAGAATTAAATGCGATGAGAAATCTCGCGCAAATTTGATTGGCAGCGGGGGGAAGTGTATACATTGAGCGACTGCATGCCGTGATTAAGGGTAGCAAGGGAAGAGATGAAAAAGATGAATATTATCAAAAACAACTTTGGAGGCAAGGAAAGCAAGCAGTGTAGCTAACTCAGCAGTTACAAAACAAATAAAATGACACCGATTCATTTCCACGAGATTCATTTTCCTAATTTAGGAGTGGAATAACTCAGAACTCAAAACCTAAGAAATAAATAATGCAACCTTCACAGCCAAGCACGAAAGACCACGAGTATGCAACAAAGTTTCAATTTCCTGGTTTAGCATCTATTAAAAAGGAATCAGCATCATTCAATATTTTAAGATTTATATTGACTGTTGACCAGACCGACTAAAGTTTTTGTGGGACAGAATAAGTTTGCCTCTGTAAATGTGCGTTAAAAAAATAAAAACAGAAACACAGAAATACAGAAAATTCACCGCAACAAGCTAGATCAGTGGTCCCCAACCTTTTTGTACCTAAGAGCACATTCAAGAATACCGGTCGGACAGAGGGCACCATTTATTTTTCCAAGGGGAATTTATAGTTGGACATAGTTAATAATACATACACATAATGTACAAAAAACATTTAATTCTCAAAATATAATTTAACATATAAAAATTATTGTTAATATTCTTGTGTTAAATAAATTATTACTAAATAATGCATACAAAATCTACGAAGTATAAAAATTATTTATAAAAAATATAAATCTCAAAGTCAATGTGATTTTTGGCATTTCATTTCATTAGCCATTGCTTCGTTATTAGGATAGTATGATGATATTCCTGCTTGCGCGCGTAAGCAATCGTCAAGGTGTTCATCTGTCGTGATCTGTACTTTGATTTTATGATATTCATTGTCGAAAACAATTATTCACACAAGTATGTGGAACCGAAAAACGATTTTATTTTATATGCTGCTCTTTTCAAGGATGGAAATTTGTTTCTGTCAACTATATTCCAGAAATTCTTATCTGATACAATGGATTTTAGGACAATGTCGTTCTGAAGATCCAAAATTTCTATCTCCAGTTCTTCTGTCTTGAAACAAGTTCTGAAATGTATGTAGCTAGTTCGGTTACATTTACTTGGTAAGTAAAAGGATTAACAAAAAAGGTGACCATTGGCTCGATGATATTTTTAAACTGTTGAAAGCGCTTTTCAAACTGTTCTTGAAGTAATTGAAGATTGATAACAAATGTTGATAAGTCAATTTCCCCGTCGCCTATCATTTTTTTTTCATATTTGGAAAATGCACAAGGGACTTCATCTTCAACACAAAGCCAGTTTAGCTTTAAACGAGTTTATAGACCCTATCATTGTAGCTATATGTTTGTCCTTTCCCTGCAGATCTAAGTTTAAATAATTCAGTTTTCCATTATATCTGTTAAAAAAGCCAAATCCGCTAGCCAACGAGGGTCTGTTAGTTTAAAGAAATTTGGAATTTTGGCACTGAGATAATTTTTTATTTCTTCAATTAAATCTAAAAATCTAGCAAGAACTTTGCCTTTACTGAGCCAACGTACTTCAGTATGTAGAATGAGATAAGGATCTTTAGGATTTTCTAATAGGGCCTTAAATAGGCGGTGTTGCAATGGAGCTTCGCGAATTAAGTTGACTATTTTTGTAATTATTTTCATGACGTGTCCGAAGGGTAGTATTCTACCACATAAAACTTCCTGGTGGATAATACAGAGATACGACATAAAGTTTGGAAATGATTCATCTTTTATGCATAGAGCAATAAATCCATTGACATTACCAACCATTGCTGTGCCCCATCAGTGGTTATCGCAGACAGCTTCTGGAGAGGCATGTCTATCGACTTTGCATATGTTATAAATATTTTATAGATATCCTCACCTGTTGTTCATCCTTTCATGGGTAATATTTTTAGTAGATCTTCTTTTACAGTAAAGTCACTAATTACCATTCTCACCATAACTGTTAACTGTGCTGTCTGATATGTCTGTTATGTCTGTAGACTCGTCAAATTGTAGTGAGAACCACTCACATATTTCCAATTCAATCTTTAACCGAGTTTGCATGTCCTTTGAAATGGCTTGTATTCTTCTTGTAACGGTGTTATCTGACAACTGTAAGTCTTGTATTGCTGACATGATCTCACGTTTGTTGGAAAATCCCTCAAATAAGCAATCGGCGCCAGTAAGAAATGCTTCTTTTAACAACTCACCACCCGGGAAAAGCTTTTTCTTTTTTGTGAGTGAGTGATAAATTTTTAAAGCACTAGTGGCATTTTTAGATCTTAAAAGAGGCCTAGTAAAAACAGACTGTTGAGCGGACAGATTCGATTTTGGCTGATCTGTTTTCTTTTTACTTATTTTAGACTTAAGTGACATTAATAAGTTCGTATTAAAAGTAGCATGAATTGTCAGGAAATCACGTTTTCAACATTACGTTTTTTTCAGCACCGCGACGCTATTTCCAAACAACAGACAAATATATTTATCTTTTAAATTGACGAAGCAATATGAATCCTCCCATTCAGTATTAAAATTATAGGTCCGTTGTCGTTTCCTTTATCCACCCATTTTGGGGTAAAAAATAAGGAAGTATTTAAAAACAACGAAGGAGGAAACACAGTATACAAAAAATATGAGCATATATATATGAATAAATAATGAAGTAGATACGTCGAATAACCGTTTATCTCATAACACAAACCACACTACTGGCTATCAAGTGATGAGCTCCAGACAAATGTTTGTGTTCTGATGGCAGAAATGGACCGGTTCATTTCGTTTTAGATATGGGAAATTAGGCTGGCGAAGATTTGGCGCGAGGAGGAAAAGAGATCGGTCGCATTACGCTTTGTGCTCTTATCTGTGTTGGACGCCATTTCTACTTTTGTGTTATTAATCATTAAAAATGAGAAAACTTTTACATAGCATTTTATTGAAAACTGAAATGTTTTTATCGTGGTCGCACAGCGGTGGGCACACGTAAAACGATCGGCGGGCGCCATGGTGCCCGCGGGCATAGGGTTGGGGACCCCTGCGCTAGATAGATCTGATCTAATCCTGTTTCCAATCTGCACAAGATTTTAAACTCATTTTCAAGTGTCGAGGGGAAACAAAATTGCAATTTGAAGAAAGACGTGTTAAAGTAAAAATCATCGCAAATTTTGATCTCAATCTTAAAACGGATATAGTTCTCCCACAGGTCTGAGAGCAGTTTGGCACAATGCGGAGAACCAGTGAGTCTGACTGGCTCTGACAAGAATTTTGATAATGCTGTATACGAACTTTTTTGATCAGGTGCCACGTCTTTCTTTCTTTCTTTTAATCGAACCATGCAATTCTGCCTAAAACCTATTGCCTAACCTAATATTCAGTTAGCGGTAGATCAGCACCGTAATATCTGGATGCAGAATCAAATTACAAATGTTTATCCCCCATATAAGGCCGTTGTGATGAAATTTCTATTTGCGTATTCATCTTCATATATCGTTATATGTGGATTTAGAGCCGTTGAAGTTCTCTCGAAAACAAAAACAAATAAGGAAGTATTTAAAAACAACGAAGGGGGAAACATAGTATACAAAAAATATGAGCATATATGTATGAATAAATAATGAAGTAGATACGTCGAATAACCGTTTATCTCATAGCACAAACCACAGTACTGGCTCTCACGAGATGAGCTCCAGACAAATGTTTGTGTTCTGATGGCAGAAATGGGCCGGTTCATTTCGTTTTAGATATGGGAAATTAGGTTGGCGAAGATTTGGCGCGAGGGGGAAAAGAGATCGGTCGCATTACGCTTTGTGCTCTTATCTGTGTTGGACGCCATTTCTACTTTTGTGTTGTTAATCATTGAAAATGAGAAAACTTTTACATAGCATTTTATTGAAAACTGAAATGTTTTTATCGTGGTCGCACAGCGGTGGGCACGCGTAAAACGATCGGCGGGCGCCATGGTGCCCGCGGGCATAGGATTGGGGACCCTATTATTATGAGGATTATTAAAAACAGGCGCTGTAAGGTGCTTAATGTTAATATTCAGCCCTGATAAATAAATAGTTTTATAAACCATTTCCCTATAATTTTTATTTGACTTATGCTTCACAGCAAGTATTTTATATTAATTAGTCAAATATGTCTAAAAACGCTTACAAAATAAATATTTTTACTTAAATAAAAACTTGAATTTAAAACAGTACCTAAATTTAATTTTTAATAAAGCATTTGTTATTGACTTAATGGGGGTTACACTGCATTTTCACTACACAATATACTTAATTTATTTTTACATTATTCACAAAGTTTCTTTTGTATCTAAACACTCATTAAATACAATATAATAATCACTTACTAAATGCTAAAATAACAAACTTTGGAAATGCAGACATCGAGATCTGCAGAAAAATATACTAAAAAACAGCAAGGCTCATAGACAAAACAAAGCGAGGAAATAAATAGAAAAAGATGCATTTAATAAAGGAATTTCTTGAAAAACATATACATCACCAATGTACAGGTAGCCCTGTATCTAGGTTTGGCACTTATTATAGGCTCCTCAGCAAGACATAACTGATGAATACGCTGCAGGGAAAGGTATTCCTAATACGAAATTTCTGTAAATTTTTACTGGTGCCTGACAAAGTGCAGTCAACCAACCCACTTCGGAGAGAACCATAGTCTACCACGAACTGTGGCATAAAACTTATTGCTAACAGGTTTATTATAAGTTTTTTTTTTCAATTTAATCAGTTTGGAGGAATTTGCTGTAAATAACTGACTCAACCAACTCATTTTTTCCGCCTTAGAACAAACTCATGCATACAAATTGATTTCAAATATCCCGGGAAATATCCATGGTCAAGAATAAAATAAACTCTATAGGAGGATCGTCCCAAACGAAACCCAAATCTAAAGACTGAAGTAAGAGTTCCGCAGTCTGTTTTTATCAGCAGTGACCCAGACAGTCAACACAACGTTTTATTACGCCACGCCATATTATGCCATATTACGCCAAAGATGGATGGAAGTTTATTGCACCATGCTGCCCTCATCAATACAAGCCAAAGTTTATAATGTATTTTCCCGATGGTCCTTTATTTGTCAACAAACATGTAAAATACGACTAATGACTGTTCCAGAGACGATTTTAGCGCGCCTACCTGACAAAATGAGGACACAGCATAATGTTGTATCCCTTGGAAACAACTCTATCAACAACTTCTCTGGCGATATACACCGTCTCCGCCTACAAAAAATAAACAAAACTGTCGCAAATTTTGTCTGGAATCAATTTAAAAAAAATTAAAGGCTCTTTCTACAGCAAATAAGGTGAAGCTTCTACTAGAATCCTGTGTACATCCATACGTACAGACAAGTACACAGGTGCGACACGGGTATAAAAAAACTTTTTGTAGAAATCTAAAATTATCCGACTTAAAAATACAAAAGTGTCCCAATCTGTCACTATTCTGATAAGTTAACCATTAATCTGAATATGAAATCCATATCGTAGCTATAAGTCACTGCATTCAATAAAAAAAGTAAATGAGATAATATAAAGCAAGTAGAGAACAGCCCTTGCTTTATATAACAATGCTATACATTTTGTTATGCCATCTGATCTCTTCAATTAACTGTAAAAAAGATCATTAATATCAAACAGCACAACTGCTTATATAATTATTTGTTGAGAATAACTGTAAGGAATAAACAACACATGTTCGACTAATCCATGTTTCACAAATTAACCCAAAATTCCAGTTCAACCATTCTTTAGGAAAACGAAGAAAACATAAGCAAAGACAACATTCAGATTCTAACTTTACTGTTTCAAAGATATCAATGGATAAAAGAAACAGAAAACAATTATATGTTTTACAGGTCTGGAAAGTATTACTACCATTACGTAAAAGTATATATAACTATGTAATTGTGTTTCCAAAAATACAAACGCATTAATTTTGTACCCCCACATCATTCATTTTAACATTCAGAGTTTCTTCTTTTATCTACAGGTAATATTCAACTATCTCTTCAACGCCAGAATGCATTTAAACTATACATTTATTACATCAGACAATAAGGGCTTGTGGCGGCCCAGTGGTACAGCGCGCTGGTTTTCGGTGCTGAGGGTGCTCAGATCGAATCCTGGCGTCGCGCCACGAAAAATGTCTCCGTTCGTGTCATCCCTTCATGGGGGGTAATGCTGTCCGCCTATATGGTGCTCCTACAATAAAATGGGCAGTAAAATTGCGGCGTAGTATAGGCGAATGTTTGACGACAAGTGCCTCCGCATTGGAAGGGAAAAAAAACCAGACAATAAGCAATACAGTTACACAATCACGAATAACAACAATAAGGCAAAACATTAGGTTTACAGGCATTATCAATTGCAGAATTAATTGGCAAGACTATTAACTCGGTCAACCCTTTGACGTTGTTTGAGCTGATTGTAGGCTAACATTCTGGTTTCAAAATGGAGAAAAATAATAAATATTCCTCAGTGGATTATCATGATATCAGTGAATAATTAAACAATTTTACTGCAGTTTTAAGGGGGTCCAGGACACAAAATTCTTCAAATTTTCGAAAATAATTTTGTTGCATTAAAAATTTTTGTGTTATTTTTCGCTTAAAATGACGTTTAAATCATGTTTCTATCTTAATTAGAACAGGAGATATAGATTTTATTTTTGCAACTTCTAATAATAACCAATCTATGTTTAAACCTGTAAATGCGTCTTTCTGTATCATGGTTTTTTTCACCTTTTCTCGTCTTTAAATTGTTATAAGTCAATAACCGTTAAAGATAAATGGTTCAAAATTGGAAAAAGTCTTTTTCAATGATTTTATTTTAATTTTGATTTAGCAAATTTGAAAAAAAATGTTTACTTTTGAAAATATGATTTTTTAAAACTAAGTTACATCAATTTTTTTTTAAATTTTTACTCTAAATATTTTTAATTTTTTTTAAATTAATATTTTTAAAAACCCTGAGTCAAAACTAAAACTATTATATTTTTGTTTTGAAAAAATTTTGAAATTCGACAAATAATATTTCGAGTTATAACGATTTTAAATTACCCCACTTAAAAAATTTTAAATTTAAAAATCTTTTAGAAACTTTATGAGAAGTTTTAGATGTGATTTTGTTTACAAATTATATGGTTGACCAACACAAAAAAATTCAAAATTTTAACTTAATAAATTAATTTTTTAAAAATTATTATTGTTATTTTTATTTTTATTATTATTATTTTTTTTAAATGGGGATTTACAACGATTCCCTCTTTGTTTGAGAGGAATGTAGAACGTTTGACCTCCAGAAAACCTCCGGAAGTACCCAAGTTTGACCTCCGAAAGTACCCTAAAAACAACTCGTTGTCTGCTCTTAAATCGTCCTACAGTGTCCTACAGTGTATGAAAAACACCTTTTGAGGGCCTTCCTAATAATAAGGGATTCACTCCTAAAGTCCTTGTCTGTCTGCGTTTCCTTTTTTTCAGCAAGAGAAGCAAGCACAAATCATCTTCTTCACTTGACGAAGACATCTTGAATATTAAAAAAGGAATGAAATCATGACAAAGCACACGGAAGCTAGGCCGGGCCACTGCTGTGGCCAGCCCGTCCGTCTGTTCTGTGGCTCGCGTTTGCCACTCGAGTGGCTCTGTATAATAAGGCCCTAAGACTAAACTTTTTCCGTTGGCAACGCACGGTGGCGCTGGTCTTTCTGCTGATGGTACGCCCATACTTGTTACATCTCAAAATTTGATAAATGGTGGAGCACACGGATTTCTAAAGCAAAAGGGAATCTAGTAAATACTCCATAGAAGAGCGTTTATTTTATTTGGTAAAACCATTTTGATGCAACCATTTTCTTGTATACAAGTGTGAAGTGCCCGCGCTCTTAAAACGAGGAATTAAAAAGTTGGGTGTCTTTTTCGACTTCCGCGTTTTTAACATTATTTTTATGACGGTGGTACGTCAGTTGACATCGCTAGTCTTCAATCCAGGTGTTAAACAATAGGGAATTGTTCTCTTTCTAGAATTCTTACACAGGTTAGCAAATATTTATAGATGAATTCTATTTACTGAAAACAAATCTTTAAATGCAACGTGTGTGTTGTCTGAAAATCTAATAATTTTTTCAAAAGCAATTTTAATTTAGTAGAGACAATCATTAATAACGTAATTGCCTTCCAAATATGAACCACTGTATGAAAAATTTTTAATTAAGAAAAATAATTTTTATATTAATATCTACCCCTATATGCGGAAAAAAGTGGTTGGCGTTCTGAGCTGCCAAGCAGTGAGCTTTGGTTCAAATCCCAATTAACACTTGGCCGTTTCCCTGTTGTTCCCCTCATAGGGAGCAATGCTGGCTCACCTATAGGGTGCTCCCATAATAAAGTAGTCAGGAAATCGCGGTGAATAACAAAAGGCGAATGTCTCACGACAAAGTGGTTTCGCATAAGGAAAAGGAAAAATGCGGATTTGAATTTTTTTTTTTTTTTTGCTTTTTAATATACAGTTGCAAATCTGCGATAAGAAATCATTGTAGCATAACACTAGGATTGAAAATCTGTGATGTCAACTGATGCACCTCCCTTATTGTCCCTTTCCCTTAACTAGTGAAACTCCAGAAGAAAAGAAAATCCTCAAGAAGAATGCCTGCATTCATGAGACACGAGCTATACTGGGAAATAAATAAATCAATGAATGACAATTTTTAACACTTCAATTTTTATGACTAAGGAATTTATAATTAATAAAAATTAAGCTCGTTCGTTCTACTACACTAAAATCTTCGCTCACGATGAGTCGTTATGTATGTAAATGCGATGAACTTTATTGCATCAACGCACTGCATTAAAATCCATCCGATCAAATAGTAAAGAAACTGACCACTTCGTATGATATTCAAAAACATGCAAGACAAAAGCATCTGCTCCGATAGGGAAGAGTCAAAATATCTCTTATACTAGGCGTTTTCGACCATGGGTATCTCACCCGCAAACAATCCCGATACCAGTGTTCTTAAGGTAATATATTCAGTGAATGGTCGTGAAGAGCCTCTTGGTTCAGTTTCCTAAATTATCTCGCAGTACGACTAAACTCCTTCCAAACTCGGTACAGAAGAAGTCAGCCGAAGCAAATGTTTTTGCTTGCTAATGCGTGTTGTCTTTAGCCCCACCTCTCAGGATTTTACATCCCTTCTCTTTGTAAGAATTTGCTCATTCTATAAGGTGGACCCTGTCCCCTTAGGTCATGGGTCAACATCACTCGAGATTCGGGAACAGGAAAATACTAGAGTGTATGTGCCAGAACGCATCCGACTAGAAGTTTGAATAGAGAGCTGTTTTTGCAGGTGTTACCACAGAAAAGGGAGCTACCTCCTTTCCTGGGGATGTGGGTCAGATACGAGTCTGATTCCATCCTCTCTCTCCGAGGACTCCTCTCTCCGTGCACTTGAGTCCTCTCAACACGGAACGTACGAAGGAGGTAAGGAATCCACTCCCTTTCTCTCGGAGTACAAGCATATTTGCGTTTCAGAGCCGTATCCTTATTAAATATTTGTTCAGAGTTCGTTCAACTCGGATGCCATTCGACTGGAAGCGGCACGATTGTCGGTGACAGAAAGAGTTGCCACATGCTGCTACGAAAACTCCGAGGAAAAATTGCTTTCAGCCGATTTCGTAATGCATTTTCAGCTTTCTTTTCAGCATGAAGGGAGCACAAACGTGAGGGTTTTTCCTTTTCTTTGACTTATTGGCGGGAGTTGTGGCTTTAGATAGGATCAAAGATTGTCAAAGGACAGTTCTACGGCACAAATAGCATAAAAATGAGGTTGCTTAAGACGTGAGGTCATATTAGTTTATTCAAATTTAACTGGCTGCCTAAGAATGTCAAGATAAGGCCAGTTTTGAAAAAAACTATTTCTCACATATCTTTTTTATTGTTAAAAACTGACTATGTAAGTATGTGGTATAAAGTGTAGGTTTACATGAATTTTTCAACTGATTACAACTCTATAGCTCCGTTTAACTGATTATACCTCTTGTAATAAGGCTTCCGTAATAATGCTTCTCGTTCTTTTCCGATGCTTTTAAAGACCTTATACATAAAAGCCTCACCTGTCAAACATGGCATCCTGTAGATATATTTTTAATAAGCCCTACATGTTTAATACATTATAAAGCTGTCTAGGCTATCTTTGCTCCAAATCGAGGGTAATGTCAAGAATTATTACCGTAATGCAGGAAGCTACACTCACCGAAAATTTGATTCCGCTATGCATTATCAGATACCACGTAGCTATTCTAATTCATACACTCGTCCATTTTCTCCTAAACGCGGATGTTTACTTTAATATTAAATTATTAGTGAGACTAAAATACTCTAATTGTAACTGTAAAATAATTTTACTTCTAGGGTTCCGCCTACCACATTTCATAATAGTTAACGTCTCGAGCTCCCACAAAGTGAGCTCGAGTTCGATTCCCTGATAAGTAGGGATACGTATTTTAGTATTTACGAAATAGATACGAATAAATGTGAAATTTGCCGATATAAGCGAATAAATGCGAAAATTATTTCTTTACTACTTTTCGGCGAAAACTCGGTGATAAACGGCTTTTTAAGCGAAATTAGGTAATAATAGTAGTAATTTATTAACATATTAGCTTAACTAAGACCATCCGAGGTCTATAACTTAAAAATCTCACTCTCCTTCGGATTTGCTCCAAATTTCACCAGGACAGTTTGCCCGTACCGGAGTCGAACTTAAAAATCTAATTGTAAAAATCAACCATCAAGTTTTGTGGAACAATTTAGTAGATTTAAGAACGTCTCTTGAGCACCAAAGTCAAGAGTATTTCAGCTACTTAAGCAGTAAACAAAGAGACTTCTGTTGATGTTATACAGATTTTAATTGCAACGAAATGATGCTACCTTAACTTTGCAAAGGCAGCTATACAAAGCCTCTATAGTCCTGTTAACAGAGTAGATGCTGAGATATTTTAGTATGTACAACATAGTAATTAATGACAAAAGGCAAATACTTAAGTAACATAATGGGGGAGACTACTACAATGTTAGCTTTTAACTAAGAATTTTGATACTTACCTATCAAAGTAAAATTGTAATTATTTTAATTAACGCAAAATATTTGAATTTATTTTTTTTTTTTGCGAATAAATGAAGTTTTATATATTTAATTTTTTGTTGCGAAATTTCTATTTTTTTTATGCGAAATTTTCGTATCCTTGCTAAGTCATGGACATTCTTGCGCTGTCCCCTTTTAGGGAGCAGCGCTGATTCACATATATGGTGCTTCCAACCGCAACCTAGTATACAAAATCGCTGTTGCGTTGGAAAGAAAAAGAAATTCTAGGGATTCTTTTTCATGCAGCATAGCCTCTCAACACATTTCCCAAGTCTTAAAACAAAGAGGACGCGTTGCTATCAACCGTAGCTTCGAATAATGCTTTTATAAAGTTATCAGCAGTAATGCTGAATGAGGCCATTCTCGGGTACTGTTTTGATGCCTTCATATTTGAAGCATATTATTTAAAACGACAGCCGAATGATAGTGTGATAATCTGAGGGTTCGAGCCCCTCTGATAGCGTGGGCGTAAGTAGCCTTTCGAGATCTGTTTAAACTGTGGGTCCCGTTTAGCCCTCGTTTAGCAGCCAAAGATGATCGCGGCGATAAAAATCCAACCAGGACGTATAACTAGCCGCAGAATAGTTCAGAAACCAAATACATGAGTAGAATTCTTTATAAACGATTGAAATCGGGTATTTCGAAGAAAAAAAACTGCAGTACAGTAAAAGTTGCTGATATTCTCTAAAAACCGCATCTGTAATAATGACTGCATGTCAAAATAACTGTGGGTCCTGTTTAAACTGTGGGTCCCGTTTAGCCCTCGTTTAGACGCCAAAGATGATCGCGGCGATAAAAATCCAACCAGGACGTATAACTAGCCGCAGAATAGTTCAGAAACCAAATACATGAGTAGAATTCTTTATAAACGATTGAAATCGGGTATTTCGAGGAAAAAAAACTGCAGTACAGTAAAAGTTGCTGATATTCTCTAAAAACCGCATCTGTAATAATGACTGCATGTCAAAAAATAGCCTCCTTTGCTCAAGTATTAAGCCTCGGATTCCGAAATAGTCACAAAACATGCTCTTAAGCTTCAAAATAAAGGGTTATTTTTTCGGGGAAACTGTATAATTCCTATAATATTTGTTACGTGGTTGGGGATCAGAATGTTAAGTAATTAAATCAATGTGTATTTATAGTCTTGTACGTTTCTTTTTTTATCGCAGTCAGGATTGTGAATAGCTCATCGTTAAGCTGGGGACAAACATTGACGCCATTTAAAATGTAGATGCAGTCATAATCTTGTGGTTAAATATTCGGAGTGAGGAGACAGGAGGTTCACCTCCGACTGCGACTCTGTGTTTTGAGGTCATCTGCGTGCGAGCGGTCCGCAGGGTGTTTCGGGGCATTCTTCCAATGTAACTAAAATAACAGTAAAATGCCTCTTGACAGATAACGCTGTCAGTAATGTCATTACTTACCATAGCCCAAGAATATTTGTTATTATATTACATGAAAAAAACAACTACAACCAGATGCCACCATATTAAATAAAACCTTTTTGGACATAATTTTGTAACATCAAATGGCTCAGTATTCATTATCTATAGTAAAAATTGTCAATGGAAGTAGTTAAATGAGTCCTTTAAAAGAGGACTGTAGTCCAGAGAAATAGACTGCTTACCTGGCGGAGGTAGGTTTAGGGCTTTTAAGTTTGGCTATTCGTTGAAAAACCATCCGAGTTGGGCATACATACTCATATATAAGTGAGCGCATGTATGTATGTATGCACCGCCCGTGCTGGTCAGATAGAACACAAAGCGACCTTACGAGCTGTCCACTGTTGATACTTGCTGTTACAGATTACAAAACACAGTTAGAAATAACCATTTATCGTTTAGGCTTATTAGCTTAAAAAGGGAATATAAATTACAAAAATTCTTTCAACGTTTCTTGAGCTGAACAAAAATTGCAAAAATATTCGACTGCAGTTTTGTGTAGTTTATTCTGTTTATCGAATCATGTTCAGAGTCAATAAATAAACAAATTAAGGATACCAACCAGTCGGAAAATGTAGGACTCCAAATTACCAAAAAACGTCGTCGTGGCACGCTCAAATTACCAAATTTTTCATGACCGACTCTGAATATTTTGTGCGTTATTAATATTTGCTCTTCCCCTTGTATGAGAAGCTGAATCTCGCCTGCGTTTCTTTTTAGTCATGTTTTTCATAAGAAAGATAAATACGATTTACTTAGAAAATGTTTTATCTTTTAAATACATTGGGGAAGATGCACTGGTTACATTTCTGGTAAGTTTTATCGAATGTTCACGCTCTAAATTTCGCCCAACTTCCCTAAGAACTACAGAAAATGTTTACCCTAAAAAAAAGTGAAATTGGGATCTACTTTGATTCGAGTTTAAAATGCGTTCTTTTGAGTTGCGTGACGTTAAGTTATAAACAGTAAATAAATGAAGCTAATAGAAATGGCTTTAAAAATTCCCTGCCTGACAATGCGTGTAAACGTTTATTCTTACATTAAATTATGGAGGAGAAAATAGTCATAATCTCCATAAGTGTGGAACGTAGCCAAGAGTAGGGAGAATGCTTGGTTTAGATATAATAATGAGCGAACGCAAAATAAGAGTACGCACTGTAATTTCGGCTGTGAAACACAGTGAAAAAAGAAAGCATTTAGCAGATTTAGCGCTAATGCGAACTTCAGCGTCCAAAATTCAAATGTCAGCATGAATACATTTTACTCTGAGCTTTTTCTTTCTTTTTTTTGGGGGGGGAGGGGGGGGGGCAAGGCAATAATATCCCTTTAAACGGCCTCTAAAAAATTTCGTGCATTAAAAGAGAAAAATGGTGTGCTTATAACGAATTTTTGCACCAGACACGGCCAGTTTATCCATTTATTATATTCATCTGTATCTAAATCTCCAGTTTGGAAACTAATCTAATAACCTAATAAACCTAAACTGTTGAAATATTTAGAAGAAAAACCTTAATGGTAATTATGGTACAAGATGAAGTTTTAATAATTCCTAGAATTTGTTGTTGTTCCTAATGCCCCCTAGACGGAAGTGCAAGACTTCTTCTCAGCTTAGGGCTGAGTAGTACGGATCCGATTTATAATAGCACCACAAGGGTCGGCGTCCGATTTGGCTAGGTGCCACCCAAATTTTGACCAAGCATCCCCAGGGGCGACATCTGGAGGGATCGTACCTTTCCCATCCACTGACATCACAAAATGACTTTCCGGTCTACAGATTTAAGGTGCCCATATCCGGCCTAGACACGAAGCTAATTAACGGGGCATGTCGGGATTCGATCCGAGCTCCCTCAGTACCGAAAGCCGACGCGCTACTGATAGGCTACCTCGTGCCCTATAATTCCCATAATTTTTAATTTTTAGAGCGCAATAAAAGATGTACTCTTTTAGTTATATCTACAACATACTACTTGTTATATCCACAAAATTCAAGCGAATTGAATCCAAAGATGTTGTACAAATTCCTGCTAAGTTTCAATACTTGTCAGTAATTAGTTACCGATGCAATTAAATCACAAAATTTTTATGCTTGTTTATGCATTTATTTATAGACATCGCTGAAGTCTACCAGTAATGCAACAGGAGAATATTTTTTCGAAACGTAAAAAAGAGTTAAATGAGCTTTTCTTTTCCTACTCTTTAAAATAGTTGGCGTAATTAAACCTTTATAAAATTAAAATGACTGCTTTAGTAACATACGCAAAATCATATAAAGAAAAAGTTTGCTACGGAATACCGATGCAGTCAGAATTTGATACAATATTTTCCCCCTGGAAAACAGCAGCAGTAGTAGTAGTATAAAAACGTAAAAAATAGACTTTAAAAAAACATAAAAGTGATTATTTAATAGTTAATTTACTTACTTAACTACGGATTTACTGGATTTTATCAACTGATTGCTACTTAATTTGACTTTAATTTTACTGACTATTACTTTTTCATCTAATCCAGATTTTCGACATAAATGGGAGCCAGAAAAGATTACAGTAGCGTAAACAAAGGCAATTCCGATATTTAGGAACATATATGTTATTTAAATTAGCTTTGAGAGTATGGTTATTTAAAAATAAAGGATGTGTTTTCTACAAAAATATATTAGACAGTTTAGAATAACTGTCTTGTTATTGCTGTAAAAGTTTCCTCGTACACATGTTCTCTAAAACGGCAGTCATGTTATACAATATCTTGTGATGTATTCAGACGTCACTTTTTGTTTTAAACCACCGTGTTGAAGAAGTCTGTATCGAATGAATGTCAAGAGGTATTCCTTTCTTTTCATCGTATTCATTTTTGAGTATAAGTAGGAATCTGTCACTCCATGGGTATGAGGATTGGATCGGTTAAATGGGTCATTCAATCTTAACTACATCCCGGTCAGCGTGAAACTTTTTTAGTTATCGGCAACAGCCATGTTCTATTAATTTAAATTTTGTACTAATAATGTCCTATTCAGATTCTCTAGTATAGTGAAGCATTTCATGTTCATTTTTCAACTGAAATTTTATTTTATTTCGAAATACCATAAAAAACAGCGAGATGAATAGTCCGTGAAAGAAAAAAAAATTTGCCAATGAAATATGAACGGAAGATTACTGCGTGTAATTACGTTTTAATATCGCGTTAACTTAGTCTTATTCTTGTACTTGGTTTTTCTGTTAATTTTTTAGCTGTTAATTAACAGAAAAGTGAAAAGAACTAGAAAATTAATATCTTCTGTTGAAACAGAGAAAATAACCTCCGAAAATTCCTGGAGCACTATTAAAACTTCGCCGGACAATGGCCGAATGTCTAGGTCGCTGGCTTTCGGTACCAGAATCTGTGGGTTCGTGTCCCAGTATTGGCATGTATGTTTGTAGCCGTTCGAAATCGGCTTTAAGCAGTAAGTCCCGGTTTAATTAGCTCTCGTATAGAAAAAAGAATGACCGTAGCGCTACTAGCCAACTATTTTAGGCCTTCAAATGGATTCGTTCGCTATTAAAAATGCTAATCGTTTGTTATCATGTGGGACAATAACGGGCCACGATTTAAAATTGTCTGCTTAAAATTCTACTGCTAATTCAGAAGAGTTTTCTGCTATTTTTCTTATAAAATATTCAGTTATTAGGACTGATTCAGGCAAGGAAACTTCATTAGAAATTCGTAGGTTAATTCTAACTAGAAAAGTGGAAAATTATTAGAAAAATGCTAAAACAGTTTAAACCCCTCAAGCAACCTTTGAATTCCAAATGCGTTTTCTTCAAATCAAAAAGCAAGTTTTAAAATTCTTGCATAGTGCTCGTAGTTATGAAATTCCCATGTTACCATGGTGATGGCTTGTTCAAATAAATTTCTGCTCTCAGGATATGGATATGATTTCCTGGAAGACATTTTTTGGTCATGCGCACTTGTTAAGACTTTAGTTTCTAATTTAATGATCGCGTGGAGAAGAGAAAGTAGACTTGTTAAGAAGACAGTAAGCTAAGGATAGTCCTATTCCACGCTATTCAACATAACTAACAATAATGTAATAAAAATCTACACCTCTTTAGGCATATACTTAGAACTATTTCCTGCATTGCGTTAATACCTAAATTAGGAACTGTTTTTAATATCAGTTAAATATATCACGAAATTAACAACAATGCAAAGTGAGAGTATGAGACTCCAGATATGTTGGATCTTCTAAGTGTGCAATGAAAAGGTAAACAAATTAATGGTATACATCCAACAAGACTTATACAGAATAGACAACAAATGAACACTCAATTTTTTTTTATTAACAGAGGTAGTTCACAGTAGACGTTTAATGAAGTCTGTGTAATTCGAGAGAAAGTTCCCGAACTCATCTATTATAGCTTACGGTTATTCCTACGACAAAAATTAGGATATCCCCACCTTTGTACTTTAGACTTGAGAATCTTTGCCAGAGAATACCCTCTAAAATGTCCCATAAATGTTCGATGAGATTATGTCTAACTAATTGCATGGTCATTGCAGACAGGACACCTTATCTTTATAATCTGTAAGTCTCTGTGTGATCACATTCACTCTGAAAATGTAACAAAAGGGATTATAATTGCGAAAATTTCCTCTCTATCCATATCTCTGTCCCTTATCATGTTGAAATATTGCTAGCTGTAGATGAGAAAACTTTATCAACACGAAATGAAGACGATTACCTCGGGTTGTGAGAAAAGGCGTAGCACTCAGTTTCCTTTCAATGAAACAAGCGGTCGCTTACTATGTCATCATGTGAATGCCCACAGACTAATTAGAGAACCCACAAAACTTTTCATAGCAGGAAACAAACAGTCTGGCCGACAAGTCTCCTTCGAGTGATCCTCCCACTGTCCGTTTGCAGCAAAAAGTGTGGACACGAATATAATTACATACTATCTCTTCACTGAGGAGTAGGTACCACTGACCGCGACGACGTACTTTTACAGGGGTGAACAATCTCTTGCGATATGCAACCAGATTGGGACTGTACGTAGTTCTCGGTGTGAAATTTAAATTCTCACGACTGTTGTGAGTGTAAGATTGTTCAGTCGTTATCCCGATTATTCTTATTGCTATAGCGCAGCAGTGATCGAACAGCACTTGCAAGAAACAATTTCATCCCCTCTTGGAGTTCTTTGTTGATTTTTCAGTAAAATGTCATGTTGAGAAAACGTTAGAGGCTTTCCCTGGAAGTTTCATATTTTCTTGTAATAAATTTACTTGCTCGTCTCGGGTCCACGATAACTATCCATTTCAATTCGCTGAGACCCTCTCTTGAATACATTCTAACTGGAAATAAACAGCTTTTAGTACAAGTTGCTTGGAATGTCGGGAGTACTTCTGCTTATCAGTTTCAGGCATCGATGATTTGAATGTTATAAACTGTGCACAGCAACTTCCGATGATGTGACTCAAAAGTTCAGCGCTTCCATTTTTTTTCTCTTGCCCTTTAATTAGGGAAGACTGCTCTGTGACCAAAATGGGTTGATAAGATCTATCACCGGAGACACACTTAAGTCCTTTCCCAAAGGTATAAACTCTCCAGGATTCTTTCGACGCAAAAAATAATAAAAAGAGCTGGATAAACTGAATTAAAAACGCTTCACATACACTTGGTTTCTTAGCAGGTTAGTTTTGATCTATCGCCAAATTTATACTGTTCTAGAGGTGTGTTATACTGCGGGGTCATTTCAAGCTATGATTTGGTCGTGTTATAATTGTACAACAACTGAAAATAAAGTAGAACCTATTTTAAGATGGAGTGTAGATATAACAATTGAAATTTTACAGCAACAGTCAGGGAAATGCCCTTTAGAAGCAAAGAAATGATATCAAATGATATAAATAGCTCAATTGTGAATTAACTGCAATGGTACGTCAGGTTACGTCTACAAAGGGATATAGAAGGTTTGGTTTGGTTTGGTTTGGATTGCTACGGTCATTCTTTTTAATGTACAAGGGCTAATTAGACCGGGACCCACTGCTTAAAGCCGATTCCGAACGGCTACAAAGGTCCATGCAAAGAGTGGGACTCGAACCCACAAACTCTACCGAATGCCAGCGTCCTAGTCATTCCGCACTCGTCCGGCGGACATAGAGAAGGAAAACTGACGCTACTAATACATTGCTGCAACATGTTTCCAATTGTGTGGACTATGTAGTAGAGGTCCCGATGAGAATCTTTCAAAATTTGAAAAATAAGACTTTAAAATCCATCGCTCTACCAGAGGCGCAACAACATTAATTTAGTTTACCAAAACGAGATTTTTGACAGTCTTCCAGATAACACAGCACGTAATGGAAGCGAATCTTCATCGTTCACTCAGAATCGAGATTTCTCCCTTACATTGCTCGGTAATTTCTTTCATTACAATCCCTCGAACCTCTGCATATTTCTTCTCGAGTTTAAAACTTGCTGTACTCTCAAGAAATGTGCTGACACATCCACAAGTTCTCAAAGATTCGTTTAAAAGTTATTAGTACGTAATATAGATCGGAACATTTCATCCTTTTATATTTTTTTTGCACCCCTTCCCTTTTCTCTCCCCCCTCCCCCTGATCGTATTCGTCAGCCCGCCTTTTGATCAGCGCTTATGCATCACTTTTCGGATTGTGTGTCTTAGAATTAGCGGATTTGCCGGGTTCTTTTGTTGTTGCAGGTTTCGATATAAATAAGAGCAAACTGCACTTTAAACGGGGAGCAGAAATAGGAAGTGTGTGCAAATCTTCAAAGAATGTTATCGTGAGAAGTAGATTCTGGAACAAAAGGTTATAAATGCTACAAAAGTTTTCCAGCAGCTGTTTCACTTTAGTGAAGCAAATGTTTTTGAAGTTTAATGTCATAGAACATTTTGTCCCAATGAAATCAGTTTGGAAAGTACGGCGGGGGAATGCAAAATAAACGAACGAAACTAGCACTGCGATCTAAGTGTAATACCTGGAGATATCCGTACGAATAAGAAAGACACTTGAAATCTATGCATGCAAAGTGGATTTTCGTCCCCCATCAAAATTTCGTGGCTATTACCTTTCTTTTAATAAAAGAAAGGTGCTCAATTATTTCAGATAATATAGTAATATTTTCTATAGGTGCCGTCACGAAGCTTCAAAACTTTATCAGAACATCTACTAGAACGCTTCATGCTCAATGTCTAACTGGTCCAACTGGTAAAAGTAAAAAAATTATCTTTACATTTACCAGTCGTTTAACCATCCTTCAAAATTATTGTTTGCTTTGCTGAAAAATATCAGTTACTTTTTTACAAAAAATTGTAAACCAAACAAAACTGAAACCTCTCTTTTCATACTTGCATCAAGATCCTAAATGGCCAATAAAATTTAATTTTCCTTCTTATTCGCTTTTTTTCAGTTTCATCCTAGTAAAGCAAAGGATTCTGCACATGCTGCCTGTTTGAAAATCTTTTGGTAGAACGTTTATTCAAAATCATGTAAACAGCCCGTAATTTCTCTTCGATTTCCAAGCTGTTGGATCAAACGAGTATGAGTACTGATAACTATTAAATAATTTTCTGCGTCTAACTCTTATGCTATTCAGTGCATATGCTGGAGATGTATCTAATGATTTATGAATGTACCGAATCCATTGTTTTCATTTAATGATGTTCTTTATGACGTGTTCTAGGAACTCTTGAAGTTTTCTGTGTATCTCTGCCCTTCGTCAGTTATTAAACTGACACTCTTGGAAATGAAACAGTTAACTTTGTGTTTGATGAAAACGTGCTGTAGTCACTTTATCTATTGTTAAAAAGTGTTAGTAAGTTCATGAAGTAATATAAAATTCTACTTCGAGGTTTAAAGTCCAATATACATTCATAAAGATAAATTTCTCTAGAAAAAGATTTGTATGTGACATGATGCCCCATTTATGCCCAGTCATAATGTTGTTTCTTTGAATGATAATTCGAACAAGATTACAGTTTTCCACACCATCTAAGGGTACTATTAACGTTCATTACCGACCCCGATTTAAACGTACTGTACTTAGACCAATGGATTATGACCATATACACTTTTATACCGAATACGAGATAAACGCTTTAGAGTTCATAAGATCGTTTCCGTTGAGGTACCACCGGAAATAGTCCGGAACATCTACTTCATTCAAACTACTCGTCAGGCTATGCACCAAGTGTCACATCGTAAACGGGAAAGAAATGTCACTCAAGAGAAAAACGTTTCAAATTCGCTATAGTAATCAAATTCTGTCATCAGATGCCAGTATCAGACTTGTGCTAACGGTGTATTGGGAACATCTTCCGTCATGGGTATCACTGCCAAGTCACAGTGTAACTCGTTTGACACCTCAGCCCCCTCCGCTTTCTCGTATCGGCCCATGAATCACCTGAAGACCAGTCGCTACGTAGCAATACCTGAATACGCAGCCGAGGGTTAATTTCCCAAGTTCGGTGACCATTTGTCATTACTGTAGGGTCCGAGGATGCCGGATGGACGGTACAGATCCGCCATCCACTCAAGGCACCCCAAGCCCCCCCCCCCCCAGTCACAGTGTAAGCTTTGATGCTATGAAAATCTACAACGGTTGAGCCTTAAAAATGTGTTGATTAATGACAATGTCCATGGCCTTTCGAAAACGCCGAGTTTTCAGTTTGCGAGAGTAAAATGTCTATCACAGCAGTAACGTTAAACACTGGGGAAAACTATTTCGCCAATGTTGTTAACATGCATATGCTGTGAGGAACCCCGAACGAAATAGTAATCAAGAAGTCCTTCAGAAGGTTTTAAAATTTCTGATAAAAATTTAGTATGTTATAGAAAAGAAAAGCTCCGGAAAATTTCCTCTTAGCGGATGATAAACTGGACCGAGCAAATACTCTCTACTGGTGCCCATCAAAAAGTTTAGGAAACTGACCGGTCTGCCTACAAGGCTGCGTAATCAGAATAAACCTCTACCACTCGATGAAGTTAAACTTAGCATCCCAACAGAGGTCGTATACATTAATGTTCAGATGCTTCCCAAGGTTCTATCTAACCTGGTAATTTTTTATTTATTTATTTTTTATTTATTTATTTAATTTTTTTTATTTTATTTTTTTTTTTTTTTTGGGGGGGGGGGGGGGGTGTTTGGTTTGGAGCGCTACGGTCAACTTTTTGCTACACGATGGCTAACTAACCTAGTAAAAAGAGCGCGTTTTTGTAATCACTGACGGGGGGGGGGATTGATCTCCCTTAACACATGTTATTATACTGTTACTGCTTAATTTTTAATATAGGGGTGAATAGAACTGCGATTCCAAGCCAGATTGCCGCTGCACTTTAGGGTGCTGTGAGATCAGCCTGGGTTGCCGCGAGATTTATTTATTTATTTATTTTTATGAACAAAACAATATTTAAAGGGTACACTTAAAATTAATAATAGGAATTATTGACTCACGCCTGACATATTGTGGCACGAAACGGTGCACTCGTTCCTGAGAATTAATGAGCTACCCTTACGCCCACAACTATTAGGTTTGTTATCCAACATGTACGCTCTAAGCATCCATCGCAAATCCCACATTAAAAAAACAAAACTCTCTTCAGCGATTTCCATTGTAGTCCTCCCGTGTTGTACTATACTGAATCCCATGGCTATTTTTTGAAACTGTATTCTTATTCCTATTCTAGTGTTTGTTACTTGTATCTTCCAATACATGTATAAAGTCAACAATGGAGTCGGTATTTATTTCAACTCAAATTTAACATGTGCCTGAAATATATTCCGCTTTAATTTAATACTTAAAAATTTTAAAAAAACTAAAATTCTAATAAGGGTGCCTCAAGTTTCTAATCTCATTCCCAAGGGTGCCGCAATCATAAAAGAGATTGGGAATCCCTGGAACAGAACATGTATTTGTCACCGTGTCTTTTCTTCGTGAACCTGAACATAATTCCGCAACTGATATGCATTATTCCCACATAATTCAACTCTTCGATCACCCTGTATATTCGGGTCACTGTGAAAATGATCGGAGCGATTTCCTTTTTACTCCGCTTTAACAGACTTTCAAGAACTTGTCTTAAAATTTTTCAAAGTTTTCAGAAAAATTTTCCAAGTGACACCCTAGTCTAAATTACAACAAAAACTTTTATATTCCGAGTCCAGCTTTTTGAAGAGACTTATCAAAATAAGCTGCACTGTCTGAGGCATAGCGTTTCATTAACGGCCGTCCCTCGCCCCCCGATGTTTAATCCTGGAGAACTCCTTCTTCCTCCTTGAAACTTCCGAGCACGTCATAAAAAAAGGACTAAAGAAAAGCTTGAAAGATCCGATATTTACGCATTCCTATTTAATGTAGCATGGCCGCACATTAGCGCTCCGTTCCTTTGTAGCGTTCCCCTTCCGCCATTTTGAGCGCTCTGGCCTCCCAATTTATTGGAACTCGGCGTGTGCGTGTGAGAGAGCGCACAAAGGTACTTGGCTCTTAATTTCGAGTTTTCGGAGAGTTGGGCCCGTTCTTTTAATCACCTCTGAGTATCTGTGTGCCCCTGACTTTGATCAGCGCCTCTGGCTCGCTCCCTCCCTCTCGCTGCGACGCAGTTCTTCCCTCTCGGGTTATATCTCTGGACCGACAGTTGTGTGCAATTTTCGGAAGTGCCTCTCTTTACTAGTTATGGCTTTACAGCGCAGTCCGCATTATTTTTGATGGTCTGTCCTCGTCTCGGCTCGGGGGACCGTCGAAATATCCAAACGTCGCGCCGCCCAGAATCGAAGCCGTCTCCTTACAACCGACATTCACCGAGTCCTCATATGTGCATTAAGATCACTCGTGGGTATGAGAACACAAACAGCAGAGAATGCGTACATGCCTATACTTACGCACACTGATATTTTAAATGGAAGTTGAACCCACTAATGAGAGAGGAAAGTAGGGTATAAAATGTTAGAACAATTATTAAAAACAGGATCCGAAACATGGAGCAAACTATTGCCCTCATCAAACAGTGGTGAGCTTCAATGGCTTTCAGCGAGAGAGCTTGGGTTCGAATCCCGATTACGGCTTGGACGTTTCTGTTCTGTCCCTTGATAGGAGCCATTTTGGTTTACCTACAGCAGTGGTTCCAATCCGGGGATCCGCGAGAGCCTCGGGAGTGGTCCGGCACCACGTATAAAAAAGTTGCCAAATAAATGGGGGATTTCGAAAGCAATGTTCATTGAACTAGATGGGCATCCGATGACTATCAGGTGTTGAATTAAAATTTCTTAAAAGTTTAACAGAATTATTTTATTATCAGAAAATGATACGTTATAATGTGAGTACGTTAATCGTGTATCCCTTTTGCCTGAGGGATATTCTATACTCCCATACTCCCCGGAAGGTTCCCCCCCTAAAGTCGGTGGGGAATGGTGGTGGTCCGCATATGGTTCAATTTCTGGCTTAGTGGTGCGCAGACTTCTACGGGTTGGGAACCACTGACCTACAGGGTGTTCCCATAAAGAAAGCAACAAAATTTCGACAAGACAAGTGATTGCCACGTACAAATTTTTTTTTTTTAATTAAGGTATCCGCCTACCTTCAGAGGGGATTTTCTGTAATATTTTAAAAATTGGCTACTTATAGGTATTGTATTATGGAACATGGTTAAAAACTTTGAATAACATGTTAAATTTTTCATATCTTTAAATATTTTGATTTTGAGGCTCAAAATATACATAAAAATAGCAATAAAATGCAATTACGCAAAACATGATAACTCAAAATCATATCAAGATACTTCTATTCTGTAAATTTTATTATGATAACTGAAACCTTATTCAAGTCAGAAACTCCTAACATAAATATAATTCTGCTATTTAAAAATTTACTCAATGGCGTGGGTGTCTGTAGCCGTCCCTAACGCGGTTTTTAAGTTGTAGAACCTCGTGTTACAAGAGATGACTGTCGCGCTCCCAACCAACTATTTTGAGTAGACAATGAAGTAATCGAAATGATGCCAGTATATATTATCCTATCAAAATTGACAACATTCTCTTACGCAGACAAACTTGCAACAATTGTCTGTACTCCACACAATGATTTTGATAAACTAGAAAGTTAGAGAGTCCCACTTTCCAACTCTCCAGATATCGCCCTAAAGGTGATAGAAATCTGATTCTACGATTAGATGTGTATATCTCCTTACAGAATGGGGAAATAGAAATGCCCTTGATTCCCCGAAACATTCCTACATTGAGCTCAGGTCGAACCAATCTGGTTTACCAATCCAACCTCTGAATGTCTTCGCTCGGTAATCATAGCTAAGCCCTGCCCTGCTACAGCGAGCTTTGTCAACCATTAAAAGAAAATGAAGGGCCAAAGGCTCTCCAAAAAAGGATTTAAAAATTATTCTAAAATGTATCTAATCTCTAAACGTTTCAACTGCATCAACGCATACACGGTTCGACAGCCTTTTTAAGCGTAATGCCACACCACTCCGGATAAACACCACTTACCAGGGAGTTTAGTTTCCAAATCAAAACATTCATTAAAAAGTCATTACTATTTAGAAACGGACATTACTGGTAATTTATTGCCTATTTGTTCTGTTCTTCAGTTCTGAATAGTGTTATTGTTATTAATATGATTTTTAAATTTGTTGAAGTATCATCTTTTCCCCAAATTTCCTAAAAGTGCTTAGAAAAGCTCGAAATTTTGATGCTGAGCCTCGAAATGTACCGATATAGTAGGTACATTTTAAAAACCGACAAAAAAATTTTAAGTATAACTTAAAAAAATTTTGATTGAACCTATTTTTGAACTGCACCCCGATTTTTTTTTCTTTTTCGAAAGAGAATGATCCTCTCTTATTTTGTGCGTCTAACCCAAACCCTTCATTCTAAAACTGATCAATGATAGTTTTCATATCAAATCAATAAATTCTTTTTATTAATATTAATATAATAATTGACTAATTATCACATATCAAACTATATTAATTCATAAATTCTCCTGTTAATCCATGGTTTTTTAAGGGTTGAATTTAGTATTAAAAGCCTTTACGTTTATAGAATCAATCCACCGATCTTGACTCCGTATGATAACGACTTGAATATAACAAGTACGGCATCATACGCGTTGGGTTGGATGGCAATCAAGTTAGCTCTATTCAACAGATTTCTATACAAAAAAATGTTAAATGTCAGGTTAGATTCAGCTTATTAAAATTATTTTTTCTGATATTTTTATATATTCTCTTTCAGGTAGGGAATATCGCATTTAGACAGAGTGGCTAAGAATGGCTTGATATATATCCTTAACACAGAGCCATCTTTGATGCAAAACCTTAAAAACTTTTAAAATGACACGGCAAGTATGACTATCTCGATGTCTTATAAGCCTATAAGATTGGAAATGGAACTACTTTAAGTTTAAACAATTTTTATGCCAATTATACACATTAGTTATCGTAGTTACTGTGCCTAACAAGTTTACGAGACCTTAGCGATATTTTTTTTATGACATGCTGACAATCCATACAAAAATAGATTTCACTTTCCAGATGTACCTAACTCATCGAGTCCAAAAATTTTTGATTTTTTTTTCAAAAAGGTGATAAAAAAATAAATTTCACTTTCCAAATATACCTAACTTATTGAGTCCAAAAATTTTCGATTTTTTTTTTCAAAAAAAGTAAGTCTCAAATAAATTTGTGTTGAGTTATAAATGTTTCTAGGGCATATCAAAAATAATTATACCCATAAAATTACAAGAGAAAATTTCAGTTTTACGTACAACATAAAAAAATTATAAAACCCATTTAATTTTTTTAGCATTATGGCATAACTTTCTGCACTTTTTAACTAAGCTTTTTTTCCCTTTACATTATGCAAACCAAAGTAGGATTTCTGGGCACCAGAACGATTCTTCATCGGCGATAAACACTGAAAATTATGCCATGAGATGAGTAAAAAATGTCGGGATATTCAAACTGAATATGACTAAGTAAGCGAGATGATACTCTCTATCGATAGCATCTCTATTGGTGATTAACCGGAACAATATTATAAATGTATCACTTCCGGGAAAATTTCTGACTCTGATATAAATAATCAGCAATCCCAATGGCTTCTTTGTTACTGATGTAGCCGTTTGTTAAGGCTGCTGTGTACTAACCCTATCAGATTCGCTGACCTCAATGTCAACCTATGGAGAAAATGTGTCTACTATTTACAGCTACTTAAATGCTGATAACACAATAAAAATAATATCTTCAAATAGTCCAAACTTTTCAGCACCTTGCAACAGGATTCATTTTGTAAATTTCGTCCACCAAAGGAATTTATGTAGGAGCGTTTAAAACACACTATACCAGATTTTTTCCTCGATTAATTTAAATTTTAAAATATTTGCATTTCTTAATAAAACAAACAAACAAACACACACACACACAAATGTCCCAAGTTGGTTGTAAAATTTCTTTCTTTATTATGGGGTACGATTTTTTTTTAAAAATCTTTAAATCAAAGTCGGCAATCCTTGGACACATTTTCTCCATAGGTTAACTTTGAGGTGAGCGAATCCAATAGGGTTAGTACACAGCAGCTATATTATACCACATACGGAAAAATAATTTAAAATATGAGCAGGAAAATTCCCAAATATTTTAGTACCTTTATGTGACCCATATAGCAATAAGGTTGATCGAATATTGAAAAACTTGGTTTAAAAAAAAGTGATTCTGACTTAAGCACCTGAAAATAAATGAGCTACCAAGTCTCACTAGATTGTCGAAAACCATATTATTTGCCATCAAGACTTAAACTGTAAATTATGATGAATAATTGACCCTATTCGTATTTTAAGACATGTCGGCTTATTTCACGTTTTAAATTTATGTAAATTTCTTATTTTACGTAAAATCTAATACCCCATTTGATTGATTGGTTTCGGGTGCTATATTTGCAACACAAGGGTCGAGACATTAATTCCGCGAGGTATAACTTTGTTAAATATTAACTATTCAAATACAGCTGGGCTCTACGAGGACTTTATATTCGAGTACAATAATTATATTATAATTCTAAGGGGAGATTAGAAATGAAATCAATATTAATTGGCAACACCAGTTTAAGCCAACGGTTTTGAGCCTGAAATCGATCGATCGATTTGGATAGATAAGCTAATAAAGTGTTGGAATTCAACAACGGGGAATATAACAAATGCGTTACACTTTCAGCGTTATAATGCTATAAAATGAACGGATTTATTTTGAAATTCAGCATAAAGTTTTCACAGATTTATTGAAATACTTGGGGTATGTGCTCCCTTACTTAGGCACCGTTGCAAGCAATGGTTAGAGTTTGCAGCCAATATCATGTGGACTGCATTCCTGCATCGAACCCCTTTTAGAAATACACTATAATCTGATGACCAGGTGACTTAGTGCTTCCATTTAACTAAGAATACCTTTCAGCTTAAGACTGTTGTGTACTAACCCTATTGGATTTGCTCAACTCCATGTCAACCTATGGGGAAAATGTGTCCAAGGATTGCAGACTAAAATTAAGAGTTTTTTTTTTTAAATACAAATTGTACTCCGTAATAGAGAAAAAAATTTTACACGCATTTTTCGTTTAAAAAAATGCAAATAATATTTCAATATTTAAATTTAAATTATTTGGGGGGGATCTGGTGTAGTGTGTTTTAATCGCTCATCAATTCATTTGGTGGATGCAATTTATGAAATGAATCCTGTTGCAAATTGCACAAAAGTTCGGGTTCTCCGAACCAATTTTATTGGATTATCAGAATTTATGTAGCTGTGAATAGTGAATCCAGTAGGGTTAGTATACAGCAGCCTAAATTTAATCGATTGAATTTGATTTGAAAATTTTAAACTTCTTGTGTGTTCACAGACTTTCCTGTGTTTTATGCGAAGCCTTGAATGTTTTTTCATTTTGTTTCTTCATGTGTGTTTTACACTTATGTCTTGTTTATCAAACAGAAAGGCTTTGCTTGTTTTGTTCTTAGTTATTCCCAGTAATGACGGATCTCTGGTAAATAGAGAAAAAAAATCGATCAAGATAAATAGGGCATATAATTTTAGACATGACGTTTTAAACGTTCGTATACGATATTAAATTTTTTTATTCCCATTTTTCTCACCACAGTTATTTAATATATGCAAGGATCTCCGAAATTATCGCTGTCACTTTCTCGTGAAAAACTTTCTCCCGCATGCTATTCCTTTGACAGTTTTGACAATCAAGTGTTCCCATCTATGAACTCAGCAGACTTTGCATATTCCCTTTCTGTTTTCATATACCCTGGAATTACACCTTTAGAAACTTTAAAAATTATAAACAACTCTTCTTTCTAGGAGAAATCTTGACTGGCGTAAGAGAAAACCACAATAATTTTGCTTAGTAAGCACAAGTGAAAAGGATCGGACTATCCCCCGCCAATCCAAAGTAAAGTTTCTAGAGTATTAAAGGCTGCTGTGTGCTAACCCTATTGGATTCACACACCTCAATGTTAACCTATGGAGAAAATGTGTCCAAGGATTGCCGACTTGGATTGAAAGATTTTTTTTTTAATTGTACTCCGTAATAGAGAGAGAAATTTTTCACTTTGGCGTATTTTCGTTTTTAAAAAAATGCAAATAATATTTGAAAATTTAAATTATTCAGGGAAATAATCTGGTAAAATGAGTTTTCAGCGCTCATAAATTCCTTCGTTGGACAAAATTTATAAAATGAATCCTGTTGCAAGGTACAGAAATGTTTAGGCTATCTGAAAATACCATTTTTATTAGATTATCAGAATTTGTGTAGCTGTCAAGAGTAGACACATTTTCTCCACATGTTAACATTTAGGTGAATACATCCAGTACGGTTAGTACACAGCAGCCTTAACTTACGCGTTTGCACTACGAGACCTGGGGGTCGGGGGCACCATTTTTGTGCGGCTTTAATGTCCTTAAAATTTAATAAAGAGAGTTGCAGTGAGTATTAGTTTCATGTTTAAAAAATTTTCTGCACTTTTAGGTAGGTATAGAGGAGAAAGTTTTTCTGTGGTTTTGCGTTTGATTGTGGAGGTCTAGACGGGTCGGAGAATCGTGAAAAAAAAGTCAGAATCAGTCTTTCAGTCTACAGAGATCATTTCGTAAAGCGTAATGGGGATGCATTTTGCAAGTTGAAAAGGTAAATGAATGTTTTTGGGAGTGGAGCATATTTTTATAAGATCATACAGATACATAAAAATGTGAATTAAGGGGAAGACTTATCCAGAAATTAGTTGAGAAGCGTCAATTCTCAGAAAACATTACCTATGCTTCAAAATAGCGAGAAATTTAAGCAGAAAGGAGATTCTGGATGTCGAAAGAAAGCCTTGAAGTCGATTATCTTGAGAAACTTTGCCGAAGTAAAATAAGACTCCACTTCTCTCCATTTTTTCCCCTCTCCTTGTCGGTTTCCAAGAACCTTACCCCATCTTACTCTCGAAAACTCTCATGCCCGAATTTTTGTGGATACCAAGTTCTCAAGTTTTCGGAGCCACAAAGGGGAACTCCGTTTTTAACTTTGGATGTAAAGAATTTCTTTTCTTCTTTTTTTTTTGTTTCCTTTCCATTGCTCAGCCCCCTTCTCTGGAAAGGCTTGCGCCATGCCAGCCCCTTTTCGCTTTGATCAATGCTCGTGTGCTCCATCCTTAATCTCCTCTGTGTCTCGGGCAGTTGTGCAATTCTCGTAAGTGCCGCTCTGCTAGTTACTGCTGAAAGTGCGCGAACGGGTTTATTTTTGATGGTTTGTGCGTGCGAGGGGGGCCGTCCGAACATTTCGAGCCGCGGCGGACGGTGGTGCCAATCCTTCCCTCTCGCGCATTTTGAACACGCCTCATTAAAAGTCGGTACACATAGGGAGAAGGCCTCTTTCGTTGCGAAGAGGACTTTTGGAGGACATATTTACTTCTCAAATAGAGGCTAAATTCATCATTTCGTGCATTTTTAACCCAGTAAAGTAATGTAAGTCAAATGAGCGCTTTTTAATTTGTAGTTATTTTGAGTGGACAGGCTAATTAGAAGATCGATAAAACTGAATGCTGATAATTATTGGAGCGTAAAGCCGATCTTTACTGGTGGTAATAATGGTCAGTTTAGTCCTTGCGTCACACTAGTCAGTTAATAATATCAATCACCACTTTTCACGGAGAACGATTATAGACTATTTTGTTCGTAAAAAGAAAATTATTTCAGTTAAAATTTTCCCGCATTATAATTTTTTTGCCATTCCTGTGATTTCTTTCCTTTATAATTATCTTCGGTGAATTTAATATTTCAGTTAATTTATAATCGGAAGCCGCTTCAATGTATTAGTTTGGGTTAAAATATTTGAATTTGTTATTTTTTTAAAAGGAAATTGAGTATTTATAAAATCGATTTTCTTTAGAAGTTTACTGTATTCTTTTTTTTTAATCAGAGTTTCAGTTTTAGCAAACAGTATTTATGCATCTCAACCAGAGGTACCCAAACTGCGGCCCGAAGCGCTCGCCCTCATTATCAGGTATGTACTTATGTAAACACAATTTTTAAAATTAGTGCGTGAAAAATACAAAAATGTGCCCCCTGCTGCTCACGTTGTTTACATCAACGTATCTTTGTAAATTCTTCAATTTCAAAATGACATTTGCGAAGAATGTGTATAAAAATAGGCTTACTGATTTTCACCTTGGTGACATATTGAGAGTAGAATGTAGCAAGTATAAACCGGATTTGTCTAAAAATAGTCAAAAATTTGTCTTATCATAAAGAAAAATCACAATTTCAACTTTTCAACAATCATCTTTAAATAAACGTTTGAACACTTTCAAGCTTTGAGTTTTATTTATTTATTTATTTATTTTGCATTATTACATTATGAGGTATAGTGTACTATGGTGCGACCCGCGTTACATAGCAAACATATGCATGTGGCCCGAGAAAGAAAAAAAAAGTTGAGTATGACTGATTTAAACTCTAGCTCAGATTATTTATTTTACTTGAACCTTTTTCCCCGTCACAGTACATCGAAAAATAGAAGACATGAAAAATCTTTTATGTAATGCAGAATGAATAAAATTAAAAAACCAAAACACCCAGAAAGTAAAGACGGATTTCAAACAGCTTGATGATTACCTCATGACTAGGGTGCCTCATGACTAGGGAGAAGGCCATTAATATGATGTCATATAGTCCGTACGGCTCAATCATTCCTATTGATAGTGGGCTTGTAGCTTGTAACGTTGTGGATTCCTCTTTCCTGAGAAGAGATCGACCCGAACCAAAACTCTCTTTTTCTTGGGAGGACTGTTCCGAGAAGCTGAGGGGGCCACATTTAATTACCAGTGGAAAAGTAAGTCTCTGGGCCACGGCTGTGTAAGTTGGCTTCCATATGTCGAGCGGAAACCAACTGACGCCTCGACTGCAGTATGGCGGAAACTATATCCCCATCTCACTTCACTGTCTCTCAAGACGCGATCACAATGAGGGAGACTGTGTGGCGCTGCCTCCTAGTAAAGGCTAAGAATCAGCCCGACTAGCTGGCGCCCGGCCGAGTTGAAGACGACCCCCGTGAGGACTGAAATGGTGACCATTTGGTGACCCGCGTCTACAGCCACAAAAAAGCGCGGGAAAACCGCCGCCGAACCTACAGATATATAGGAGCACCTGATAACAGGATGCAGAGACGAAATGAAAGCCAGAGAACGGGCCAGCAGCCAAGTCAACGAGTTCAGCAGTAGGCTGTCCCAGGTGCTGATTGGTGCGGGTTCGTCTCTCGGCTAAAGGCTGAAAGAGTCTTTTTATTTATCTCTCACATGCAGACGAGAATAGTCTATCTGCCTTTGTACATATTTATAAATATGTGGATTTTTTAATACGAGCTGTATGTTTAAATAATTCTGTCTCTCGTGTGGTTACTTTCAACTACGAGAACGTTATAAGCCATTGTGAATCCACTCTCAGCTGTAGATCTCAGTCAGTATAGACCTTGTGTTCAAAACTCACCAACCAGTATCCAATGATACGGGAAGGATGAATCATTTTCAAGATTAGTCCATATCACCATCACTAATAAATGAGCCATTCATAAGCCAAATATATTAACTCCACTTTTTGAAAATTTTAGCGTCAAAGCACTTGATTAACTCCTAATATTTTATATTCATAATAAATTTTCCTAATGAGGACTAAGACCACTCAATGACAATTTTTTTTGGCCATCGAATAATAAGTAACTGATTTCAGAAGCGAATCCAATTAATTCCATACTCTAATGTAAATTGTTGCAATAATACAATGCAAACGCAGAAGCAAGAACCGTTTTTCTTCGGACGCAAAGTACGATAAGACGCAACTCCAATTTATGAGAGAATTTTTAGAAAAGAATATTTTGCATTTTGTTAGATAAAGATATTTGCAATTTCTTACTTATTAAAGATAAAAATATATATACAACTAGCTGAAAACCCGCACTTTGCTACGGAGTACATTCAAATTAAATACAACGGTCAATGTATGCAATTAATGCCAAAGAAAATAAATATATATATTTATAAAAAAATCGTAAGGGATATTTTTATAGACAAAATAATGTAGAAGAAAATATTCAAATTAAATCTAATAGGACATACTAAAGAATATAGTACAGTTAATATAGTACAGTTTGAGGAACATATCTTTTGCTGTATTTTAATATTTTTTTGGATAATGTCCAATCGTTTGATGCATTAGCAAGAAAAAAAAAAATTTTGCCTATCTCGTTGTTATGTACGTTACGATAAATTTACTTAAAGTACCAGAAAAGGAAATCACGTGATCAGCATTTAATAAATTAAATTCTAAAAATTAATCTTTAAAAATTCACCAAAAATCAGAAAAGGGAGATAAAGATTCGTAAAAGATCTCATTTTAAAGGAATTTTTATGATCTTTCTCTCGATATAAATTTTATAACCTTCATATTATTATTTTAAATACAAACTTAAAAAGAGTTACTAAAACAGCTTAAAAAATCTAAAAAGAATTTTTCAAAATCCATCTTAGTGCACAATTTCAGCTCTTTAGGTCCAGCGGTTTGGTCTGTGCGTTTTATGTCTGTCAGTCAGTCAGTCAGTCAGTTTCAGAACTGTTATATATATATATATATATATATATATATATATATATATATATATGTAACATACTGGACAACCCAAGGAAAGAGTGGGCGTCCAGCACATCACAGGCAATGAAGAGTAGTCGTGGCTCGAATAAACGACGCGGCAAGTTACGGCATTAAATTTTATTAGACGGCGAATACGTCTTCTCAAGGCAGTTACAAAATCAAAAAAGCGTTACATGTACCGTTCAGGCGGTTTATATAAACTTTGTCATGTGATCATCATAGCGATTAGGGATTTGCTGTTGTCGATAAGTCACATGTGGTTTTATGTAATCTGCGCAGAGCTTATCTAAAATATGGGGGACGCCGCGCATTTTTGAAAAAGGAAGCCATTTAATATTTTCTCTCGAGGTTATTAGAGTTTAGAATCAAAAGCGAAATTTAGCTCGTACGCCCAAGGGAATTTAGAATAATGTTAGATTTTAAAATGGTATGGGGTTTTTAATGTTATAGAATATCCCCCCCGTCCGAGAAGAGGCTGACCAACAATGCCTGCATTGGAGGACAGACTCACCCGACCATGTGAGGCAAATGGGCGTCGACCACAAATTTGGAAAAGTTTGAAAAGGAACATATGTTTTAAGTTAATTTAGTATGATGACCACACGGCAAGACATGGCACATTTCAAATTTGAATACATAAAAATACACTAATGATTTACTAATTTATGAACACAATAAAAGTTAAAAAAAAATTATAGTAATTAATGATCAACTATAGAAAATTGTAAATTATGTAAATTTCTTATATTGTTGCTGTGAAAAAAAAATAAAATTTTTAAAATGCACCTATCATCAACTGAAAACAATGTTGAGCAGGGCTGCAGTCCCCACACAACGCAATCTCAGAAAAAAAAATCAATTAACATAACCAAAATTTGTAAACTACCAAAAATTTTCACTGGAAACATACATTTAATACAATATCTACCATCATCTCGATTTGAATAATGCAGAATAACAAAACATAGTAATAAAAATATCAAAAACAAGCAAAAATTAAGTAAATGAAGTTGACTTTGATAACAGGATGAAAAATTCAAAAATTCTTCCTCAACGTTCACTACTATGGAGTGAGTCCAAAAAATTTTATTAACTTATCTTGTAATGATTTATCTGTGCAACATTTTTAGTCCTTTCACAGTCATTAGTATGTTGAGGAAAAAACACCAATTAAAAAAAATCACAGTCTTTTTAGTGCTGTGTCATTTCTGCTTCACAAACGTAGAATGCATAAATATCACATTATCTTGACTTGTTTACATATAAAGAAAATTAGTTCTTTAGTTACATAATAAAAATCACAGTTTATAATAAAAATCACACTTTCAATACAAATCACAAGTTTTAATAAAATCACACTTCAAAAATATCAATTGTATATAAAATTTACAAAACATATCACTCATTATCTAGTTTTCGTATCTTTATTTATCTCATTATTTTTTCTTAATATCCATTATCTCCTTTATTTCAATATTACTTATTATCAACAAAAATCTCTTTTTAATATCTTTATTTCTTATTATTCTCATTTCATCATTTCTTATATTCATTTTATTTCGACAATATTTATTCATTCCAAAATTCTATTCAATATTCTTTAATTATACTTATTCATATTTATTCTAACTTTATTTATTTATTCTCAATACTTTTCACTTTAATTTCAAATTATTTATCTACTATTCATTTTTGTATATTTATTATAAGTTTATGTGGATCCATTTCCTTGTTTTGAAGGTACCTTGTTGTGTTCCCCAACTCTTAGTTTCAAATTTTTTAATTCTACCTCTAAGCAGTGAGGGTTGTGTTTATGTTTGTGTAACAAGTGGGTTTTCTTTCTCCATATTGTTCTCTGACTAATAAGGAGGAAGAGTCTTTTAGCCGTACAGTGGACTAACCGTTAAATCTCCGACAGAATATGACTGCGTTGAAAAACAGCATCTTGTATAGTACAAAGATGGAGAAAAAGGAAAAGGTGCAGTTGTCATACCTGTGGGAGTATAATATATAGAAATGGGAGGACAAAAGGAGTGGCCATCCCAGCCCTGTTTTAGTCATTACTCAAGCATATAGTCTTCAGCACTTTAAGTGACTGAGTTGATGAATTAAAAACGAATAGTAAAAAAATTAAAAAAGATCTTAAACAGTTGGGACGACATCCAACGCGCTTGTAGAGTTGGGTGATAGGAAAGTGTTTTTCAAGAAATAGGAAATTTACTGAAAGGTTAAAGAAGTAGAGTTGTCATAGTCGGTGTTTAAATTGAGATCCAAAAAAAATTCACATATAATAGTATTCTTAAGAAGAAAGTTTAAGTTAGACAGTTTTTTTTTATATTTTTTTTTATATCTTTAGTAGGACAACACATAATTAATTATATCAATTTAAAATATATATATAATGATGTTAAGCATCACATAGAAAAGAAAGAAAAATGGATCTAATGTTTGTCATTATTCGTGGTGTAGTTTTAAGTTGTTCTCTGGTGCATTATAATATCTCAATCTGCAAGCATGGACAATTTCAGAATCTCGTTTAGTGTGAAAGTTTGGTCTATCAATTTCATAATTAACTTTTGACATTTGTTTTAGAATAGTGTAAGGTCCAGAATAGGGTGAGCTTAATTTTCTAGTATTAGGATAGTGAAATTCTTCGAATAACACTAAATCTCCAACATTAAATTTAGATTCTACAAAACGTGCATCATATTTTACTTTATTCCTATTATGGTAATTAATTGTCCTTTCTTTAGCTAATTTTCTCGCCTCATCCACCTGAGGATAAAAATCTTGTTTTTTAACATGAGGTTCATAAGGTAATATTCCAAAAAGTAGGTAAGCTGGGGTCATTTGGGTGACTGAATGAGGCGTATGATTGTATTCATTAATTACTTCATTTAATAGGTTTGTCCAAGGAGTTTTGTTTGTTGAGTTATGTACTTTGCACCTTAATCTAGTAATTATTGTTTGATTTACCCTCTCTACCTTTCCGTTCGTTTGTGGATGATGACTCGAGGTAAGTAATTGTTGCACATTGTTATGCTCTAAAAATCTTCTAAACTTTGAACATGTAAAAGCTGCATTTCTGTCGGTTAGCAATTTTTTTGGTGTTTGAATTTGGAATATTTGTTTTAAGCAATTCGTATAAGTTTCAGTAGTTACGCTTTTTGATGGAAAAGCCCAAATATAACGCGTTGCATGGTCAATTATCAAATGTAAATATTTCTTTGTGGAATTATAGTAATTAAATCCACCTACTGTGTCTAAACTTAAGCACTCAAAGGGTTGGTCTGTCGGAGGTACTTCTTGCAGCAATCCAAACCTTTTCTGTCTTTTCTTTTTGTTTAATTGACAAGTATGGCAATGTTTAACATAATTACTAATGTCCTCATTGATTTTGGGCCAATAATATTGGGGTGTGAGTAATTGCATTGTTTTATTTATTCCAGGGTGTCCATAGTCCTCGTGGGCTCTTTTTAAAATTTCTAACCTCAATGAAAATGGTACTACAATTTTTAAAAATCCTTTCTTTCTCATGTAGATTACATCATTTAGTTTTTTATATTTAAGTCCCTGTACATTGTCTTTATTTTGAAATTCTACAATTTTTCTTAGTTCAATTAAATGATTTAATTGGGTTTTAGGTTCTAGAATAGGGTTCCTTGAAAGCATGTCAGCTTCAATATTTGCAGTTCCCTTCTGGTATTTAATCTCATAGTCGAACATACTTAGTTTTAATGACCAGCGAAAGAGTCGACCTCGAAGATTTTTCACATTTCTAAGCCAAACTAAGGCAGCATGGTCTGTGTGAATTGTGAACTTTTTCCCGTGGAGATAATGATAATACCTGTCTAAACTGTCCACAATTGCCAAACACTCAAGTTCAGTAATAGAATAATTTGCCTCATAGTCCTTTAATACACGAGAGTGATATGCTATGGGATGCAACACCCCATCTTCACCTGGCTGTTTTAAAACAGCTCCAACCTGTTGTTTACTAGCATCCACAAATAAATGACAGTCTTTGTTTACATCATACAATTGCAATATTGGTTTACAAATCAATAAATTCTTAAGATCCTCAAAAGCTTCTTGGCACTTGTCTGACCATCCCCATTTTACTCCCTTTTTCAATAATGTATTTAATGGCTGTCTTACTTTTGCATATTTTGGAATAAACTTATTATACACATTTATTGTGCCCAAGAATCTTTGGAGTTCTTTTACATTAGTTGGTGGTTTCAAACACTTTATCTTTTCAATGTTAATGTTGTCTGGGGCAATTTTCCCATTTGTTACATTATATCCAAGAAAATTAATTTGTTGTTGCAGAAAAGTACATTTAGTTAATTTTAACTTGATATTCTCTTTTTTGAAAATGTTAAATAGTATCTCTAAATGTTCAAGGTGTTGTTCTTTGGAGTCTGAAAAAATTATAATATCATCGAAATAGTGGCATGCAAAGTTAACTTTATATTTATCTAAAATTCTCCTGATAGTCCTATTGAATATTGCAGGGGCGTTCTTTAAACCAAATGGGAGTCTTAGCCATTCGTATAAGCCAAAAGTAGTGGCAAATGCCAATTTCTCAGTATCTTTTGGGTGGACGGGTACATGCCAATACCCTGAGGTAAGGTCTAAAGTTGAAATGTAATTAGCTCTGCTTAATTTATCTAGAATATCATCAATTCTGGGTAAGGGTTCTGCATCTGTCTTAGTAATTAAATTTAGTTTTCTGAAATCAATACAAAGTCTAGTTTTTCCCTCATTTCGCTTTCTTGCCAAAGTCACAGGACTTGAGTATGAACTATGTGATTCTTTTATGATTCCTGCTTCTAACAAATTTTTAATTTGGGTCCTGATCTCTTTTTCCTCAGTTGGCGAAGTCCTGTATGCTCTTAGACTCACTGGTAAATCAGAATTTAGGATTATTCTTTGGGGTTCCATCCTTATTTTGCCTATATCATATTTGTTAGTTGAAAACAGTCTATTATTTTTGTGCAATAAATTCTTTAATTCCCTATCAACATCTAAATTTTTGATTTGATCATTAATGTCAACATTTTCATAATTTGGATTACTTTCTGCTTTGATTCCCCCAGAGCTTTCATTAAAGTTGTCATTTACATCATAATCAATACAGAAAATATCATTTTCTTTCTGCGAATTTTCTTCATAAGGGTTAAACATATCAGAAACTTCAATTTCATGACCATTACTATTATTATCCACATGCTTATTATCACATTTATTTTGTAGGTGTAATGAAATTTTACTTATATCACAAATATTAACCATTTTCAAAGCAATTCTATTTTGATACACACACAATTGGTTACAATCAATTACTAATTTAAACTCTTTACACTCAGGAAGTCCCAGAATAAGATAAAGCAAGTCATTGTCCAAAACATATGCAGAAATGTTTCTAATTATTTTCCCTATTCTCAAAGTTAATACACATTTAGTTGTAATTAAGATTTCACCCTCAGCTTGCCTGACCTTAATTGGAGAGCTTGAATAGCATTTCAGTTGACATTGCTTGACCAGTTTTTGTGACATCAGACTAATAGTCGAAGCAGTGTCAATCACACAATTTAAAAAATTCTGTTTCTCATTTTCATATAGTCTTTTTGTTTTGTCAACCCTATTATTTCTGATAATGTTTCCCCTCAATGACAGTAATTGTCATTCTGGCGCCTGATCTCTTTCAAATTCAGGTTCCTCATAATGATGTTTATTGTCTGACACCGACATCTTATCAAATCTCTCATTAATAGAGCAAGTTTGTTCCCAATGATAAGCATTACTTATGCCAAAGTTAGAACATTTTCGACAGGGTCTAGATGGTAAGTCTGCATATTGTTGGTGGTGATTAATTTGGTTATTGGGATTGGGTGCAAAATTTCTATTCAACCTTTGATCTCTGGGTTGCCATTGTCTGAATTGTTGCTGCTGACTATAATTAGGTCTAAACTGAGTTTGTTGATTATTATTAGGTCTAAATTGAGGCTGGGAGGAGTAATTTTGTCTAAATTGGTGAGGTGGGCTATAATTCATCCTAACTTGAGGTTGGTTGTAATAATTCTGTCGTAATTGGTTCCTATTTTCAAATCTAGTGTTAAAAAGTTATCCCGATCCCCTTGATTAGTTTTGTTTCCTTCATTATTTATTTTGATTAGCTTATTAGCCAACACTATCCATTCTGTTGTGGTTTGAGGAGGATTTGCAGCTATGGTCATTCTCATTTGAGCATTTAGGCCTTGTGTTAGGCCTTCTAGTATTAATTTCTGTGATAACCCCAATCTCTTTCCTACATCAATTTTTTTATGAAAATATTTGGTTAAGTCATCATTATATTCAAATTTCAAATTGGAAAATTCAGAGAATTCCACGCTATCTGCCTCAAAGAATAATTCTTGCAAAGTGTCTTTTAATTCTGTCCAATCTTGAATGTCTAAACAATTGTTAATAAAAACTGTTAGAGCCTTCCCTTTGAGAAATTTTGAAATATATCTTAGTTTATGGTCATCTGAAACATTTGCTTTGCAAAATTTCTGCTCAATATAGGCAAGCCATTTTTGTAATTTCATTCCCCCCTCTGGGTCAAAAGGAATAAAATCCCTGAATTCCCTCTCTACATTTTCAAGTTGAAAATGGTCTTTGCATTCTGTCTTTATAGTTTTATCTTCCATCTTATAAGTTTAACACAATATCACAATTATATTTCAATTTAAAACAAGAATATAATATCATACAATCATAGTTTACTAAACAATTTTAAAAAGTTTATGATGGTAGACATACAACCTGGTCATGTGATGCTTGTCTTGTTACTGTAAAATTCTCGGTTGCACAAATTTTTATTTTTATTTATTCACGGTACAGCGCTAGGGCTTGCATACCGGCTTAATTAAATTCACACACAAGAACACATCGATGATTTTTGAATGGTGGGGATTACGCACTTTTTACATGATGACACTCGCGAAGAATTTAAATGGTGATCACACGAAGCAATGGGGAACACAAATCACTAAGAAGATTCACTCGAAGTCGAAGTCAGAAGCAAAAGCAGCTACATAACTTGTGAAAAAAAAAGACGCACATTCTTCGATGGCACAATCTGTAAAGCTTCTTTCAGATACACGCGTACACAATTATTATTATTATTATCAGTTTTTTGATGAAGCCTTCAAGGTATTTTTTCAAAAACGCGCACATTATTCCGCTTGAAAATCACGATGAAGTCCGGCTCAGAAAAAGAAACATGTCTCTCTCCATTGCTTAGCACACAGAACTCGAACCAAAACAGTAGCGCACAACACGTACTACATCGGAATGACGGGGAAAGAGGAGATCTCGACCTTGACATACAAAGTCCACAGCGTGAAAATTATTCTCCTGACCGAAGACTGCAAACAGCAACCGTACTTATGGCCTGGAACTCCACTGTGGATTTCCCGCGCAGCAAAACTTGAATTTCTGTTACAAGTCTGTACATCCTGCCGACTCTATGTAACATACTGGACAACCCAAGGAAAGAGTGGGCGTCCAGCACATCACAGGCAATGAAGAGTAGTCGTGGCTCGAATAAACGACGCGGCAAGTTACGGCATTAAATTTTATTAGACGGCGAATACGTCTTTTCAAGGCAGTTACAAAATCAAAAAAGCGTTACATGTACCGTTCAGGCGGTTTATATAAACTTTGTCATGTGATCATCATAGCGATTAGGGATTTGCTGTTGTCGATAAGTCACATGTGGTTTTATGTAATCTGCGCAGAGCTTATCTAAAATATGGGGGACGCCGCGCATTTTTGAAAAAGGAAGCCATTTAATATTTTCTCTCGAGGTTATTAGAGTTTAGAATCAAAAGCGAAATTTAGCTCGCACGCCCAAGGGAATTTAGAATAATGTTAGATTTTAAAATGGTATGGGGTTTTTAATGTTATATATATATATATATATATATATATATAGATATAGATATAGATATAGATAAATATAATAAATAATATATATAAAATATATATAATAAAATATTAATTTTATTTTAATGTTACCTTCGGACCATAAGACGCACCCCAATTTTAAGTCGATTTTTTTGCGCAAAAAGGTGCATCTTATGGTCCGAAAAATACCGTAATTAATGTCGTTTCATCACGAAAAAAGCAAAATAATTAATCTATATACATAGAATTTAGAAATAGCCACAGTTTTTTTTATATTTGACCCGAGCATACAGAAAATTTTAAAGACAATATACCAGATGAACCTGCATTAACAAACGTACGCCTACTAACGTTAGGATGCTCATACTACTGAACATCCTAACGTTATGTTTAATCTCTCACCCCTCGCACTAAATCTCAAAAATTGCATCCTACACAAGTGGCACTATGTTTTTATATTTATTTATTCTATTTCCCTCAGTGGCTTGACTGACTTTGTAAAAGAAATGCAATAGTATTCAACTTCATGAATTTAAAAAAAAAAAAAAAAAAAAAAAAAAAAAAAAAAAAAAAAAAAAAATTCAGTAGTCTCTTCTAACGAAACTACCGCAGGTTATTAACGTAGGATTACTTATCGTTGCCCACCTCTTTCTATATTATTTATATTTTTTAACTATAAAATGCCTACATGAAGGGAGAAAAAGGGATAAAACAAAAAACACCTTTTAGAAATAATATTCTGCCACTCTTGATTTATAACTTGCGACGACGGTTTTAACGTCTGAAATTTTGCTTTATCGCGGACCGTTATGGAGGAACATAATCCTATGTTGAAAATCATGTGAACGATTCTTCGTGAATCGCAGGAAAAGTTCACATTTCGGCTTGCTGTCAAAAGTAGCTCATTCCGAGCTTAACCTCATCCTGCCTAGACTGAACCTGGCTGCGTTTTGTCATCGCATTCTGAAAACAGAGTGCTAGATTTAATGTATAAAATAGGTATATGTAATAGCTTTCTGTGAAATTTGGTGGTTGAGAGAGTGAAGTAATTTAAAAACTGATTAGCGAAAAGAAAATAACACGATATCTTCCATTTTCGATTTATTTTCTGTTTTCCGTTTTGATTTATTTCTGTTTATTTTTATTTTCTGTTTTACTGTGTCACCGAATGTCTAATCTCCTTTACGATTCTTCACTTTCTGCTCAGTTTGAAACAAGCAACAGACTTATAAGATGTAAGGTTCCTCTGTTTTATGAGGTGAGCTCAAGCTTTAAACCTAATGGTAGGGTTGTCTCGAGGTTTTACTTAGTAATGACCAGCAAAGAATCCCTTATACTCAAAACTTATTTCTAAGATTACTTATTTATAAATTAATACGCTTTGAAGCTTATACAGTTTTTATCCGATTTATTTAAAAAGCAAGCTATGTTCAAGCTTGCGATTTCAAACTTAATACTCATGCAAAGGGTGCCTTGCCTTTATTAGCACACAACATATATTGAATAAATGTATAATAATTGCAAGACAAAAAAAAACTTTTTATGTACCATGTTTTTAAATTTTCTGTTGAATCATATAAATTTGACAATTCTATGTATTAATAAATACTTTTTAAAAATTTTTTGATGAATTATCCCATCAACTTGAAAGAAAATGAAGTTAATTGGAAGTTAACTTGCTTTTAACCTTTCGTTGCTGTCCCGGCCGATAGATGGCTGCACCAGTCTACAAAACAAAAGTAACTGAAAATGAATTCAATTCTGCTTAAAGATGGCTAAAAGTATTAAAATAATGCATTGTCATCGTGTTCCGAGCTATTCTAAAAGTTTCAAATGTCTAGCTAGTCGGGAAATTAGTTAAAAATAGATTGCAAGATTTGTACTGGACAAACACACACACAAAACAAACAAGAAATCGAGTTAATAAAAACATGGTAAAAATAGAGGTACTCATAATCCCAGTGATACATTATCGTACTCGTGTAGCAGAACTGCGCGATCTTCTTTCTCTCCACCTCTCTTCAACACTGAACTAACTTAAAAACTAAACTGCGGAAGCCCTCGACTGAACTTATCTAGAAATTCTAAGAATTGTGCACCAATTCGCTTTTCGTCTATTTTACTTCAACTAACCAATCCGAGCTCTTTCGTATATGAAGGTGTGATCCTTCGCTTTATCCAAAATAGGTGTTAATCACGTCATCTTGATAGAATGATGTCAAACAAAAGAACTGAGAAAGAAATCCACAAAGAACTTTTGCAGGACAGGGGAAATGTATAAACCCAAAACAACACAAAGATCGACAGTGAAAATTCGCTGGGAATATTGACCAAGATGTAGAGGATAATCACGACGACCAAGATTTACCTATATTTAGGCACGGAAGTGTCGAGTGTATTACATATAAAATCATCAGAGGTGCAACTATCTCGATCTCTTATAAGAGTGGAATGACTACATTATTTTTTTAACTTTATGCCAGCTATACAGTTTATAAGCACTACATTTAAGCGTGTTTTAGCTTTCGACGAATATGGTCTTTCTTGTGTAAAATTATTTCCCTTTTTGGGGTTAGATTATCAGATTAGTGCGAAAGTAAAGTCTTATTTTATTTTCCAATTGTTTCTTCCTCTCCAATTCTTAAAAGTACAAATACTTATTTTAATCTCATATCTTCTCTAAACTGCTCTCAAAATGTTAGAAAGAATAAAAAATAAACGTTTAATCAATACGTCATATGTTAAACTAATGGAATAACATTAACATATTAATGACTAATATTGAGTGGTCTTCGAAATTTTTTCCCGTACTTCAAAGAGTCCTATATAACATTATGGAATAAAGGAAAATAAAAAAATTGTTCTCGGCGTATAGCAGGAAGAGGAAGATCGAGTAAGAGAAGATAAATTAAAGTAAAGTCATAAAAATTTAACACTTTTATTATTTTACTCGGTATCATGGTGACAATACATTAGCCGTATTCCCCAAAGCAGTATCATCTCGAGCCCTGCAACGCTAGAGCATACGAAATTCTTATTAGAGTCTCTTTTCTTCTGTCCTCCATTCGAACAGTCCAGTAATCCAGTTTAATGTCTTTTCATTTCCTCTGCTTTCCTGCACTTTCTTCGTTGTGCCTTACTGTTACGCCATTACGAAAGCCACATTTGTATTTATTCTCGCTATTTCTAAGACTTGCGAACGCAGAGACTCGAAGTTTTTCATTAGACAGTACATGGGGAAAGCATGCAGTAATCTGTTTTTATAAGTGATGTGTACTTTTAATATATGTTTATGTTTATGGCATTTTGGTTCATATTTTGTAAGTTGAAACTTAGTTTCATTCTGGATGATTCTGGTTGATCCTATTCCTTTGCGTGCAGGAATTTCTTCTAATTATTTTAGTCGTACGTTTAATGTATTTCCTTATTTCTGTGCGATGTATTTAGTTTGATTATAACGGGATTATATCGTGAAGCTACTTTATTCACGATAAATATTTTAATTAGCAGAAGATAACTAACAAAATGCAGTTAGGCATTTCAGTCACGTACTGAACGATCGGATCACCTTGAGGCAAAAATGAAGGAATGTTTTTTTTTATTTATGTAGGATTAGGGCCCAAGGTAGCCTAGTGGTAGCGCGTCGGCTTTCCGTACTGAGGGTGCTTGGATCGAATCGCGACAAGCGCCATCAACTACCTTCATGTCTAGACCGGATATGGGCCCGTTAAATCTGTTGAACGGAAAGTCCTCCTTTGAGGTCAGTGGATAGGGGAGGTGCGATGGACCCAGATGTCGCCCCTGGAAGTGCTCGGACAAAATTGTGGTGGCACCCAGCCAAGTCGGACTTCGGCCCTTGTGGTGCTATTATAAACCAGAGCCGCACTACTCAGATGCAAAACCTATATGGACCTGGTCTGGCACTTTCGGACAGGGGGCATTAGGAACAACAACCACGTATAGGGCTGAAATTTAAGTTTCATTTTATTTAGTTTAGTTATTTAATTTAATTAATTTATCTACCCCGGTTGACACTCTAGCTTTTCAACTCGCAACTTTTTAAGAAAAACCCCTACTCCCAGTGCAGTAGTAAATTCATAGTCAACAATTATGGGGCCTATGTTAATGCTAAAAATCCTATTGATCTCCTTTACGAATGACCTCAACTCTCGAATCATATGCTATCTGCAATCTGGTACTTGACGTCATATCAGATTGCTTATTTTTCTTTTACCTTGCTAAATAGACGTGTTGAAACCTATATCACAATCTGCAAAAAGTACGAAACAATCTCATTAAACCAGCTTATAGCTCGATCAGAAAACAGAGAAAAATCTAACAGCAAACACTGCCTATAAAGACTGCATTTACTGATTAGCCACGTAAAATAAATGCACGGGAACTTCGATTTCGTTATTCATAAATATTGTTACAGGGGACTCATATCTTTTCCTGCTGTTTTTTAAAAAATAAAATAACTCTTCGTCAATGTTAAACATAATCTTAAGTCACTGGTAGGACATATCATAATATCACATACACATGCACACACACGTGTATATATATATATATATATATATAGGTGAAACTGCAATCCATTTCATAATTTTCCGCAATTTATGCAACTTGTTTTACACAACTTGGTATAAAATCCAATAGTCTGTCATGACATATGACATCACAATTCTGACGTAATGCATTTGTTCATAACATATGAGTCAACAGGAGTGATAATTCTTAACAGAGATTGGTAACATGAAGGGGATTGATAAAGATACTAAAAGAATAGAAATAGGTATTGCACTTTCATAACTTTTGCCTAGTAGTTTAAATCCACTGAATATTATTGCTGATACGAACAAAAGGAATATCTGATATGAATTATAAAAGGTTTGACTAAGTTCGAAATGGTCTAATTTCTATATGTTGGCCTTTGTTATTATAAATAAGAGTTTTCCCCTTCGGTCTGTTCAAAATGACCGATGTTAAAATTTCTTTTTAATTTTCTAATATACTTGCCTGTTTTCATCTCTTTTGCTGTCTTATCTAGAACCAAATAAAGTTTAATGCTACACCTATTAGACACAACAATGCCATTAGGTAGGTATCGACAGTTTATAGAGGAGGAACTATTATTTTTAGACTTCGCTTCAAATATTCCTAATATTTCAATTCAAATATCTTTTCTGCCCATTCTTAAAGAATGTTCGGAAAAGAAATTCAAATTTAGAAACCCTCTGATAGCCAGAGAACATGTTTAAATAATGCACCGATTGGCAGGTAGCTAGATCCTTGGTTCGAGACCAGGTTCTGGAAATCTGGTGTTCTACATCTTTTAATATTTATCTGCTTTCGATAACTACGTAATTTTCAATATTGATATAAAATTCCCACGACTTTTAATCTATATTTCATTTCATATTTTATCATTCTTATTTGAATCACTTTGATCCTTACTGCGTTTGTGTTTGCATATGCACCCTATCCTGTTTCAACCTGAATTTCTTTTTTGTCCCATTTTTATTCAATAAAGTATTTTTTTTAATCCTGTTCTCTTTTCACACGGTTCTTTTTGATCACATGGGTTAAAACACGGCTCAGTTCAAAAAACCATCCTTTTAAATTCAATACTGAAAAGATATTCAAGTAAAAATTCCTAGACTTTACATTTGAGCCATTCACAGGGCAAATCGGTTAAGTCCACTTTTTGAAATTTTAGTGTCAAAGCACTTGATTAACTCCTAACTTTTTACATTCGTAATAAATTTCCCAAATAAAAAGGATGAACACCACTCAATGAGAAAAATTTTTTTGCCCATCGAATAATAAGTAACTTTTTTCAGATGCCAATCCAGTTAAGTCCTTACTCTAATGTAAATCGTTGTAATAATGCAATTCAAATGCAGAAGCGAATACTTGATGATAAAAATAATTCGTTTAATGTTGTTTCATCACAAAAAAAAGTAATATAAATGAGTCAGTTACAGTCTAACTGCTGCAGAAGTAAGTACTTGTGAATTATTAAACAACTATTTCAATTTTTTTCTGTAGTGAAAAAAATAATTTGCAGACTGATTTGGATGTTATTACTTTTTTTTCACTTAACAAATCGGCTAAGTCCCGTAGTCACGCAAAAAATTGTAATAATAATAACGATAAATCCAAGGAAATTCTATCTGATTGATTTTATATATTGTCAGATAAAAGCCACATCTGCAATAATACATTCTACAATGTTTATTTGAATTTATATTTTAAAAGGAATTTTTTTAAAAATTCAGTTAGTCTCTGTTAACGAAACTACCGCGGGTTATTAACGTGGGATTACTTATCGTTGGTTACCTCTTTTGTATATATATATATATATATATATATATATATATATATATATGGGGGGGGGGCTCGGGGTTGCAATAAAAACATTCACAACATAAACTAACAACCATCGTAAATAGCAATGAACAATTAAAGTTTATTTACATTTAGAATTGAAAAAAAACGTAGTCCGTCTACGACGGAATCCAAAGCGGGAGTTTTAATGTTCTCCCCAAACAGAGTAGAGGGGTCGTGATAATGTTCGTGCTAGCGGCGCCCTCTTGCGCCAGACATTATATGCGTTTACAAATAACATTTTATGAAGTTTAAAGTTCATGTTTAAAAGTTCAGTTCTGCTTTCTATAGATCGGCCATCCTAGCTGTCATGCGGCCTCGGATGACATTAAGCAATAGGCACTGACAGTCTCTGAAAAAGAAATAAAATGGAACACACTTACAATACACGGGACCATGCAGGGGATGCGCTGGTGCTGACATCGAGTACACGGGACCATGCAGGGGGTGCTCTTGTGGTGACATCGGATGGCGGGATGACTCGTCAGTCGTCCGAATCGGGATACTTGAGATGTCATACCAGTCGTCTAAATCAGGATAGTAGGGATGCCTTGGCTTCGTGTAGTCGGCAGCAGAAGACGTGATGTTGGGACGTTCATGTTGTTCGAATTTGATGACACCATACCGGTCGTAGGGCTTGACATCGGTCACTTTGTAGGGACCTAGGGATTTCGGTCTTAATTTCATTCTTGTTCCGTACCGCGTAGGCTTGATTGCACATGATTTTCTTGTCTTATACTTGCATGATTTTTTTCTTTTCTTAAAGGATTTCTGATTTTCGTCTCGAATCTTAAGAATATTCTTTCTTTCTTCTTCCTTCATTTTTTCTCTCTTTTTCATCGTTGCATTAAAATACTTATGAAATACACCAATGGTTGCAAAATCTTCTTCGTCTTTCCCTTTTTCTGTTAGGGTTTTTGCCGTATGGATGTCTTCATTTCGTTCTTCGGCAATTTTAATTTTGGCGGTTATATCGTCGTCCGTATTTGAAATGATTAGCACAGTGTTGTGACTTAGCGCATCAACATGTTTCATCTGTGCTCCTGACCGATGGATAACTTCATAGTCGAATTCTCTCAGGAATGATAACCATCGTGAAATTCTCGGGGAAAGGTCTTTTTTGCCCATTGTCATCTGGAAAGCGGCACAGTCCGTTACAATTGTAAATTTCGAACCAAGCAAGTAATTCCTAAATTTTTTCACTGATTCAATGACCGCGAGAACTTCTAATTCGTACGAGCAATACTTCTCTTCAGCTTGCGACGTCTTCTTGCTCATGTAATGGATGGGGTGATATCTTCCATTTTCATCTTCTTGCAATAACACAGCTCCGTATCCATGTAGCGTCCCCGTGTGTTTGCTAGCGTCAGTGTGCACTTCGAGTTTTCTGCCTTGCTTAAATATGCTCAAAACGGGTTCAGTAGCGAGATATTGTTTTAATCGCAAAAATGCTTCTTGTTGGTTTGAACCAAAAATAAACTTCTCAGGTTTTCTAAGCAAGTCGCTCAAAGGTTTTGCGATAGTAGAGTAACCAGGGATAAATTTTCGAAAATATCCCGTAAGGCCTAGAAAGCTTTGGGCCTGCTTAATTGTCGTTGGCTGAGGAAATTTCTGCACTGCAGCTGTTTTTGACGGAGAGGGTTTAACAGTTCCGTTTTCGATGACGTGACCTAAGAATTCTACTTTTTGCATTAAAAACTGGCACTTTTTCAATTTAATTTCAAATCCGTATCGAGAGGCTACTTCTAAAACTTGACGTAATCGTTGAACACCTTCTTCATCTACTGACGGAATAATTATATCATCCATATACAATACAACAATACCTTCATTAATGATATTTCGGAATACGTGAAAGATATATCTTTTAAAAACACTGAGGCTGTTAAAGAGACCAAAAGGTGTTTTCAAAAATTCATATTGTCCATCAGGAGTTACAAAACTAGTAAATTTGCGACTATTTTCTTCTACATCGATATGGAAAAAAGCCATTTCGGAGATCAATCGTTGTGAATATTTTTGCACCCTGTAATTTATCCAGAACGTCTTCAATTAACGGTAAGGGGAAACGATCCTTTATTGTTTTCTTATTTAATGCTCGGTAATCAACACATAGTCGCGTAGATCCGTCTTTTTTCTTAGCCAGAACAATCGGACTTGCATAATCAGAGAAACTAGGTCAAATTATTCCGGCTTCTAACCATTCTTTAATTTGTTGATCTACAAATGATTTCTCGGGAATTGCTAAACGTCGAGGTCTTTGATACACGGGAATATCGTCGTTTAAAATTATCTTCATAGAAATATCTACGGTTTCCGTTTTGTTTGGCGTATATTTAGATACAAGTTTAAAAATAGTGTCTCATCGTTGCTTATCTTTAATGTGGTTTAAATCTATTTCTTTAGGAACAAAGTTGGGTAAATTTTCCATCAACAATAAAAAGTTGTTCGTGTTGGAGGGCTTTTGAATGATTAAAGAATCTTTTTTCAAAATAACGTCAGCGAAATCTAACAGAGGGGTACCAATAATAAGGTCAAAAGTTATCGCTTCGTTCGGGACAACGTGAAACAGCAATTCGAAGAAGTGACCGTTGATTTCCACGCTATGCATAAAAGAACCCTTGGTAAACACATTATTAGAGCCTAGTCCTACTAGATTTATGGCGGGGGGAGAAACAGCTGGTAGACACAGTCTTTCATAGTAAGCGGATCGTATTACATGCAAACTGGAACCACTGTCGAAGATACCCGTCAGATCATTATCGTTCAATTTGACGCTTATATGTACAAGAGAATTTTTCTCTGCGGGAACACGGCGATTGATATTCCCGGCTTGAGTCGGGGTTTTATCACTTTTCACCGGACAGTTAGCAGAAACGTGGTCATTCGTAAACTGGTTGCAATTGAAACATTTTTTTCCGCGATCTTTGGGAAAACACTATGATTTTTATCACCGCATTTTTTACAACGCTGAAAGCGGGGAGACACGTCTGAAAGAGGGGTGAAATATTTTTTCTTTTTTGTCGTTTCTGGTTCAGTTGGAATCGTAGTATGATTTCGTATTTTTTCGTAAATACCTAATTTTTCCTTGAACTCTTTTAAATCTTTCGCACCGTAAAGAATTACTGTGTTAGACGGTTTATCGGGAATACCATCTATAACATATTGAATTAGGGATTCTGTTTCGATGTTACCTCTGCTTGCTAGTTCTTTCATGACCAGAAAATATTCTTGAAGAGATTCTCCGTTGTTTAAACGACATTTCGTCAACATTTTATGGAGTTGGGCGCTTGTGCACTTCGAGGCGAATTCTTGTTCAAGAGCTAATTTAAGCTTAGCCCACGAAGTTAAACCAGATTCACCTTGAATAAAGAGTTTCGCTAATCCAGTTAATGATCGTTTCGCGAACATTAATTTTTGAAGATCATTCCATGCGCAAATACCCGCCGTTTCTTCAAAATCAGTTATCCACTTTTCGATGGAATAATTATCTTTCCCGTCAAACTTTCTCAAACTGCCTTCGATATCATGATAGGAAATAGTAAATTTAGAAAATTTATCTACTGATTGTTCTAAACGGGTTAATTCACTAACTTCGCTACGAATTTTTTCATTCACGTGTTCGTCGTCAGAATCGTCGCTATCAGATTCAAAATTATCATTTTTAAGCGTTTTAATATCTAATAGGCTATCGAGAATTCGAGTAGCGAGAACAGTTTCATTTCCGTCACAATCAATACATAAAATATTGCAAATTGTAATTAAATTCGCAATACTAACGTGTTTCACAGCAAAAGTTAATTTCTTTTCATAATGTTCGTCGTTTTTCTGGTAGTCAAAGCCAGAAAATTCTCGTAACCGTTTCCGGTTTAATCGGTCACCTTCAGTTTCATAAACAAAATTATGCAAACATCTTATAGATTTAACAGAACGGGGAATATCAGCTAATTTCATTTTTTCCATTTAGAATCGTTAATCGTAGCAAAAATCGTAATTATTCGTAAACATAAAATAATGCTCGTAAATCGTATAAATAGAATTATCGTAATTAGCCGTAATTCGAAGAAACAAAACAGTCACTATCGTAATTCATAAAAATAGAAGGATCTTACTTCAGTTCGGAGTCCGTTGCGTCGTAATGCGTTAATGGGGATTCACGTCGTGTGTTCGTTGATTACTTTTAATTCATACCCCATCCCACTTCTGACACCATGCTGTGGGGCTCGGGGTTGCAATAAAAACATCCACAACATAAACTAACAACCATCGTAAATAACAATGAACAATTAAAGTTTACTTATATTTAGAATTGAACAAAAAACGTAGTCCGTCTACGACGGAATCCAAAGCGGGAGTCTTAATGTTCTCCCCAAACAGAGTAGAGGGGTCGTGATAATGTTCGTGCTAGCGGAGCCCACTTGCGCCAGATTTTATATGCGTTTACAAATAACATTTTATGAAGTTTAAAGTTCATGGTTAAAAGTTCAGTTCTGATTTATATATATATATATATATATATATATATATATATATATATATATATATATATATATATATATATATATATATAGTCAAGATTTGACGCAATTTGGTACTTTTCTGTTTAACTGTTTACTGCCTGTCCAAGCGATACAGACTGGGTTTGGCACGCTGCCAAAATTATAACTCGTGAGGTACGGACGGACAATTTTAGCGTCTGAAATTTTGCTTTCCGGAGGACCGTTATGGAGAAACGTAGCCCTACGTTAAAACAATGTACAACCTTTGTCCAGAAAGTTCGGTGAATGTGTCTATAGTTACAATGGATTGTTGTCTTACCTGAAACAGTTGTTACTGTCCTTCAAAGTAAACCCCGTAGGCGGTAATGCACATCTAGGAACGGCTGTACAAATCTTGAAAACTCCTGGCGTAGTCGTCTTTAGGGATGACCTTCATCTGGGTCGTAGCATTTCGTTGGATGTACGAAATGTCGAAAACATGTGGTCCTTCAGGGCTGATTTCAATTTGGGGAACAAGAAAAAGTCCGGGCGAGACAAGTCTGGGGAGTAAGGTGGGTGATTCACGGACACAACTCATCTGTTGCCAGTAACTGCTGCACCAGAAAGGAAATATGGGGCCGGGCATTGTCGTGAAGCAGGGTCCAGTTGCCTTGCTTGACGTACTGGGGGCGTACCCGATTGATCCGTTGCAGCAGACGTTTCAGTATATCCACGTACTTAGCGGCATTTAACGTGGTGCCCTCAGGGAGGAATTCTTTATGGATGAGACCCTCAGAGTCGGAGAACACCACGAGTATTGTATTGATGCGGGATTTCTCACCTCGCACCTTTTTGCTTTTCGACGACCCTGGACCCCGCCACTCCATACTCTGACGCTTGTCGTTGGGGTCGTACTTCAGGCACAAGGTCTCGTCACCCGTGACAATGGTTTTCAGAAAATTTGGGTTTCCATCCGCCATGTCGAGGAAGTATCCACGGGCGTCAAACCGAATTTTCATTTGTTCCGGCGTCAAAGTGGGGGGGGGGGGCAAGTTGGGAGCAAAGCTTGCGTTTATCCAAATCCTGGTTCAGTATGAGGTTGGCCATCTCACGACCAATTCCTACTTCCTCCACTATCATTCACACTGTCACACGACGAGCCTTGGACAACAATTCCTTCACTTTCTGTAAGTTGTCCGGGGTGCGTGCAGTTACAGGCCGACCATTTCAGGGGGAGTCTTCAGTGGTGTCCCGCCCTTCTCGGAAGCGTTTAAACCACTCATACACACTTCAAGGTGACAGGACGTTCTTCGTAAACTTTTAGCAGCAGTTCATGCTCGCTACACCGCTGGCCAATTTCACCGCACCCTAAACTGCCGCGGCACACCGGTTGGAAATCACAGATTTAACTGCTAAACTGGGAACGAGATATTATGAATACGTAGGGTTATGTAAACTTCAACTGTTTGGCCTGCCAGCTAATTGATTTGTTTATACGTCCCCAAAAGTGAAAAAATATTGGTTCACTTAAACAGTGACCCCCTTGAAAGCAACCAGCGATTCTCGTGGATAACGTGTGAATAAATGTCTTCATCGACAAGCGTCCTGCATTGGAAAACATACAAACTTCAGTACGAGTTGAACAGCAAAATGGGATGCCTCAGGACAAAATTTGAAATCACACCGATACTCAAAAATAAATTTCAAAAATTGAGGTTTTTAAAGTGTGATCCTCAAGGTCGTACATTTTTCTAACAGCGATGTTTCATTATTCTACAGCTGTAATGTTCAGATAAGAATAACTGAATGTAACGTAAAATGGCGTATAGTTGATATCACAGAACGTGAAAGTAAAATGCGAGGTCCATCTATCTCGTGTTGTATAAGGCGCAGGGTTTAGTAACATTTATAATCAGTGCAGTTCTACTATATTCATTTCCATTAACTTCCGTTTGGCGTGTGTATATTTCTTTTTTATCTTTTGGTTGTGAGAGTGAGGAAAGATTATCTGATCACAGCAGAAACGAACCTTGTTTCACCGCTGATATTTCACGATTTCTGGTTTTCAGCTCGCATTGGTCCCAAAGCCTTTATGTTGGATGTTGAGCAAAATCAGTATACAACAGGATAAAAGTTGTGAGAACTCCGCATCCATATTATTATTATTAAAACTACTGATCTAGCTTCCGAACTATAAGTGTTCGCATATTCGTTTATTCGTTAGTGCAAGGCTGCTATGCGGCAGGGCAAAAGAAGTCGTAATGGAGTTCACGTGTATACGGGGATGTCGGCAGTTAGCAGTACGTTCGGAATGAACAGCGTGCTTGGTGGGCGTCTTTGGATCATCATGCGTATCAAGATATTTATACATCTAGTACAGTATTTTGGTGGTTTTAAGCATAGCTGCCTCTTCCCTTATTACTAAACGGCATCTTTCAGTTACAAAAGCATCGGCGTAACTTCAAATAGGTTTCTTTATTTCAGAAAGAATGCTGCGAAAAGGAAAGAAATTTCTATTCATGCTCAACGTAAATGACCAGTGAGAAATAAATTAAGTGTTTTAGGTGTTAAATATTAACAGTTTTCATCATGCCGTTCTGTCCGACATGAGCATCCATGTAATCTGCCACTTCGAATCGGGTAAATGCGATTAAATGTCAACCATATCAACCCGGGAACGCAATTCTATACAATGTACTTCCTACCAATCAGTTAAAAATTAATGCGGAGACGAAATAACAGACTACCTTCGAATCAAAAGTTCAGAACTGTTTGACATTATGAAACAGGGCCCATTTTGAAACAGAATTTTTTTTTCATCTATAGATCGGAAACCATAAATGACGTATCATAGGTTCTTAATGGAAGTCATATTGTAACCAATTACATTTGAATGCCTTTATAGGTTGTTTAATATCCCCAATGCAATTTCGCGATTACAAATTGTCATTCTGACGCTAGATATCAGCTGAAGAGGTATAACTACGACAAAAACCTTAATATGAATCATGCGACTGAAACAACTTATACATGGTATAAATAGTCGTTAGTGCATATAACCATATTCTGTCATGATGACAATTCAGCTGTAATGAAGAAACTGAAATAATACATATGTTATTAATGTATGAAAGTGCTTGAAACCATACAAAATCGTGAGCTCGAGGCACGCTAATGGTGAGCGCGTCGGGATTCACTACTGAGGGTGCGCAGTTCGAACCCTGCATGCGCCACTGAATATGCCGGATATGGACAGTTAAATATGTTGGCCGGAAAGTCCCTCCGTGGGGTTTGTAGGGGTGGTAGGAGTGTACGAGCCCCGCAGATATCGCCCCTGAGAGTGTATGATCTAAATTGTGGATGCAGCATATTCACCGGCGGGGTTTCAACTCCTGTAGACATTAGTTGTCATGTCAGACCCTGTCTGGTTCAGTGGCAGCATTGGAACAATAAAATATCTCGATAAAAAAAACTATTACTCTGGTGTTAAATATCAGCTGAAGAGATAAGAATTACGATAAAAACATTAATTTGAACGTTGAAATAGAAACGACATATGCATCGTATCAAGTCTCGTAATTGCTTCATTAAACAACTTCTCATTACTAAACGATATATTTTAACATAATTCCCCAAAATAGTTTAAGATTAAAGCAAGCTGCCGGAAGTAATTACGATGCTACGTGATTTCATTATCCATCCGCAGAATGTGAGAAAAAAAAATAAATCTTTCAGCCTCGCTGAATGGCAGCGTAGATTAACGAAACTAGTAAGCGCGAGGGCGACCTGGGAGAGCCCAGTAACCAACTCGTTTTGTGAAAGCGGGTTCAAGAACTGGTTAGGAAAAGTCGGCGGATCCATCAAAGGGATGTTGTCAAGAATGGTAGTCGGTGTGCGAGGTTCATCCGTGACGGCCCCGTGGAACTTTCTCATCCTTCGATAACGCCAGTGGAACAGCGACGACGTTGAAAAGCAAATGACTGAAGAAAGAAGAAAAACGCATAATATGAATAAATTTAGTTTTTGTTTATTGTAGCGAGCGTAGTTTTGTACTTCTTTTATGTCAATTATGCTATTCATGACGACGGGCATGCACTCGTACTTCAGCCGGCTTTCATACGTCTGTTGCCATACCACAGTTGCTTAATGGACTTACCAGCTGTAATCTTTTGAAATTAGAGAAGAAGTAGGAAAGGGCTTTCTTCCAGGATTTGTTAGTCACGAGATGTTAATTCAAAAATATTTTTCTCGTTCACTATAAAAAATTTAAATTTAGACTCACAAAAAAAATGTAACGACAACGCTGAGCAACCCATGACACAGTTTCCAAATTCAACACAAATTAGCATCTGATTTGATGTCAAGATATTCATAAATTTCGTTCACGAACAAATAAATGTGGGTGAAATTTCGAGATCTTTGAAGCCCCATTTCAGACTATGCACTCATCGTTCTGTGGTTTGTTGAGTGAAAATGGTTGCATGGAGGACCCATAAATCTGTAAGCCAAGCATTAATTTTTCCTGAATTAAGGTTTACAGCCTTTCAAGCTCACAATAACAGCATTACATTTTTTTTCTCGTGAAAGATTTTACAGTTATTAACGTTCCTTAAATGGTAAATCCTCATTACTTGAACTTTTCCTGCTGTTGACATTCAGAATAAAGAAATTATTTTAATCCGATGCTTACAAGTAATTTCTCTCTAGATCAAAGGAGCTCGTTCTTTATAAGTGTATAGTTTCAGTTTACAGTTATCCTCCGACATTCTTTGGACCAAAATTGCATCGTTCTATTATCTCAAAACAAAACTGATAGACGTGGGTATTTAAAATAAATAATTTATACTTTAAGGAAAACCAATTTAGGATTACCAGTGAAATCAAATGTAACGACGATAGCTCTCTTATTCAGCAATATCGACATAATCATAAAACAAAATATTGTTTCTTAAAGATGAAATCTTTAAGGAAAACATACCTTGGCACTGTAAAGTGTGGTTTTCGTAAGATCACATCTCTCAAACAATCCTATGTTTAATTTTAACGTCGGCACTGTTAATAAAGAGATTATTTATACACAGTAACCTAGATTACTATTGAAAACCTTATTCACCAATAACCTAAATTTGGTGATCTCTTTTGGTTGTTTTCTGCCTAAAAATATTATATATACATATATATACAGTCAAACCTCCATATATCGAACTTCCCTATATCGAAGTTTTCTATATATCGAACTCTTAACAAATCTCCATGTTCATTACATAGAAAAATTGTTTCTATATATCGAAAAAATCTCTATATATCGAAATTTTTTTCAAGACAAATTGGGAGATTTTATTCCACTTTAGAATAAAATCTCCCAATTTTTGGCATTTGAAACAATACGTCGTGGACTTCAATTCGCGGAAAATGTCCCTGATGAAGTTTTTAGTGGACTGAATAAATACGAACATTTCTTTGAACTTTCCGCAAAACTAACTGTTCAGCAAGATATTCGTAGATTTTTTTAAAGAATGCAACTGTGATCATTGTAACCACTGTCTGCATTATTGTTTTTTAAAAGATATGTAGTAATCAATAAATCTTTCATATTAATTCATTTTTTAGTTATTAACTTTCATTTAATGGGATTTGCATATAAATTAGAAATGGAGTTTCGTATACGAAAATTAGCTTTATTTATTTTTTTAAGGAGAATTATGATAAGACTAAGCTCAATTCTATATATCGAAATTTCTATATATCGAATTTTTTTCGCGCAATTTGCTACTTCGATATATGGAGGTTGGACTGTATTTATATATGTGTGTGTGTGTGTGTATATGTGCATGGGCATGTGCGTGTGTGCCGGCCGGGGATTGTGAAAGTGGCCTAAGTCAAAAGTCTGAAAAAAATTTTAGGTAGTCTCTTCTAACAAAACTACCACGGGTTATTAATGTAGGATAACTTATCGTTGCTTACCTCTTTTGTATGTGTATGTATGTGTTATGTATATGTGTATTTATAATGTACATATGTATATATATACATATATGTCAAAATTTTGACGCATTTTGGTACTTTTCTGTTTAACTGTTTACTGCTTGTCGAAGCGATACAGACTGTGTTTGGCACGCTGCTAAAAATATAACTAGCGAGGACGGATGGACGGACGGTTTTAGCGTCTGAAATTTTGCTTTCCGGAGGACTGTTATGGAGGAACGTAATCCTGCGATAAGATAGCAGTTATTACATATTGTGTTCTTTTATATTAACGTAATCTGAAGCAATCTTAAATTGAATTAGTTAAATTGAATTGGTTGTTAAATCATTAAAGAGAATTCAGTTCATGTTGAAACTGAAACCTTCAAATATCTCGAAATGAAAAATATACGACTTAGACCCTTTTCATAATCACCGGCACATATATAAAATTGTACAGATGAAAACAAAGTTTTTTTGAGTGGGAAATTTTAGAAAAAAGAAAGCTGTTTTGAAATTTTTTGGCTGAAATGTCATACTGTCCCATGAGACGAACTGAAAGGTTCAAAGGTGTCCATACAGGATATTTATCCAATTTATTATTTTTACAAAGAACCTTTTCTGGTACTGAATCTCATTCCGTTAGTAATTGTGGCATCTACATATTTATGTATAAACCTTTGTGTGATTTATACATTTGTGCGTGCTTAATTTTTTTAATTAATAATTTATATTTTTTAAATCGTTTTATTCTTGCATTCTTTTGAGCTTTATAGAGTAGCAAAGAGTGATAACACAGGTGGATTGTTTTCAACGATGTTAGCCATATAACACTATACTGGATAGCCGTATAACATATCTGTGTTTGCTGTGCAAAGGGTGTTAAGTCCAAAATGGGCTAAATTGAGTTATCAAACCACGCATGTTTGAAAAATCAAGGGCCACTGCAGGGTACAGAAAGCTAAGTCCAATTCCACTCCTAAATATTTTTATTCATCAGGAAAAATTTGGGATATGTAAAACAAAACACAAACATGTTAGTGTTAAAGGAGTTATATCCCAATCGAGGACTTAACATTCTTTACTCAACAAAAATAATTGGAAAAATTTACTTTAAAAAAATAATTAAGAATTAGACTTAAAAAAACTGACTTTACAAAAGCCTTTTTTTTTAATCCCGTTTTTCTCAAAACTACGATTTTGGACTTGACACTCTTTTCACTGCAAACACAGATATACTGGAGCAACGATGTCGCTCCAGTAAGTGGAGTCATTTCATGGTTCTATTGGAAAATTCTGCTAAACCTAAAACTTCAGCTTTTTTCACTGCAATGATGACAGGCTGAATCTAGCTGAATTCTGAGGAGTTTATTATAAATTTAAATATTTTATTTTGGGGTTTTCATATTATTGATGTATATAACATTGCACATGCTTTTTTTAGACTATTTTATTTCTACTGTGTTTAATTTTTCCTGCAGAGTTCCCAAGGCCAAAAGACATTGACATATTTCCTTTTCAGCTTTTAGTGGTACAATGATGACAGGCTGAATCTAGCTGAATTCTGAGGAGTTTATAATAAATTTGTATACTTTTATGTTGGGTTTTCATTTTAACGATGTATATATATATCATTTTGCATGATTTTTTATACTATGTTATTTATGCTGCGTTTAATTTTTAAACTGATTTTGGCAAACAAACATTTTTAGAATCCCGGGCTTCACCGGGTACTCCTGCTAGTATTTATATACGATGTCAGTCCTACAGCCTGTAAATGTATCTCTTCCTTCACATTAAATCAATGCTAAGAAGCTAACATTACAAGTTCCTTTCATCTACGGCACCTGTTAGCTGAAGCAATTGCAGAAAAGTTAATAAAGGTGATAAGAAAGGGAGCTAGAAGCACGTATGATGAAAAAGATGGATGATTGAGCCGAATCCAAAACACAAGTATATACTCTGAATCATTTGTATGAAAATTTTCTTTTACTGATGAATAAATTAACCGATTGCTAAGGCTACTGTGTACTAACCCTATTGGATTCGCTCACCTCACTGTTAACCTGTGGAGAAAATGTGTCTACTATTTACAGCTACATAAATGCTGATAATCCAATAAAAATGGTATTTTTAGGTAACCTGAGCTTTTCTGCACCTTGCAACAGGTTTAATTTCATAAATTTCGCCCACCAAAGGAATTGATGAGCGGTTAAAACACACTCTACTAACTTTTTGCCCCGAATAATTTAAATTTTTAAATATTATTTGCATTTAAAAGAAACGAAAAATGCCCTAGGGGGTAAAATTTCTTGCTCTATTACGGAGTAGAATTAAAAAAAATAATTCATGTATCTCTTCTAACGAAACTACCGCGGGTTATTAACGTAGGATTACTTATCGTCGCTTACCTCTTTTGTATGTATATATGTATGTATGTGTTATGTATATATGTATCTCTATATATGTACGTATGTATACATATATGTATGTCAAAATTTTGATGCATCTTGGTAATTTGCTGTTTAACTGTTAACTACTTATCCAAACGATAGACTGGGTTTGGCACGCTACCAAAATTATAACTCGCGAGGATGAATGGACGGACAGTTTTACAGTTTGAAATTTTCCTTTCCGCAGGACCGTTATGGAGGAACGTAATCCTACGTTAAAGTCTTTCAATCCAAGTCGGCAATCCTTGGACATATTTTCTCCACAGGTTAACATTGAGGTGAACGAATCCAATAGGGTTAATACACAGCAGCCTTAAGAAAGTGGGTATGTTTCCTTTGAAGAGTTTTTGGTATTGGTAAACAGAAAATTTGATCAGTATAAGATACTGTAATCCACCACAGCTTAGAAGAATTATTTGAAACAGTCCGCAACGCTTCAGAATAAAAAAAGATTATCGAAGCGCAACATTTACATAGAAATCACAAGGTTCCGGAACTTGTGAATTATAACAAGATAAACGAAACTGTGGCAGCCACTTTTTGTACACTCAATCTCAAATCCTCAATGCATCGGTTTTAAAGACTCCCAGACATCGCGGCCAGATATCTCACAGTTGGCACAATTTATTTAACATTAAATCACGTCTTACTGGGGAAAATGAAATCCTAAGCTATTTCCAATTATTTAATTAAATCTCCCCCGTCCTCTTATTTAATGGTGCCGAAATAAATTTGACTGACCCTGACCTTATCATTATCGATATTTTACTAAGTAACAATTCCATGGCCAGGTGATGATCGGCCATTCCCGCGACCGAAAGTTATTTCGAACGGTTGTAAAGCGAAGCGGCTATCGCAAAATTATCAAAGTATCTCTTATTTGCTAAATGTCAGTTCAATTGCCAGATGATGTACTGCTGCAGGAATCTGTTTGATTAGTGTTATTGTAACTTAGTTTATTTGACGATTGATGATATGTATATACAAGAATAGATCTCGCCGATTAATTAAAATCTCTGGAAATACAAACGGCTTGTTATAGGTACGACTGTGATCGAGTTTTAATTGCAATCGAAAACTGTTTAACAGCTCATGCGTTCTCTGTTTGGACGAATTTAGATTAATAAATGGCAGTCATGGGAATTTCTGAGAACTTTATCCGGCTGGCAATCTGTTTAGATTTAGCTTCCGCGATTCTTTTGCACTTCGATTTGCATTTCCAGTTCTTTAGCAGCTGAAGCTGGTTAATGCTCGAATTTAAAATTTTGATATTGCTTCCTAAATTTGCGAATAATTCTTTTAGTTTAAATTCAATTTCAATAACAAAAGAACTATCTATATATTTAAGTTGCTAAGTCGATTCTTTGGGCAGTCCGTGAGAGAAAACTACTGCATCAATTTACTCCATTTTGATCTTAAACGAAAGATTTTAATCTATAGATGTGTCAAATTCGGTTTTTCTAACAGCAATTTCTATTAATTAACGATAATTTACAATTTAAAAAATTGCTTTCTGCGCGTGCTCATTGACATGTTTAAATCTGGCTTTAGATACTCACTAAGCACGAGGCCGCATAAACACGTTTATTTGTTTACACGTCATTACACGCATTTAACACGTTAATTTGGAATGTCTCTAGCTCTCTCTCTCATTTTTTTAATTATGTTTGTGAGACATAGAATTAAACCTGGCGGAAATTTTTTACTTCTCGCTGATGAGTAACCCTGTTTCTTTTTATTGGGTTCAATGTTAATTTTTTACAGTGTATTTCTCTATTTTTAATATTACGATTTTCAACATTTGTCAATGATGTGTTGAGTATAATTTGTGTATTTGTACATTTATTTACTATCCAGCGGTCATGTTTTGGAGGGTACCAACTAGTAGTTTGTTCTATGTTTCATTTGACTTCGCAAATAAATAATTGGCACAATATGCGGTTGATAACTTCGTAGCGATCGCCTGCCAGGAGCAAAAATTTTGCTGTACATATCATCTTTGATCCGTTGTTACGAAGCCTTCTTCTCCATTCTTGTAATTTAAAATGTTGTTCGCGAATGTGCGGCATTGGTCCATGAAGGCATTCGCCCTTCATCCGCAAGAATCATTGGTTGATTTCAATTGGGGCACTGTATTGTTGGACCAACACCACCTCTATTTTTATCGAGCACCCCCAGTGGCGACATCTGGGGGATAGTACCTTCTCCCACCCGCTCTGACTTCCTAGAACGACTTTTCGGTCTACGTATTTAACATGCCTCGCTTATAATTTAAAATAAAATGCAGAGGCTGATAAACATTTTGAATGGTATATTTTTTAATAATGGTTTTATGTTCTTCGATCCACTGCATATGATATACGATAAAAATTAAAATAATTTTGAGGCATCAGTGTTTCTTAATTTCTCCCCCCCCCCTCACACACACACACGCACTTTTCACATGTACGTACACACACTCGCCCACACAGAATGACATAACTCTTTCAATAAAGCACAGACAGAGGGGCAAACGAACAAATTGTCGACGCATACCTGAAGGTAGCAAACGAGAGGTTTAGTTGGAATTTACGGAACAGACTCTCTAATCGCCTTTTTTTAACGACGACAAAGGTTATAAGCCGAGTGATTCAAGTCTTCCGTTAGATTTTCAGTTCAAAACGTCATACTAGATTGTTAAATAGGCAGGCAACTACGTTTAAATTGAATGTTTTTTCCCTCATAAAGTTTCATCATAAGATATTGATAAAAGGACGAAAAAGAGCCAAATTTCATTTTAAATAGCACTAACCAATATTCACTTGGAATGAAACTAAATTTTGCTGAACGGCAGGCTTTAGTCGCCTATATTTTGGTCACTCCATGACGACATAACCCATGTCTTATGACATTAAAAACGATGCAAAATAATACAAAATTTTGCTTTAAGGTTAGACATTTAAAACTAGAAAGCTGGTTTTGTTTAAGAATGTTTGCTGTCGTAAGACTGTAGGTAAAATTAATATTGGTTCCACTGCAGGGGTTTTCTGATGGGACGTCACTTATCGCTTAGCAATATCTGATATGGGGAAATTTTCACCTTAATTAACCTCACGTCTCATAATTTCACGTCCCATTTAATACCATCTCCTGAAAACGCTGAAACTCCTCCTGTCGCAAAGGATTCATAAAGAGGTCATGTGTCTCCTTGTCCAATTCACTGCGCGTCATAGAAAATTTGAAGATTGCTTTTATTGCGTTCATTCACGATATCGTTCACAAATACGATCTGTTCCACCATGGGATCTTTTTTTATGGGATATTGCACAGGATGGATTTTCTAACGCAGCTAACATTGGAGAGATGATGTGAATAGCTTATTTTTCCAATTTATGTGTTACAGAGACCATGAAAAACACCACTATGGGAATAACAATACCACTTCATCTATGGATGTGGAATTCACGACACATGGGTTATGACGTCATGGAGTTACCAAAATATAGGCGACTAAAGCCTATCGTTCAGCAAAATTTACTTTCATTCCAAGTGGATAATGGGTAGTGCTATTTAAAATGAAATTCGGCTCTTTTTCGTCCTTTTATTAATATCTTATGATGAAAATTTATGAGGGGAAAAGCACTCAATTTTTTCATAGTTGCCTGGCTATTTAACAATCTAATCTGACGTTTTGAACTAAAAATCTAACGGAAGACTTCACTCGGCTTATAACCTTTGTCGTCATTTTGAAAAGGCGATTAGAGAGTCCCAACTTCCTTCGTTTAATGAGAAAGCTGCACAGCCAAAAGCTTTTCATTAAAAGTTATATACTGATGTATCAATGGTAGTCCCAACCTAGGCCATAATGACTCTGATTACTTTAATGAAAGCAGCGGACCAATTGGACAGATTGGGATCACAGTCGTGACTCGCGATGTTACCATCAGCATGAAATTCGGAATTCCGATAAAATTCAAACAGGCGTAATATACTTGGTAATTAAAAATTTTAACAGTCTGATCAATACTCTCACTATGCTTTAATCCGTTTTTTTTAATGTTTCAAATAAAAATGAATACTATATGAGGGGACCAGTTTGAAATAACTCTCTGTATTTTTCAAAAACATCATGCAATTTCGCAATCAATGTCTTAACGAAAGAAACTGACTTTTTTTAATGCTTATCTTACATTGATGTACTGGTCTGAAGGCTCCAACCATCGAGTAATTTTTTAAGATATTGCTCTACAACTCAACACATTACAAAGAAGACCTCTGGTATTTGAAGTTTCTATGCATTAAAACTATTGAAAATTCAACAGAGTTTCTCTTGAAATGGTTTTTCCTTTATCCTCTCAGCATAGATTTAGCATTTTCTTTCCGTATAACCGAAATAACGTTGGTTGCTGACACTGTATCTGGCTGCCTAGTCGTTGCGCCTAAAGAATGTTGTCTGTATTTTATTCATTTTACATTCCTCTGAGGCATCTAATTATCAACTGTGATAATAAATCGCATTGCTCGCGATCGTTCTTCCATATAGATCATTTGGATAAGTACGGAAATTCCTTAAAAATCCTAGGTAACAGTATAAACCGATAATATGCAAGTATATTACACTTATGACCCTTTTTCCTGTACTTTTATTCACTCACAGAATCAGAAATGCTATAATTTGTAACCCCGAGGTGTTGCCTTTATAACATTCATGCCAAGGAAATATCTTTAAATTGTTTTCCGTGACATGACCTTAAAAAATTTATATGAATTGTATTCTTCACTCCCTTCTTTTGATTCTTATGTTGTAAAATCTGACTTATACTAGACAACAGATGAGTCTTGAAGATCATATATGCATGACACAATCACGTCTTGGGCCATTTCTCAATGAATTGGCATAGTTTTTCGGAATCGTTGTCCTCGAAAGAAACTCGGGCTTACTTCTAGCTATTGGGAAATAAGTTGAGCTATAAATTTGTCTTATAACAGATGCTTTGCGCCGTCGAAGTCCAGAAGAGAGCAAATTCTTCCTATAAAGGACTCTCCAGTAGTGGTTTTTGCGCAGTACGGCAAGACAATGCCGGCTAGAATCAGCTCATCACAGTGATGTATCGAAAGCAGGGAGCATACTGCAGAGGGAATTTTTGTTTTGTTGAGAATCGCATGAAATAATCACTATTCTGAACCGATAACTGGATTCCCTGGAGTATTTTGTCAGTCCTAGCTGACTAGACACAACCCCTTCAAGATGACTCTCTACCCAGATAGTGATGGTTACTTCCAGTAGAATCATACTGTGTCCATTTCGTAAGAAAAATTTTGATGCGTGCGAATGTAGCTTCTGTCAACTATCCTGAACGTATGAGTTAATCAGTCCAACTAAGGATTTTTTAATGACATCCATTAGATTGTACGTATCTATATCTACACATATACACATGAACATTATTCATTAAACATTTGTGGATGGTCAGTCATGCAAAATTTGCCGTATCTGGAGATTTTTTTTTACACCTATCTGCAAAATGGGGTTTGGCTCAGATGTAAAATTTAGAATTTATAAGACAAGAGGATTTGTGTGCTCTTTCGTTCCTTAAAGAAAATAAACTCTGATGTTTTGATAATCTATACTTTCATTTTACTACTCTTTCAGATTTTACACGGCATTATTTCGATGGAAAAAAACAAAAATGACATACATACGTCTTACAAAAGTGATGGCGCACATGTAGTTTTTATAAATGCAGTCAAAAGTTTTAAAAGAAAAATGCGTTATTCTGAAACTTTAAGTACTGTATTTCTTTGAAATAGACGTTTACTTAGTGTTCTTTTACTACTAGTTATTTTTCCAAAAAAAGGAAATACTGAGCTTGACAATTAATATATAACATTGAATGAAAGAAAATAATATCTATCCGGTTAAACAATCGTTTAACCAAACTAAATCTTTGAAAGGCAAGAAATGTCCGATAAATTTTGTGCAACGCTTTTTGTGTTGTTTGTCAATAAGGGGCACTTGTCAATGCAGATATTCGCATTATAACCGCAAGAATCATTGGTCGCTTTCAACGGGGGCATCGTATTGGGCAGGGATGGGCAACCTTTGGCACGCGTGCCAAATGTGGCAGGCCGATGACTTGTTCCTGGCACGAGAAACAAGTCCTTGTCAAGATTATTTTCAATTAGCAACTAATTATGTATGTTTAAAAAACCTTGCAGCAGCGTATCTATCCATATTTTCGTATACATATGCTTATGAATCTTTGTTCCCAGTCATGAACTTTGATAAGTCTCGTAACAGGAGTAACCTGGCGGATGAAACTAGTAGTTTATGCATGTCTCTCAAGGTTACTAAATATAAACCAAATATAAAATCTCTGTCATCAATGCCAAAAGTCCCACTGATAATATATAAAAAGAGTAAACAAGTTTTCTGTCTCTAGTTTTTTCTGATTTTTTCTTTTGAAAGTGGCGCAGGGTTGTTAAAATGTAGTTTTTAAGGTACATAAATATATTTTCTTTTTTATACACAATGTATAAGGTATTTAAAATTATCAAAATATCCTTAATAACCCCTTTTACCGAGTTTCTTACAAATATATAACTGGGAAAAATAATGACCGTTTAATCGAAAAAAATAACAGTTAGTGTTAACTTTTTGTGCTTTTGCTAATAATAGTGTCTTTAAATTGTGTTAATATGTAAGACAGTTAAAATTATACTTACGGGCTAATACAAAATATCCACAAAACACTTTTTCATAAAAACCTGTAGTATTTTTTTCATTCAGTTGTTTTACATGATATACGTTATCACTTACAAATCAAATATCCAGATATCAAATTATATGTTCTCAAGAAATTTTAGTTGGAAAAAATTTTTGTCAGAGATTTGGTCGATTTTGGCGCGCACTCTCAAAAAGGTTGACCACCCCTGGTATAGGGGAACTAACACCACCACCTGGTGCCACCTCCATTTTTGGACGAGCATCCCTCAGGGGCGACATCTAAGGGGATTGTACCTTCTCATACCATCTCTAATCTCATAAGACTTTCCGGTGTACAGATTCAAAGTTACCATATCCGGCTTATACACGAATGAATTAATGGCGTTTATCGGGATGAAGCACCCTCGGATCTAAGCCCAACGCGCTTCCACTAGGCTACCACGGGCCCTAAAACACCTTTTCGTATGACAAGTGATGCGATATAAGTTTAAGATGTAAGATTTCGAAATGGGTTTTCTCCTCAGGGGCTAATTTTTTTCAAAAACCTTCTCAAGCATTTAATGAGTTTCAACGAGAGATCGCTGAAACTGTAAAAGAACGAGATTTTAAACACAAAAAGAGCAAACATTTCTAAAGCCAAAGAATAAAGCATATGACCTTCTAAAATACTTCTTTACCCCGGAAAAGAAAAAGACATCCTGAATTTCATTTTCAATTGTATTGTCAAACATAATTCAGCAAGTGAAAAATTGTATACCCACATTTCACACAAATTTAGAAGCTGCTCTATTGTACGGCCTTACTTGACAAAAAAAGGTTTTAAAGGAACATTTTTAAATACACATTTCATAAAAACCACAAACCTGCCAATTTTTAATAATTTTTTTAATCGTAAAAATTTTTTAATTTTAAAATTCATGTCTTAAACGGGAATTTGTAAAACTAGAAAAAAAAATGATTGCATGCATATCGTTCCACAGCAATTTTTTAATTTACATTCGAAAATCGAGAACATTAAATAAGTTCCAGTGGCACTTCTAGAAAAAAATAGCATGAATTTACTTCAAACTCCAAATGGAACAGAAATATGTCAAAAGATATTAAAAGTGCAAAAAACTAGAACGAAAAAAATTAAAATGAGTTAGGGAAAGAAAATGAATTTTTGAAAAGGTGCTAAATAGATTCATTTTACGTTTGACAGTTACAGTTGAAAGTTGTCAATTAAATAACTATATTAAAATCGTCTGCCCGATAATCCCGGCAGCAATTTTTGATCTCAGAAACCATTCATCATACGTCTCGGAACTTTTCAAGCCTATAGATTGAGTCTTTTCAAATAAGTACCTATCAATGTTTCAAACTCGTTACTTAAAATCATATTTTACGTACACAATCCTTCCCAGTGAAAAAGATCCCGCCCAAGAGAATCAATTACAAGCATTTTGTTCTGCGTTCGTACAGTTGTTAAATTCGGCGCCCTCGCACCAGTTTCCGTATATGGAATGCAAATCAGCTTTCAATGTTTAATTCGGCCGGTTTCAATTATATTCGTTTTGCTGCTTTCTGCGATCCATTCAAGATGGCAAATTTATCATTTCGGCCGTGATTTCAAAAGATTAAAATTATAATGTTGTTAAGCATTTCCCTCTGCGTTCACTGCGCTATTTATTTTTAAGTTGTCCTTTATTCTCTTAATAAGTCAATTTAAATTGAAAATTAGATTTATATTATTATTCTGAAATGAATAGACAGATAAGTAATCATTTCCTTAGGAATGGATTTGCGATAATTCTGCGACAAATTAAAGGACTGAATACATGGTTATTTTAAATTTATAAAGTGTATGAATATCTTCATTTTTTTGCTGTTAATGGGCAGTACATTTATTTAGAATACGTCATTCAAATTTTTTAAATATTTGCATTTAATAGTTTAGCTTTATTTTTAGAAATGGATCTTGGAATGGTATAACAATAAAAATAATACTTTCAGGAGGTATTGCAATCGGCTACTCAAAATTCTTTAATTTAAAAAAGTCAATTACGCATTTAATTAAAACCATTTTAGAAGTGTCGTTACATGAGAGAAAAGATATTTCTTTGAAGACTGTGGTTTTGTTATTGATAAAATCAAAACAAAACCCTGCTTCAAAATTTTTTATAGCTAAAACAAATAAGTACAGAAATTTTTGAAGGTGTCAAAGTTTGAAGATTTTTGTTCACAATAAGATCTATATTGGTAATTTTCTAAATGGCAAAGAGTTGTTAATAGAACCTCTATTGTACAAGTCAAAAGATCATATGAAACTTTAAACAACGAGCATTCACTACCAGAAATGTCTTGGCATCATGAGTCATAATTTGGCTGTTTTTGAATCGCCAAAGTAATGTAATTTCGAAAGTAACAAACTTGTGAAAATACAAGGTGCGCCCATTAAGTAACCGGACAATTTTTTATAAATAAGAAAAATATTACTCACCTTCAAATAAATTTATCTCCTTCAAAATAATCCCCAAAGGAGTCTATACAATTTTTCCAACGTTTCTTCAAGTCAGCGAAACACTGTTTATAGCCGTCGGAACTAACCGTTCGCAAAATACCCGTAACATTTGATTTAATATCCGAGACGTTTTCAAATCTCTGTCCTTTCATGGCCATCTTAAGCTTCGGAAAAAGGAAAAAATCAGCTGTCGATAAGTCGGGAGAATATGGTGGGTGATTTATCACAGTAATTGAATGCTTAGCAAGATATTGTTGTACAGAAATTGCTGTATGGGCCTAGCATTATCGTGTAAAAGAAACCATTGCCCAGAATCAAACAGTTCCTTCCTAACTCGCCTTATCCTGTTCCTTAATCGAAAAAGCACCTCCTTGTAAAAATATTGATTAATTGTTTGATTTTCAGGAACAAATTCGTGGTGAATAAGTCTTTTGTAATCAAAAAATGCAATCAGCCTCACCTTAGTCTTTGATTTTGACATCCGTGCTGATTTTTTTTTTTGTATGGGAGAAGACGGTCCTTTCCACTGTGCACTTTGTCTTTTTGTTTCTGGGTCGTATTGTAAACACCAGGTCTCATGTCCTGCTATAATACTTTTTAAGAAATTGTTGTCCTGTTGCGCAGTTAGCAAATCTTCACAGCGAGCTTTTCTGTTTTCTTTTTGCTGTTCTGCCAAAATCCGAGGAGTAAATAGAGCATAAATATTTTTCATTTTCAGATTTTCAATTAAAATCTACAGATTTCTTTGCTTATCCCAAGCATGTCTGAAAGTTGCTGGGTTGTTACACGTCTCTCAGCTTTTACAAAAGAACGAATTCTCTCCACATTTTCCTCATTCTTTGAATGTCTTTGTGTTCTTCAATGCTTTCTCGCCCACATTTAACGCGGTTGTACCACTCATACACTTGTGTTCTTGATAACGATGCATCACTATATACTGTTCGAATCCTCTCTAAAGTTTCGGTAGCAGATTTACCTAATTTGTAACAAAATTTAATGTTACAACGTTGTTCGATTCCGAAGCAAATTTTTTTGTACAACGCCTTCTCAGTAAATGAAAATTACTACGACGTTTTGATATGCAGACGACTAAATAACCAGTTTCAACTGGCTTTAACAAGAGTTTAGATGTTACTCTTTCTAGCCAGTAGATTATTCTTTCACTTTCTTATTTTATCGTTTGATCTTTTAATTTGTCAGGTTACTTAATGGGCGCACCTTGTATTATAAAACGACAGAGAGATTTTACACGTAAGAAAATCATTAGTGGTATTTCAGACAAATATTTATCTTTGAATAAGAGGTTTCTAAACATACTGTTTCACTCACGATAGTCAACAAAAACTATCTCCTAAACATTTATTTATTTATTTTTTTTTTTGGAGGGGGGGGGGGAAGAATAGACCTTTAGTTTTTAACAACCCCAAAATCCCCCATTTAAACTTTTTTTAACCTTACAGTTTAATAAACTTTTTGACTTTTCTTTCTTGGAAAGATTTATTTGTTTTCATACTATGTTAATTTAATTTAAGATCTAAAAAAACGAAAAGTTCTGAATTTAACGTGTCATGCTTTCTTCTCCCGAAAATACTTTTTCGTACAATTGTTAAATTAAGAACTCAACGAGTATGAAATGGTTCAAGGTAAGTACTTATCTCTATTGAGCATTCCACTCCGACAACGGTATACACTATTAAAAAATAATGCCATGGGATAATAACGCCACTGGTATTTCATTACCTGAACATATATCTCCCGCAAACTAGTCAAAAATAAAACATAGCTTCATTCACGCGTGATAAAAGAAAATAAAGGTATTTTGCATACATGAGCATTATATTCCTCTACAAGCTAAGAATGGAATGTCTATTTCTAAGTATACTATTCATGATAATCATTAACAAAATAATTTTAGTTCGTTGCAATCATTGCCTAATAAAAATAGCTAAATAAACAAAGATAATAAAGTTATTATACCCTATGTCACTTTAAGAGGGGTGTGCTCGGTTCATTAAAAGAGCCCAAATCGACAAATATTTAATATTCCTTTATATCCTGTGAGGAAATGACGGGACTAATAACACCACGGAATAAAATAGAAATCGTCAGGAAATATTTTTCGAAGAATTCCGATAAAACCCTAACCATAAAAATACATAATACCGGGATGAAGCAAAATAGTCATAAAGACACTAAAACATTTCAGTACAGAAATATAGTGATGCAAAAGAAAAAATTAGAATGGGTAAATTATTTTGAGGGTAAATTCAAACTTACCGGGTTTTGCCAGTTTGTGTGGTTGTGTGTGATAGGGGCAGGAGATTACACCTCTTTCTGTGGTAGGTATTCTAAAATCTCTCGGAGAGACAGCCGATCTAAAAACAAACATTTTAAACATGAGTTGAAAAGTATAAAAAGCCATTTCGGCAAGTCAATTTTACAATTCCATTTGTAATTCACCCTATCTTCCGCATTCGAACAGCTAACTTAAATAATAAATCATTTCATATTTTTAACTGGACCATTCATTTTCGGTGGTATTCATAACGAAAGAATGCTCGAATTACAAGAACTATCCCGTTTGATAATCGCACAATCATGCATATATAGATTTTTAACCTATATGTTGGCTCAAATTTAGTGTTTTTACTATCATGTACTCATATAAGCTGACTTTACTAGTTATTCCCTGTTAAGCAGGAACCTTAATAATGATGCATTTCTCTACCTTTAACAAATAACTGCACGCAGGCAATCAAAACTACCTATGTAACTTTGATAACATGGCAACATTGCATATTTGTTCCATTGGGATGTTATAAAGAAATGTGTGTTTTGTGTCTGTGATTCGTGTTTTGTGTCTATGTAAGAAAGAAGTATTTATTATTAAGTTCAGAAATGAAGTACAGGTAATTTGAAATAGTCAAGACTAAAAATTAATCTTACCTCAAACTTCGCCTAAATTTCCCCAGATTGCTATCGAAATCTTTCGCTCTCTGAACAGGGCTTCGACGAATAAATCATGCGGGTTATTGCTGGAACAAGGACTCATCTTTCCCTTTTCTCATCCTCTTTATGGGTCCTTTCGTACTCCGTTCTTTGCGAATGCAGCTGCATTGCGTTAACAACCGAAAGCTGTGTGAATGTTGCAGCTCCGCTTGTTTTAGACGCAAAAATAGCGTTATGTAAAGCGAAGGAGTTTGCTACAGAATCGTGTTTAGTATTTCAAAATTAATTATTATTAAATCTAAATTTGTATCCTAAGGACTGGACTATAAATTTGTACGCCAACTTTCTGTACGGACGATCGTCATTTTTTTTCGGCCTAAAATGATTCAGCATTAATTACCGTTATCGAGGATTTTAGGAACCTCTAGCTTCAATATGGATTAGTCAAATGTTTCACGAACAGGATGGTTTTGCGGTTACAAATTTTTCCTTCCTACTCTTGGAAGTATGAATCATAATGCAGACTATGAAAAAGGGAAGTTAAGTCACTCGTAAAAGGAAAGAAAAAATTTCTTAAAGTGTTTATGTAAAGATGTCTGCATCGTAAAAGGGATTCAACTGTAAATTATGCTGACACAGTGAAGTTCCAACCACTCTGTTATGTCCGAATTCGATTCTTTTAACAGTTAGACAAAAACGCTATATATTGTTGCCTTTATCGAATTACTTTTGGGTAGTGTATCTAATGGGTATGCACCCGTTATCTCCAACTTCAATTGAATAATGTTTTTGAGCACTCCTGATAAAAATAAAACACTGCCTTTTAAGAAATACTCTCGGTAAAAAGAAAATCTTTAAGCGAAAATAAGCCCTCCTATATTGATAGGTTACCCTACTTTTAACGCCGCGTGAATTGAACGTTCTCCTTCCCTTTCATTTAAGCCTCTTGGAGAAGCGCCATATTGGATTCACGAAACCTCCTGTCAAATGGATAGCTAAAATGTTCTCTCTAACTGTCGGCTTCAAGTCCGGTATTTTACAATGTAAAAGTAATAAATCCTACCGATGAAAAAAGTTTACTCCCAGATAAATTTTCTCCAGTTAATTTTTCAAAAATATGCAAATTGTATATTTTAGTAAGAAAGAGAAACGTTAGGCCTGGATTAAAAATTAAATAGGTAATCTCTTAAGCTGAAATTTAAAAATTTAAACTTGCAAGAAAGTTTTTGCGTAAACAATATGTACAAACAAGCTCCAACAATATAAGGTGTAATATTTTTTATCTTTGATAAAATGTTATCGCCATTCAAGCATTCCCAAAGATTTGCAAATAGCTAATTTCCTAGCTTGTAGAGGAATAGAATTTTTCAGTTTTCCTTTCATTTGTTAAAGATGGTTAAAATAACAACAACAACAACAACAAAAAGTTTTTCATTTCATTTCGGAAAATTATTTTTTCATTTAATCAAATTTTATAAATATCTCGTAAATTCTTCAGATTAACAGTACATGAGGTGAGGCAAATATTGTCGTTCTTGCGGGAAGTTGTTTACTTGTGTGATTCATATCGTTTTCGGTTTACATAGAAACCATAGTATAAAGGGAACGACTCTTATTTATCACAGTAAAAAACAAATAATATATAATGGATCTACTTACATCCCCCCCACCCCCAAAAAAAAGAAGAAGAAGAAGTACAATGTTTGATCCCTTCCCATTCTAAATATGAAAGAAGAATTTCATTTAGTAACTGAATTGTTTTACACTGAATTTAGAATAAAACAACTGTCTCTCAAAAATAGTTATAAGAATAGATATTACTCTCCATACAATACAGCGCCTCTAAAAATGCAAATAAACTGCAGAACCATCTTCCTCCTCATTGTCTTATAATAAATACCATTAAAATATTTAAAACTTCTTTTACTTTAAGGTAAAATAAAATACTGTATAAAATAAAATACTGTAATATCACTTAAAGCTGAATAGGTTGGAACATAAAAACCGAACAGTAACTAAAATTACCGACAGATGGCAGCATCAGAATATTTTCATTAATGAAAAATAATTAAATTTAGATTTCCAAAGTGAAGTGATTTTACTTCATTGGGATGTTTTGTGAGAATTTTAAACGTTCTTCAGATCATGAAAGTACATTTATATACCCAAAATTTTACCTCGGATAGTCCATTTCAAACGGGGTATGTTTGATGGTCCACGAAAGAATTAAATTTGTTTAAATTTTGTCCGAACTTTACATCAGTCAGATACTTTAAAACTTGAAAACTCTGTTAATAACAGAATCTATTTTTCAAAAACGAAAATCGTTAAAATTAAAGAGTATTTGTTAATTTTATAGAATACGAAACTGTCGTTTGTATCACATAAGAAATTAACAATTTCATTTTTAAAATACATTTATTTATTCTTACAGCAGTAAATATATTTTTAACTTGTAAAATGTTCGCAAATTCTCCTCTAATTACTTTAATCAAAAATGAGGTTTTATTTTAATGAGGTGGTGAGGGAAAACTAAGGTTACTATTTTTTTTTTTTTTTCATATTTCTACGTAACAGTAGTTTTTTTTCTATTTTGTTGATTATTGCGAGCTGTTAGGAATTGAGAAATAGGTTGGAAACATTTATCGTAAAACTGAAGGAATATAAAAATTTTCCTCCTAAGCTAAGCATTTGCTTCTTATTAAAGAGAAGGGGGGGGGGATGTTCGTCTTTTTTAAATATTGTTTTAATGAAACGGAAATGACTGTTTTGTTCGCTACGAAAGGCGCAAGTTGCAGCATTCAGCAACTTGCGGCTGCTTCCGTCTTGAGTTAATTTCCTCAAATGCAGCGTGAATCCATGCATTTTTACAGTTTTCCATAGTAAATAAATTGCATATTACCCCCAGGAAATCTTGCATTGATGACGTCACGTTTCTCAGGCATTTCGCCCCTTAGTTACTTCTCTGCGTGCGTTTACACATTGATTCCTTACTTAACAGTATTGATTAATCAGAGCACACTTTCTGGATTTTTAACTTTACAGAAAGACTTTGCACTCTTAAATCTAATAGACGGTATATGATTTTACTGAATAAAAATGTACTTTTACGCAATAAACATTTTGATTATATAGCGGATTTTGATTATATTCTGTAAATGCTATGAATATAAAATTTCTTTGTAAACTATTTTATGATCATTCTTCAGCTAAGGTGCGAACACACAATAACACAAATGTCTTTTTGAGCAAACGAATGAAATATTAAGTGAAATATGCAACCACGGTATACCCTTTTTTCGGAGAATTTCAGTAGCGAATTCTACTCCATTGAGATTTATTTTAACAATAATGAAACAATAATGAAAAATGTGTATATGCCCCACTGTCTATTCAAAACTTGGATTTTTAAGTAAAATATAATCAAATGGAAATCCAGCTCCTTGGGGAAAAACCTTTGAATCCGCTCAAAATTCTAAATTTCGATCTAATCTTTTAAAATGCTAGACCCCAAAGACAGGGTTAAATATAATATAGGAAAGAACAATAAAGAATGTTTCGGTACTTTGGTGAGCTTCCTATCTTCAAGAAAATAATCAAATGCAAATGATATGCAGATCATCTCTGGATTGACAATTACACTAATAGCTCAGTAAATGGACTGCATTAAATTAGTTTGAAACATTTCTTTATTTATTGTAACCCTGTCACACACAGAAATTAACAATATTATATTAACACAATGGGAGAGGCTCCTCTTGAACCAAACCCAGATAGCGAAAAGACAGCAAAAACTTAGAACACAAAAAAAGCCAACGAGACGAACACAACATCAGAGTAGCCACGTAGCAACGCCCTCTGAGAAGATGAAGTTATCGAGAAGAAGAACACTCACGAAAGCAGTTGCAAAATTATACAATCTCACAAAAATTAATCTAAACTTAAGCCTCTCTTCGCATACTATTAGCAGTGGTGAGACAGAATTTTAGAAAACTATTCTTCAAGTGAAATATGATTATGGTACATGACATGTAACACTTTTTGTACTATTTAGACTTCTGGACCGTTACGTCCTTCTTTCGCTACTATAAACACACCAAGGCCTAAAGATTTAAGCCGATTCTAAACGGCTAGTGAGACTTCATAAGGACACTGGGACTCGAATCCACGGAATAGCAATCCCAGCTCCCTAGGCATTCAGATGATTTTATTTTTTTCGAAAAGATACTTTCGAAAAGATACTTTAAATAACTACTTTCTGCTTCTTACACTACAAATTTTCCATAATAATTGAGCTAAAGGATGGGCAAACCATTTCATATCAATAATCTGGAGTTTTATACGCAGGCTCGATTCACGTACACGAAACAGGTTCCCTCAAATCACCTCGTGGTGAATGTACGAGCAAACCAGCGGATATAAAGGTCTTTACGAAAGGCCATAGTGGCTGGATTTAGAATTATAGTAACTCTTGAGAAGCTACACTTTCCAGTGGAATCAAAATTGATACTGCTTAGCAATATCACTCCCGTTTTGCGAGATTAAAATTAACTGGGCGAAATCTGAAGATAGACCGTGAATGTGTTTGTTTCCAATAAATTCTCTTTCATAGATCTCGGCTGCTATTCCCTCTTTCATGGATATAGCGTGGAAATAGCTCGGTTTCTGTGAGAAGCAATCCATCTGTAGACTCGCATATTATTATGTTAGGGTACCGATCGGCAGCATTCTGTCCGCAGCGCTCAATCGTTGTCGAGGTGTGTACTCACAAATGAGCGCTTTAGTCGTGGTAAACTTCCTTTTAAAGTTGCATCTATGGATATATTTCATCACATTCAGAAATAAAATGAGACCTAAGAATATCCATTCTTTCTTTTATGCAGTTACGTGTTTAATAAGACACTCATACATCAGTGTTCCGATGAAATTTTTTTATCTTGTTCTAAATCCAGAAGTTAAATCTTGAATTGTGTATGATCTCGCAGCAGTACTTTCAAAGCGTAATCTTAAGACTTTCTCTAAAACCCTGAACAAATTTAGGGGAGTAGGATGAAATATTTCCCTCGGGAATATTTTCTGTGTTACCTGTAAAATGATACCGTAGAATCCAATTAAGTTTTATTAACAAAATTAATGGCATAGTATTATGTTAGAAATTGCTTATATGCATATAATTATATGTTTCTCGTACATGTAAGTACTAAGTCTTCGCTAACACACTAGTATAAGCTTCGTACCCGACCCACACACTTAAAAAGATAAAATAACTCAGTAAACATAAGAACAAAGCTTATATGCAGCATGTTTCGGAATGTAGAATTAACAGATCATGAAAGTCAACTATCGTCATTTGCACATAACAGGCCAACCTGAAGCTCGTGTAATTTGCATAAGTGAAGGTCCAATGTCGTTCCTTTTAGGGCCTACAAAAATAGGTTGATTTCTACTTTGAACCACGAAGCTAGATTCAGAAAGTTTTATTGGTTAGACTTCATTATGGTTGATATAACTAAGATCAGGAAGGTTGTGCCCGACCTATTACGTAACTGGTCTGAATATCTGAATCTGTGTTGTATTGAACGCCAACATGGCAGTTCATCTCTCCAACCAATATCTTACCAATATCTAACAGTTAAATGTTTGATAAAAACGAACTAGTTGGTGAGGGAGGGGGCGAAACATTAGTTTGACGCCACTTTTTTTCATGTTTAAAGGATTATTAGCATCAAACTATAAGTTAATAAGAAGCATTTTTGCCGCAAGGGCGTTTATGAAACTGTAAGATTGATAGATAAACTAAAGATTCAATTTTATAGGGTTAATATGGTAACCGTAAATAAACTGAACGAGTCATATACTTAGTTACGAAGAGGAAAAAAGGTTTATTTACAAGGCCATTCAGCGCATGGCCTGGGAGACAGTCATGCTTCTTAAAAGTGATAATAGCAATCTCCTCGATCCCAGGTTACTTGAATATTTGTCAAGTAACTGTAACTGCATGTTTACACCAAACGATTACCATACTTAGAGATCTTATAAATTAAAAAAGGAACATCCTGGTTTTAGACAGTGACTTTAACATCAGTGGTGGTTAAAATGACAGAAACAATAATTTTAATTAAAATTTCAATAAAAATAGACAGTGTTAATCATTTATTTTCTTCACTAATAGCTATAATCTAATTATTTTGGTTAAGAATTCTTTCCTCTCTGTAATAAACAGAAAGCTGTTATGAAAATTTCCACAAAGATAGCGGGTGGACTGTGTGGTAATTATTTCTTACGAAACTTTTTGAAAAGATCTTTTAATTGCATATACGATCAGTGGAATACTTGTTGCATCTATTCACTAGTAAAAATCAAGATGTCTCCTGCAATCGTGTACTGTTGCCTGAATCAGTCGCTCAGTTTCGGAGAAAACATTTTATCTTAATGCGTAATGCACTCCAATCAAACGTCAGAACCAGTTTCAAGAACTCTGAAATGGGATGCAGGATTCTTTGCAAAATAACAAGCAAGTGAGCTGGTAAACTTATTCCATCAAAGAAACTATTAGTGCTGTTTGAACTCGGCAAATAGTCTCTCTGTTTCAATCTCTGTCTGACCCGCATAATTCGATTCTTCTGGAAATAAATCTAAATAAATGCTGTCGCGGGAGAAACGGAAGCTCCATGACAAAGATGCAGGATTTAGTAATTTAGGCGGAAGACGTCAGAAACAAGAATAAATAAAGATGAAGATGAAAATTTTTATACTTATTGTTACCAGTTTTAAAAACTCTCTTTTCGGATAGACATGTCTTTTAAACTGCTAGTTCTGTGGGAAATTCTGTTGATACTCTTATTTATATGAAAGATCTTAACGATCTTCACTTTTGCGATCTGCCCAGGGACAATCACAAATGCTCCTTCTGTTAAGTGGCATTGTACCTATTAATCCTCAATTTAGCTGTCATTTTTTTTATATATCTGTGAATTCTAAGTATCTGTTCCTTGCAAGTTCTGTGTTCTTAATTACATTAGAAGGTTCAAAGTCCTTCAATATAATGCCAAAGTCCAGTAAAATTGAGATAAGACAAATGAATGCAATATGAATTTTTTTACCATTTAAAATACTGTAACAAAGGATGTTGTCTTCGTCTACATCAGTGAAGATCCATTTATTTCTCTCTTCACTAAGATTTCCCTATTTGATTAAAAAACAGGTGTAAAAATAACTTGAAAACCCCTTTGTTAGTATTAAATTAGTTATAAAGTAATGAGAGTCTGCGTTGCGAAATATTTTCTAGGGAAAAATTAAATAAGCAAAAAATGTGTCCTCTGTAAGACTTGTATACGTTGAATGGATCTCACAAACACAAGTGAAGCGTATTTCTCCCACAGGTGAAACGAGATTCATTTCTGCATCTGAATTTACCTTCCCGACCAGATTTTAAATCAATCATACAAAACCTCCCTTTTCCTAAGGTTCAAATCCATTAACTAGATTGAAGCGTCATACTGGAAGTGGTTAAAAACGATCCTTTCACATTGTTTCAAGCTTCTTCCTTTTCTCGGGCTTCCCGAATTGGCACTTCCTTTTATCGTATCATTTTTGCATTCAATAAAAGAAAACGACAATTCAGAGTATCTTTGATGAATTTTATTCCTTCAATATCCGCAGTCTTTTCTGGTATGGTGCTTGTCAGACTCGCGTCCGACATTCTTAATTGGGACTGAATTATTAAGGTGAGCGACAGGACCATCAATAAGCTCAAAAGAACACAAACAGGTGGCGAAGTGGAATGCACCTTTGAAAATGACCAATAATAGGTGATGTGGACACATCATTTAGAATGATTAGCAAAGGCCGTTAGCGGTAGTCAACAAAGCGAAAAGCCGACGGCGGTGAAATCATCGTAGGTGGCCGTACAAAGGAAACTGGACATACAAAGGAACCGGAAAACGGGAGTCCGAGATGTGGAAAGATCTAGATTGTTCCAGAAAGACAGAGAGAAAAAGGGATAAATAGAGGAGACCGCGAGAAAAAGATATACTAGACTTGGACTTTTGGCATACACGACGCGAGTCAGGGGCAGAATGAAGAGACAGGGTCTTGATATCGAACTGATTTATGAACTCCGCGCCCCTTAGTCGATGTATGGTGGTTTTAAGTAACGAAACGAATGTATATATTAATCGATGTAAATAGTGCATAATAAACAAGATGTAAATAAGAGACATTTCTCCAGTTATGAATAACTCTACGAGACATTTATTTAACGGATCACGAAGATAAAGGTTAACATTTGGCGCAGCCGGTCTAAAGAACGTGGGAGGATCCGAACGATACGAAAGGCATCAGAAAAGATGATGAAAGGTCAATACTCAACGAAGTAAAGGCGGTCACGAGAGAGGTTGAATTCAAGAGATCGGAGTGGTGTGTACGACATCAACGATAAAGAACTGAGAGATCGGAGTGGTGTGTACGACATCAACGATAAAGAATCGAGAGATCGGAGTGGTGTGTACGACATCAACGATAAAGAAACAAGAGATCGGAGTGGTGTGTACGACATCAACGATGAGCAATTCAAGGGATCGGAGTGGTGTGTACGACATCAACGATAAAGGACTGAGAGATCGGAGTGGTGTGTACGACATCAACGATAAAGAATCGAGAGATCGGAGTGGTGTGTACGACTTCAACGATAAAGAATTGAGAGATCGGAGCGGTGTGCACTGATATATTAATGTTAAAGAACTCTCTGGTGAACTGTCTTTTAAAGTGCTTCAAGGAAACAAACGGAGAAAGATTAGAGTGACGGCTATTCATCGAGGAGGAAAAGGGGTAAGTGATTCCATTTTTTTTCTCCCTGTGTATGACATAGCGTTATCAATTAGTTGAAGGAATTGAGTTATTTTTTTTTAAGTATTGAAGTATTGAATTATGATTATAATGATGGAAGTAATTTTTTGAGTTATTGAATTATTGGTAATTGGATTATTATTTTAAAAGTGAAAGTGTTATTTTGTATGACGGGAAAAGTATATAAGTGCTCGTAATATTTTATTTGTGGGAGTGATTTATAAATTGTAGTAGTTAAATGCTCGTAGAATTATCATAATTGTTGAGGCAATTAGATCAAGATAGGTGTTGTGTTATATTTGTTATAGTGGTAAAAGTGAATTTGTACTCGTTTGCTGCATTTGTGGTTAAGTGATATAGAAGCTAAAAATGGCATTCATAGGGAAGGGGCGGAAAGCTGATTTAATTTTGTTAGCTACAGAGTTAACAGGGATTTGTCCGTCTTCTGAAAACAGGACATACGCTGGTCCTAGGGAAATGATATTAGGAAGTGAGAAATATGAGGAAGAGTCCGCTAAGGAACGGTTATTTGCTATAATTAATGAGAGAGTAGAAAGAGAACGAATTGAAAAACAAGAAAGTGATAGACAATGGGAGGAGAGAAAGAGACAATGAGAAATTGAAAAACAGGAGAGAGATAGACAATGGGAAGAGAAAGATCAATGGGAAAGAGAAAAACAAAGAGAAAGAGAAAAACTGGAGAGGGATAGACAACGGGAAAGTGAAAAACAGGAGATAGATAGACAGGAAACAGATAAACAAAGAGAAATAGAAAAACAGGAGAGGAATAGACAACGGGAAATTGAAAAAGAGGAGAGAGATAGACAGGAAAGAGATAAACAAAGAGAAATAAAGTAAAAATTGAAAGAATTAGAAATTGAAGAATTGAGGATAAGGGCAGCTAAAAGACTCTCAAATTTAAGGGCCAGAGAAAGCATTGGAGGTGTCAATAATAATTTCGAAGGATTTGTGAGGAATGAAAAAAGGGTTGTTCTTGAACCACTAGATAAAATAGATAAGAGATTTGCTAAAATTGACCTGAAAAAGGAGGATAAAAGACGTTTTTTCTGTAATAGTAAAGACCATTTGAAATATCAGGGCCCCAAAAGAGTTAAAAATCTCAGAAATAGAGGAGATCAGATTGGAAATAAATTTGAGAAGGAATTTAATAGAGGCGAAATTATTCAACCTGAGAATAAAATTGAAACCCAACAGGAAAGGGAAGTGGGGTATGCAATTACTCATGGAAGGGGAGTCCTCGAAAGAGTAGCGTGTACTCAAAGGCATTTGAGTAAGAGTTTCGATCAGGTATTAGATGAGGAGATGATTATTCCTCATAATATGTTTGAAATTGTAAGGGATACGGAGGAGGAGATAACTATTCCCCTGAATAGGTTGGAAATGGCAAGGGACATTGACGAGGAGATGATTATTCCTCCTAGTATATTTGAAATCGTAAGGGACATAGAGGAGGAGATGATTATTCCCACTAATATGTCTGAAATTTCAAGGGACACAGATGAGGAGATAATTATTCTCCATAATATGTTTGAAATGGTAAGGGACACAGAGGAGGAGATGATTATTCCCCTGAATATGTTTGAAATGGGAAATGAGACGAAGGATGAGGAGATGTACGATAAGGGAGATGATAGTAAAGTAAGTCCCAAAGAAACCAAAACTAAGACTGATGAGGCTTCGGGGAAGGTGGGAAATAGTGAATTGAGTTCCAACAATACAGATGTGCTGCCGGAAGTGATGGGCTCCCAGTGAGATAAATTGACTGGAAATAAAGAATCAAGGGGAAAAGAGACTAAGAACAACAAATCTCAGGATAAAATTTTGGATGGGGAATTAAGTCCCAATGAGAATTTAGATGAGGTGCAAGAAATGGGATTTTCAACGGAAAAAGAGAGGAAAGATCAAATTGATATTTTAGGGAATAAAAGGTTAAAGGAAACTAACAACGAGAATGGAAATAATTAAAGGGAAACACGAGACGAAGAATTAAATGTCCAAGGAAGTCCCAACGATACGAGTAGGAAACAGACGCAAAGTATGGGAGACAAGACAAACGCAGAAAAGGGTAAATCTGAAACGACACTAGGTCATAACTTCACAAATGAATCAATGAGAGATTGTGAAATAATAAAACCACAAACCCACTCCTATTTATTTAGGGTCCCGTAAAATAGCGGAGAGGATCAAAAATTTAAGTAATTCCCAAGAGTTCTGGGAAATTCAATTAATTGTGTATTTTGTAAATCTTTTAGAAATAATTTAAGTAGCTCTCAAAGAATTCAGGGAAATTAATTAAATGTGCATTTTTTTACATTGGATTGATAACTAATAGTTATGAATTCTAAGAAAAACGGATTAAATTTGTAAATATAATGGTATTAAGAATTAATGTGTATAAGATAGGTGATTTTTTTCTGTTGTATTTTGTTGTGTGAATACTTTGGCTTCTGTTAAATTTAAAGTGAAGAGCTAAGTTATAGCTTCGGTTTGTGTGTGTTATTTAAAGTAAAGGGTTAAATAATAACCTTACCTGGGTGATATTATGTGAGAAAGTATTAGAAATAATTTAAAGTGGTTCCCAAAGAATCCGGGAAAAATTCATTGAAATATGTATGTGTAACTTAGTTAAGATTAAGTCAAGTAATTCCTAAAGAATAAGAAAAAAAAGGAATCAAAAGTGTAATTATATTAGAAATTATTGCATTGAATATATGTGATTGTGGACGAATAATTTGTTTTGCGTCTTGTTTAAAGTGAAGGACTAAAGTAATAACTTTGTCCTAGTATCATTTAAAGTAAGGATATAAGGAATAAGTAGAACATAATGTTGTGTTGGGTATAAAGTGTAAAAGAATTTGATATTGGTAATAATGGTATAAAATAATTTTGGATAACGAATAATGGATTAATATAATTTAGATAACGAATAATGGATTAATATAATTTAGATAACGAATAATTGTGTAAAAGTAATTTTCGTTACATGTAAATGAATTTGCTATCTCATACTCAGATGAAAACATGGGATCATTTACCTGTAAAAATGTATATTATTATTATGCCTACAAAGTGTCTGTCTTCACAAGTTTAAAGTACTGTTATGATTCGAGTGTGGTGCTTTACTATTTTTTTGGTCAAAGGGACTGTCATTGAGGCGTGAAAAGTCTCAGAAAGACTTATTTCTCGCTCCAAAAGGAAGGGGCGTATGTCAGACTCGCGTCCGACATTCTTAATTGGGACTGAATTAAGGTGAGCGACAGGACCATCAATAAACTCAAAAGAACACAAACAGGTGGCCAAGTGGAATGCACCTTTGAAAATGACCAATAATAGGTGATGTGGACACATCATTTAGAATGATTAGCATGATTTTATAAGGCCGTTAGCGGTACTCAACAAAGCGAAAAGCCGACGGCGGTGAAATCGCCGTAGGTGGCCATACAAAGGAAACTTTACATACAAAGGAATCGGAAGACGGGGGTCCGAGATGTGGAAAGATCTAGATTGTTTCAGAAAGACAGAGAGGAAAAGGGATAAATAGAGGAGACCGCGAGAAATAGTGCATAATAATCAAGATGTAAATAAGAGACATTTCTCCTGTTATGAATAACTCTACGAGACATTTATTTAACGGATCACTACGATCAGGTTAACAGTGTTTTTGATGAAACTTAACGATGCAGTCTGGAGAAAGTATTCTCATTTATACATTAAAATTCTTCCGTTCAGATGTTCCAGCGCCCAAGCCTGAAAATATTCGGGCAGAAATTTACTGACGGAAAAGTGGTTCGTGAATATCGCAAATATCCACACAAAGCTTGTGATTTAACATAATATTTAAGTACGTCGCGGTATTTTGTTCTTTTTTCTTTTCGGAGGAAACGTGCTCACCGAACGAAGCAAAAAAAATTGTTATGGATGTGTGGCAACAATCAGACCGATTTGTAGAATAATGTGAACTCCTATTGTGCAACTGATCGTCAGTGTTTTCGTTTTCTTTATTCATATAGTTTCTCATCGTATTTTGGCAGTCTGTAGCCAGCTCGACAGATAGCGCGATAAAAGGACACACGTGAATATATTTCTGTATACAGTGTGTTTCATTAATTTTCTAAATTTGTAGGTAAATTAATTTTTATCATGAAAATAATTACATCTTCATATCGGTATTAATTTTATTACAAAAGACTCCTTGAAGAAAAAAAATCATATTTTTAGTTATTAAGCACTCATTTCTTCGATTGGACTTCTCCCTTCTTCATTTATACGCATTAGTGGTCAAATTCACGATAATCAAAATACAATAAAATACATTTATGACTTCACTCTGTAGACTGATTCTACCTCTACACGTATTCCAGGATTTAAGCATCCGTTTATGTCCTCCACATGCACATTTTAACCATGGATACAAGCGTGAATACTATCTAACTATAAGTTACTACGGTCCAAAAAATTCTTCCCTTTCAATTTTGCCACACGTTACATATATGTAAATATCCCAATTTTTAAATGTAATCCACTTGCAGAGAGCGATTTAAGGTGATTTCGTGGAGTGTTTTATTGTCTCCTCTATGCAGTGGTGTGAGTCTGTTATCTATTTTTGGCGGTTTCCTCACTTAAGATCAACTACATCCCTGTCTACATCCAAGCTAGGCCTTTCTCGCATAGCTAACTCTAAGTTTTCCCGCTTAAATCACTCTTTCTTGCTGTGTAAGTCTGCTTGCATGCATTCGTTCGATATTTCTAAATTTTTAGCCACTTAACGACTACACGGGGGTTAGGCGGAGAGCCATTACGCTGCAGGTCCGTCCTGACCCAATATCTCCATTCAGTATCACGCTGCGATCGTAGCTGTGTGCCCCGTGCTTCCTCGGGTCGAAATTTCGAAAGAGAAACTGCTCTCGAGCAAAACTTTCCTGCTCCTGCCCCTAGCCTCGATCGCCAGCTGAGCATTCTTACGCCTCTTCTGCAGAGCGTCTCCTCTGCAGTGTGGTTGGTGGTGGGACGCATCCATTTGTACCTCACCCCTTCCGGATCCTAATGCGGCCATAGAAATTCGATAGCTGCTGGAAACCCATTCAGCTCGTCTTGGCAGTAAGTGCGTCACACACGGCAAAAGCCTCTCTCTCTCTCTCTCTCCCGAAAATGCCCCCCGCACCTTTAGAGCTGAGTCTCTTATCTCTCTCACATTCTAGCCCGTCTTTTACCTTCTCCACCGCCACCCCTGGCCCCACCCTTTTCCTTTCCTTTCCTCCATTCCCTGGATCTTCCTAGCCGAGTATAGGTTGTAGCTGGAATAGCAGCATTTTTTTTCCTTGTTGTTGCTGCTGCCCTTTTGTTTTCGCAGTCCAGACACGTAATGCAATTAAAAGGCCCGCGTAAAACGCGTATTAATAAAGGAAAACATGCATGGGGGGGAGGGGGTTATCGAAATCTTCGCTCGGTTATCGTGTAGCTCGGGGACCGGGGTTCGATCCCTGATAGCCGTGTAAATGTGCTCGAGGCTGACATGTTGGAAGACGCTCTAAACAGATAATAATTAGGCGAGCTCGGAAGAAAATAATCGCCATCGCGAATCTTATGAATGATTACATGACGTCAGGAACAACGTGTTGTCTGGGAGGTTATCGGTATCTGACACGAATAATTTCGCTTCGAGGATTGTTCAGATGCTAGTGGTTCGATGATCTCGAACCGAGAAAGGGATGACCTTCCAGGAAATTTTTTTTTACTCGGTCTTCCTATTGAAATGTCATTTATCCGAAGAGTTGCTTTTCCTTACGTAATTACAATCATGTACTGCTGCCTGTCAGGATCGAATCTTCAGTTCATGGACGATATCTCACTAATCCAGGTTGGTCACACGACATCATGAATACTCACTTCGAACAAACAAACAAATAAACAAAAAACTTCAGGTAGTCTCTTCTAACGAAACTACCGCGGGTTATTAACGTAGGATTACTTATCGTTGCTTACCTCTTTTGTATGTATATATGTATGTGTGTGTTATGTATATGTGTATCTATAATGTACGTATGTATATATATACATATATGTCAAAATTTTGACGCATTTGGGTACTTTTCTGTTTAACTGTTTACTGCTTGTCCAAGCGATACAGACTGGGTTTGGCGCGCTGCCAAAATTATAACTTGCTAGGTACGGACGGACGGTTTTAGCGTCTGAAATTTTCCTTTCCGGAAGACCGTCATGGAGGAACGTAATACTACATTAAAAAAAAGTTCATAAGCAAAAGTAACAGAAATTTCGGAATATCGAAAAAGCAAATTCCTCTCCTTAATAATATCCCGATTCCCTCCCCGAATGAAAAAATACGATGTCTGGCATAAACATTTTATGCTTTCATCTTATAAACTACATAGCTGGTTTTTAAACTCATTAGAAAAATCATTTCAGGAAGCAGATGACTACCGGATGTCATCTGATCAAGACGGAATACTGATGGAAGGTGATCTTGTCCATAATTCTAATCTTTAAATAAATTCCTCTCTTGTTGAATAATGTATTGGTGTTTTAAAATTTGTATGATTATATTACTTTAGTTCCTAAATTTCATAAAACACCTATTGCTTTTAGAGCAGTAACCTGTGGTCACAACACTTATGCTACAAAAGCAAGTAAATTATTATTAAAGTACCTTAAATTAATCTATAAAAATATAACATCTGGTGTTTGTGGTATAGTTGATAATAGCTATAGTCTAATTAGAAAACTACAAACATCAGATAACTGTAAATATATTGTAACTTATGATTTTAAAGATCTATTTAATAATATTGATATAATTGATTTAAATAGAATAATCATAATGTTAGTACAAAATAATATTCAATACTTAAGCAACGAAATTAAACTAACTCGTTTCAATAGGCTCCTAGAATTAATAACTAAACATAATTACATAGTTCATAATAATAGTATATACTTACAGTCCAAAGGTGTACCACAAGGTGGTAATGCTTCAAGTATGCTAGCTAATTTATACTTATATTATTTTGAAATTAATAATATAGAAAATAGCAATTACAATATATTTAGATATATAGATGATATAATAGTAATTAATAAAAGTAATAACCCTATAGACTTAAATTTTTACCCTCCTAATCTGGAACTAATTAAAAGTAGACATGATAATATTAATGTAAACTTTTTAGATATTAATATTAAATTAAATACTCACAGTAAATTTACTTTTGACTTATACGACAAAAGATCTGACTATAATTTTAATATTGTTAAATTTCAAAATTATCTAACCTGTTTACATAAATCTGTTTTAATAACATTATTGTAAATCAGTTAGTTCGTATAAATAGGCTATGTTCTAAAGACAATAGGATTTAGCATATTATAGACTTGAAAGCTGTGCTAACTCGGAATAATTACCCAGTAAGTCTATCCAAAAACATAATTGGTGGTTTTTGTTTTAATGAATAGTTTGTTCTGTTGCATTAATATGTTAAACATAGTAATAGGTTAAAATAGAAAAAATAACTACTAAAAATAAAAATAAAAATAAAAAGTAAAAGTATAATAAAATTAACTCATAGTAGTAATAATAATAAAAACTAAATAATATAGGTAATAATAGTCCTAAATTACGGTAACCTAAGTAAGTCTGTAACTGAGAATCCACTACCTCAATGGTTGCAAGTTTTATGACGTCAGTCATCTTGCGGTTACAAGTTCTTAACTTCCACTCTGACTAGCGCCAGGCTTGGTGTTCTTTGGATAAGTACTATTAATCAAACTTAATTCATTTATTAATCAATTCTTCTGTTATTAATGGATTGTACGGTGTCTGAGTGTGTTTATTTTATAGATCATACTCATCAGAAACAATCCATTGGTTTTTAGACAGTATTGACACCGCTAATGAAGAAATACTGTCAAAAACCTTATTCATACTTTTCTTTACATGTTGTTTGTTACTGGCTGCAAGTAGCTTTAGAGCTATTACTGGTTTTCTCTTTCATCTTATTCTTATATATATATATATATATATATATATATATATATATATATATATATATATATATATATATATACAGTGAAACTTTTCTAGCCAGCCACTTATTTTTGGAACTATTACTGACCGCCATAGAGAAGTTTTACTATATATACAGGTGGTTATCAAAATAATGGAAACACTAAGAAACGTTATGAAAACCTTTATTAATACGGCGCAGAGTCACCTTTGTAATGTAATACCACCTGATTCACCTTGGAATTGGATTATACAAGTCATGAATAGTGGTTAAGAGTATATTATACCATTCTTCATGGAAAAATCATGAAAGTTCCTGTAGAGATGTTATGGTGGATATCAATACCTAGTTCTATCCGCTTATACAGATCACAGTGGGTGGATGATATATAGTCGGGGGGGGGGGGGGGGGGTTGTACAAGGCAAGATAAGATAATTGACTTCTTTTTCATACTCTTCAAACCAATACTTGATAGATTTAGCTGTATGTATAGAGGGATTATCATACCGGAGAACGTCATCTCCTGCAAGAAACAATGTTTGCACCATAGGATGGACTAGTGAGCTAAAATTTCGACATAGTCTTTCCCATTCAATCTCCCTTTTCGGGTTACAATAGGGCCTGAAGAAAACCATGAGATGCCATCCCAAACCCTGATAGATCTATCTCCATGATTGACAGTTGAGATGAGATAGTCAGAATCTTCTGCCTGTGTAGGTGTTCTATAGACATACGTCCATCCTTTTGCAAGGAACAATGTGAACAATGATTCGTCGGACCATTTTTAAGGATTTTTTTTTTATAATATGAAATACAATCATCTTCCAACACGCCAGCAAGTCGCATTTTCTACGACTGAAAATTCTCAACAATCAGAAAATCATAAAGCCCTTAATATGTTCTGTCTCGTTTATAACCTCTTCAAATTATCCTGGCACACAGAATTCGTTTCTAAATTGAACTAAGTGAAAATGATAACGTAGGTGAAAAATTCTATCAAAATTTGTATCTGTTTGTAGCACTGTTTTCACTACTACTTTATGAAATTTTAACCCTGGAAAAGAGTACCTGAGATAATTGTTACTAATGCAAACTATGTTAAGCTAAATATATTTCTAAAAGAAATAATTTCGTGTGCTATTCAGGAAAAATGATGAAGTGGAGAAGTCTAATATAATCCTAACTAGGGATAATATATTTATTTTTGTTACAGAAAGGTAGTAGGTACAGAAAATATCAGAAGAAATTCAAAAATTGAATTCCCATAGGAAATATGTATATATGTATAACACTGAATAGCCAATTTATTACGACTACCAGATAATTTTATGCAAATCAGCAATGACGTCACGCAGTTGCTGCTATTGGTTGATATTGATGTATTATTGAAAAAAGATTGCTGAATGATTATAAAGACAGTTGAAGTGTACTGCTTGTGAAGGAATGGGTTAAAAAATACGGAATATAATGGACTTTGTACGTCGAATGATTGTGGGGGCTAAAAGTAATGTGCCGAGTATCAGCAATACTGCTTCGTTTGTTGAAGTGTTTGAGAGTAGTTGTTGTTCATGTATTCAAAGAGTGGACTACCAAACAAAAAACCGGGTCTCAACCTAAGACGTGTAAACGTCACCGGCTACTGAGTGCTTTGCTGAAAGTAGAATTTCCAGGCTTGTCCAATGCAACAGAAGGACAACATTACGTCACATTACAGTTAATATTAATCAGGGACCAACTCCGATAGTCTCTCAACGGGCTATTCCCCACACATACGGTCGGGTATAGAAGGCGAAGCCTTATTCTAAAGCCTTTGCTGTCTGCAGTTAACAAGATCAAACGTCTCCAGTTCACACAGGATCACAAGGAATGAACAGTAAAGGAATAGAAAAGGGTAATGCAGTCTGATTAATCACGTTTTCGATCACACTATGCTGGTTTCATGGTGAGAATAGGGAGAAAACAGCACGAAAGCATGGGCCCTAAGTGCATTGCTACAACACCTCAAGCTGGTGGAGGCAAAGTTATGGTTTTGAAGATGTTTTACTGGCATTTTATTCACGCGAAAGAACATCTGAATGCCGAATGGTATTTAAATATCGTTGCCGACCAAGAATATCCAGTTATTCTGATGCTTTACCCCAGTGGAGATGGATTCTTCTAAAAAACTAATGAAAATTCAGTAAATTTAAATTTAGTCAAATAAAATATTCTTTTATCTACTGGAAACAGTGCGAGGGGAAAATGACACATTATGGTATTACTATTTGCTGTATTTTCAGTTTTATCTTCCATTTCAATTACATTCTTCTCTAAGACGTTGTGCTACATTGCCCCGTTGAAACTAATTTTAATTTTACCTTTTATATCAGAATTCATTTAGACTTATTCCGGTTTAGAAGGCTTTCTAAAAATGATCGATTCATTACACAAATTTATCAAAATAATTCCCTCTGAAGAATAAGGATTCGAAATGAAATCAATAGCAACAGAAGACTCTCTAAATGCTAAGAGGTCGAGGTGGACGTAGGCAGAACTCTCTTAATATTAGAAATAAAAATGAGCATGAAAATAATTTCGAATCTTCCCTCTCATTCGAAAAGATTATTAAAAAGCTTATTTTAGATGTAGATTTTTTTTTTCCTGAGCGAAAAATTGAGACATTCGACGTTTAATTTAATTCCTCGCCTTCGAAGAAGAAAATATATAATTGAGACGCGTCTATTTTATCTTCATACAGACTTAGATGTTTAGCAATGCATTTGAGATCTCAAAATTTTCTAAGCAGAAAACACCAGACCTGAAACGAAATAACCACTTATTGTAATATATAATGGAAAAAGACTTAGAATGAAAGGTCGTTCAGGTAACAGTGAACGTTCAGCAACCGACCTATCGGGTAACAAGCCTTAAAATAATTATTTTCTACCATATAAATGAAATCAGAATAATGGTGAATATTTCTACCGTCACTTGCAATGGTATGCTTAATAATTATAGATATTTATATTGATAAATGACTAACGGAAATAGGAAATCAAGTCATTTAGATTAAACCAAATAAGACAGGAGTTTTGTTTTTTTCTTCACTTTTTACCCTTTTAAACTGACTAATAAATTAATTTTCTCCAGAGAGTGTATTTGGTATCCGAAATAGAACTCGCAAAATAATTTGCTCTTTAGCTGTTGAATCATTCGACACCGGTCTTTCGATTGGGTGCATAGGCGTAGCGTCGGGGAGGGGCACGTGCTCCCCCCCCCCCCCAACTTAACTTGAAATAAATTAAAACGTTAATAGAAGTACTGTTAAAATCGGAAAATTGTAGAAAACCTTTAAGAAAGTTGGTTTCTTCCGCTTTATCAAACTGTGACACTGAAGATTCCGATTATGTCTTTAGCCTTAACATAGCATTTAACTATAAAATGATCCATAACAAAAATTCGATGCTATATTTTTTTCTCATTTTATTTATATTATATTTATTTTTCTCATTGTATAACTTTTTCATTGTATAACATCAATTCTATTGTTATTCAATTAACAAAATCATAATATTTCATATTTTAAGGACCGTCCGGCAGTCAATGCGCTGAGGAGGGTCCTAATTGAATTCAATTCGTGCCCCCCCCCCCAAAATAAAGGTTAGAAGCACGTTACGCCTATGATTGGGTATGTTCAAACTTTATCCCCCCCCCCCCTAACTTTTATATGTGTGCTGTAGTAGGGGCAGGGAGATGGAATCTTTTAATTCCTAGCACTTGTCCAATATATTTTTTTTTAAATGGAAAATAAGTTTTTAAATATTTCTACTACTTACATTTCCTAGACTCTCGTTTATATCATACGAAAGAATACCTAAAGGAGATCGGCCCTCTTAGCATCTAAAGAGCCTTCTGTTACTATTCGAATTCTTTTTCTTCAGAGGGAATTATTTTGATAAATTTGTGTCAGGAATTGACAGTGGCGCACCCAGGATTTTTTCTTGGGGGGGGGGGCTAGATGAATGGATAAAAATATTTATAATGCATGGGGGGGCGGCGAGATGAACGAATAAAAATATTTATAATGCAAAATCAATATTTCTACATCTTTGGGGGGGACAGGGCCCCCCCCCCTGGGTGCGCCACTGGGAATTGATCATTTTGAGAAAACCGGGATAAGTCTAAATGAATTTTGATAGAAAAGGTAAAATTAAAATTAGTTTCAAAGTGAGGTGCAGTGGAACACTACATATTAGAGGAGAATTATATTGAAATGGAAGATAAAAAGGGAAATAAAGCTGTTAAGATTGTGATCTTATATTCTTAGGTGCGACTACAGGCAGTTGATATTTATCTGGAAAGTACTGAAAATACCTATTCTCTAAAATATCTCGTATAGATCTCACATGAAACTCTGTTTGTAAGCCTATGCTATCACGATATAACGCCATCTTTAGGAGCATGGCCCTCGCTTGACATTTCGGGCCTGAATGGGCGACTCCAGCTAGTAATTTTTTTTTTCTATTCTATGCACTGAAATGCTATGTCGGCTCGACACAAAATTCTAATTTTTACCTCGCCCCTTCTCGAATCCATAGAACTCTCCATGGAACCAACTCCCTCGCAGGCATGCACCAACACTAAAGCCGCCTTTCTCGAACGAGCGAACGTTGGAACACCCCACCCTCCCCCCTCTATTATTCTCAGCACGCTGCTGCAGCTAATTACAGCCCGCGGAGATAGCAGTCAACTAACTACTCCCCCCCTTTCCTCCTGCATTGGACAGATAGATAGTGGAGTGGACCGGACGGATGGATGGAGGGATGGAGGGATGGAGGATATCGATCGTCTACTGGCCAACTTGCCTGCACGGATAAAGCCCCCCCCCCCCCCTGCTCTCACCCATTGCCTTTTAGCTCTAGTGGTTGGTATGGTATCCTCACAAGATGGCTATCCAGGGTTTTGGCGAAAGCAGTTTGTAGCCGAAAGTGAAGAATATGTGGAAGGAGTAACTTAGAACAGCGATTACTGTTCACATTTCGAAATAATGGGAAAACTATAAAGGTGGATGGCGTATTTTGAAGTTCGGGGGCGCAGTTACGGGTTTCTATCCTCTTCGCCCACAACCACGAAAAATAAGTTAACCACAGAACAAAAACAGCGTGTGAGAGGGCATTCTTTATTTTTTTTTCCTTACCTCTCATTAGGCGAGTCGTAATGTAAGCTGATATCGAGAAGCTAGAAATAGAAACAAGGCATAAATATTATCTCATAACTTTAGGCTGTAAACTAATTTTCATAGTGATGAGTTGCCAAAAATCTACCAGGGTAATCTTTTGTCTTGAATAAGTCAAGAAACATAAAAATTTTATGTTCAAAAACCTTTAGGAAAAATAAATATTGCCCTGAACATAAAGCATTTATTATTCCACTTACTATTATCTAAAATTGTATCTCTAACGAAGCACTAAGAAAGATTCAATCTGAAGCAAAACTTCCGCAAAGTGTTAAAAATTCCTTGACACACTCAGGAATACTTATAAAAATGAGATAAACCTTTAGCCGCCTCCTGCTGTATATATGTTATTTTATTTATTTATTTATTTATTTTGAAAGTAGGAATTTTCCATTCTTCTACTACTTGTCTATCTTTGTAACTGAAGTACAATAATGTGTTTAATATTTTAGGACACGAAACTGTCATAAAATCAGGGAGCGATACCTGTATAGTGCTTAATAAAGAATGCATAAGAGCAATGTATATAAACATGTAGGTACGTTTAAACAAAAACCATGCAGAGTCTCTGAGAAGAAATAGTAAGGTTAAAATCCTGCTATATACTTCTAAATCTTTTTTGAAACAAAACAGCTTTGTTTTCTATACAATTCAAAAGTATTAACTATATTTTTAAATGTAGAAGGGTACTCGCGGTAATTTTAAACAGTTTCAAATTCTGATAACAGACAAACAATGCTCCTTACTTTCGTTTTATTGTCAAGTAGATATATTACTTGCTTGAAACCATCGAAGTTCAACAAATACAAAAACGACATGACCTATTTTTTTAACTTTACATTAACATCAATTTGAATTTTGACTGCATTAATGGATGTTGCTAACTTTTTTTTTATTATTCTGTTAGTTTTCAAAGGTAATAACCATAGGAAGTTATACGAAATATCGACACTATGGTTTAGTTATTCCTCACAAACACTGAAGGATTTTTTCCTAAACTCCTTAACTTTAATAATTACAGAATCCTCAAAGCAAAAGAGAATGTATGGACCGAGATATTAACGACTAAAAGGGAACATATTATTGGAGCAGATGTATAAGAAATAACGCCAGTTTCAGGACTATGTGACCTGACAACCACTAGAAATAAAGTATTTGTTTGTTGTTGTTTTTTTTAATGTAATTTGACTTTTGATATTTGAAATTTTAATCGACAGTATTATCTAGGAAGATCAAGGAAGGCTATTCGGGCAATACCACTCTCTCAGGGATTTTTTACTCATGTCTGCGATCAGTCTTGCCGACAGACATATCATATTCAAGTCGAGACTTATTTTTATAACTCTGCCTTCCGGAGAAATAAGTCAAATATTTTTAAACTTCATTAACTTTTTTTTTAATCCACATTAGAGACTGATATTTTACAGTTCAACTCGCCGTCTACCGAGATCATCTACCTCAGGTGTTCCCAACCTTTTTATAGTACCGTACCTGTACGTTGTAAACAATTTGATGACGTACCGGTAGACCAAAACTTTTGAAATGGGGAATAAAATGCAACGGAGAACATTTGTAATAAACATAAGTAACTTGGGATATATTTTTATTGCTAAACATATACATAAAATATAATAATCACTTTAAAAAATATATAATTAGTGAGAAGGTTGAGCCTGTTTATTATTAACTAAAGAGATAATATCGGGCTCAATGTTTGCCAGTTTAAGGCAAAGATCCGATTCAATGGCCAGCAAAGCTCTATATTTGGTTTTCATCGCAGTCATTGCAGAAAATCCTTTTTCACAAAAATATGTAGTCGCAAATGGCATTAAAAATTTTACTGCGCGGCAAGAAACTTCTGGGTATTCTTTACGAATAGATAGCCAAAAAGTGACTAGGTTGGAGCTTTGAAAGCTTAATTTCAATCCACTGTCACTGCTAAGGTCTGTAAAAGACTCTTTTGCAATCACATCGTCTGGAACCCCGTTGTGAATGCGAAAGGATTTCGAATCCAATTTTGAGCTGTGAGATCTTCACGAAAATAATTTTGGAAACATTCAAAAGTTGATGTTAGATGTTTTCTAATGTCGCTCATCACATCGACTTTTATTGACAAATTATTTTCTTCGATAAAGTTACAGAGAGAAGGAAACATGTTAACATTTTGTTTTTCAATTCGCTGTTGCATGAATTGCAATTTTCTCCTGAACGCACTTATTTTGTCATACAAATCGAACACAGAATTGTTAACTCCTTGCAAACTCAAATTTAGTTCATTTAATCTTGAAAAAAAGTCTGAAAGGTATGCTAGTCTACACAACCATTGCTCATCAATCAACTTATCTCCGTTCAAATATTTTGAATTGGTCAAAAACATAAATTTCATCGCATAACTCAAACAATCGACTGAGGACTTAACCACGTGACAACCACCATACTTCGGTGTGAAATAAAAGTGTGGCATGGGAACTTCCCATTTCACCACATAAAATCGAAAATAAACGCGAAATGAGTGCTCGAGATTTGATAAAATTAACCATCTTTACCGACTCATCTAAAGCCTCTTTTAAATTCACTGGCATATTTTTTGTGGCCAAAGCTTCACGGTGAATGATGCAGTGCGCAAACTTGCATTTTGGTGCCACTTCTTTGATTTTGGTTACCACGCCTGATAATTTTCCAATCATCGAACGAGTACCATCGGTACAAACTTCAACACATTTGAGCCAACTTAAGTGATTTTTTACATGCTTTTATTAACTCGCTTTCTTGTTTGTTTGTGTGTTTGTGTGTTTGTCCAGTACAAACCTTGCAATCGATTTTTAACTAACTTCCCGACTAGCTAGACATTTGAAACTTTTAGAATAGCTCAGAACACGATGACAATGCATTCTCTTGATACTTTTAGCCATCTTTAAGCAGAATTGAATACATTTTCAGTTAATTTTGTTTTGTAGACTGGTGCAGCCATCTATCGGCCGAGACGGGAACGAAAAGTTAAACGCAACTTCCAATTAACTTCATTTTCTTTCAAGTTGATGGGATAATTCATCAAAAAAATTTTTAAAAAGTATTTATTAATACATAGAATTGTCAAGTTTATATGATTCAACAGAAAATTTAAAAACGTGGTATATAATAAGTTATTTTTATCTTGTAATTATTAATGAAATAATCATTAATCATTTTAAATATTTCTTGCGAAGTTGTTCTTGCAGTTAATGGTTTGCAAAATAATAGTTCTTCTTGTACTTCATTGTTGAAATTAAACCGAATATATACAAGTTGTTGTGCCAAATTGGAAATATCGGTACTTTCATCCAGCTGGAGGGAATAAAATTGGCTTGCTTTTAAAATTGGTTTAAAAAATGTAATGTTTTTTTAATTATTCTCTTTTATTTAAAACCGATGTTGAAAAAATAAAAACATGAAAACTGTCAATTTTTAATGCTGAATTCATATCTAATTTCGTTTTCCAATAATTCTATTTGATAACAAAGTTATATTAATCGCTTCAAATTACATTGGAATCCCTATGTATCAATTTAAAAAAAGGCACCCGGTATACATGTATAATTTAAAATAATTTTTGTAAAATGTTATGATTGGATAATTCTTTTTTTTTAATATTTGTTTTATGATTGGGCGCAATGTGATCTACATGTAAGTAATTTTAAGATTTTGTAACTAAACTATAACCGTGACTAATCATAATCCTTTGTAAAATTTTTAGTGTTCTTAACAACGAATAAGTTTATTTGTATATGGTCTTAAGACGAATACGAGATGTATTCAAAACATGTAGCCAAGCATCTATTAAAATAAATTTGTATCTATATAAATAAAGCAAAGTGTATCTATGTATGTATGTATGTATGTAACGTATACAAATGTACATTTCTTGACGAATCTGGTTGAAACTTCGTATACTTATGTTTTGAAGCCTTAAGAGAATTCTAAGATAAGTTTGGAAGCTTTAAAATAATTATAAATAACATCTCTAGGCGTTGTAATCAATCATTCATAAGAACTGCGCATGCGCACAAGGAAACGTTTTATTTTCTTTTGCCGTGTTCACTTTTTATGTATTCTGTCAATTTTTGTTTAATTTAGTTACTTTTTTGCATATTCTTTCCTTTTATGCTTCTGTCTGAAACTCTGGAATATTTTTTATTATCATTCTAATACTTCGAAACTTAACAATGTTTACCAGGGGTGTTTTAAAACAACTGTTAATTATGTTTGTGTTTAGATTTGAGAAAAAATTATTTTGTAAAGGTTTTTTTTGGTCTTTTATGCTAAAATAGCACTTAAAAATCAAAAAAAGAAACAAAAAATTACCTGTATATAGCATACCTTTTTTATAAATTGATCAATTTGAAGTAATTTTTAATGAAATTTAGCTAAAACACCTATCACTCTGCACAAAATCCTAAAGCTAATATTTTAATTTCCCTCTCACACATGTTACATATGACAGGTATCTTCTAAATGACCTACAATCTAAGAGAAAATTTTAAAATGCAAAAATAATACACGCAATTTTATGTTTCAATATGAAAATATTCCCCGATTCGTGATTCCTTTCCTTATAAAAACAGCCCCAAATAAAAAAACTATTTATTATACACCAGGGGTTTCCAACTGGCGACCCGCGGTGCCTTTTTTTGCGGCCCGCGAAGACTTCTAGGAAAATAATTTACAGCATCAATTGAGATATTCTTAGTTAACGAAAAATGTTTTTGTAAAAATCTTTATTGTTTTCAAATGCTGTTCATTTACAAAAAAGATTGATTTTCCTCGAATTCCATGAAAAGTATGGTGTCCACTCCTGTTCTATTTCATACCCCCCAGTTCTTATTTGATCCACTTCTTATTTAAATACCCACTTCTTATTTAACTTTTTTTGTGTGCGTCTGTGTAATATAACGAAAGTTTGCCAGTTATAATCAAGGTCGTTGTTGGAGGTTCATCCTCGAATTTTTAAAAAATTCATAGTATATACTATATACAAATCCTCCAAATCTCCCTCCCTCAAGAAAAAAAAGTCCTGGGTATGGTCCTGATTAAATTGCGGCCCGCCACTAGACAGGTGTTTTCGATTGCGGCCCTTGGACACTTGTATGTTGGAAACCCCTGTTATACACCAATTATTGTTCACTTTTTGTTTATTTTGTATTTGCCAAGGAAATTGTGTTGTTATTGGATATTTTTGAAGGCCAGTGAAATATAATTATGTTTAATTTACTTTTCTATTTTGTATTTAGTTAATTTTCTAATTTTCCTATCTGTCATTTTTTGTTTAATTTAGTTACTTTATTTGAATATTCTTTCTTTTTATGCTTCTGTCTACAACTCTTTGCAATATTTCTGTGATATAATTGTAGTTTTTTTTTATTTTGGGCTCTTTTTATAAGGAAAGGAATGACGAATCGGGGAATATTTTCATATTGGAATCTAAAATGGCATGTATTATTTTTGCGTTTTCAAATTTTCTCTTTGATTGTAGGTCATTTTGAAGATAACTGTCATATGTATCATGTGTGAGAAGGTAATTAAAATAGTAGCATTAAGATTTTGTGCAAAGTAATAGGCGTTTTAGCTAAATTTCAATAAAAATTACTTCAAATTGACCAATTTATAAAAAAAGTATGCTATTTACAGGTAAGTTTTTTTTTAATTTTTCAAGTGCTATTTTACCATAAAAGACCAAAATAACCTTTAATTTTCAAATTTTTTTTATTAACTCCGAACGTGGAATATTAATCTGAAATTTAGCTAAAACGCCTATCACTCTGCACAAAATCTTGATGCTACTATTTTAATTTCCTTCTCACACATGATACATATGACAGTTATCTTAATAATGGCCTACAATCTAAGAGAAAATTTTAAAATGCAAAAATAATACATGCTATTTTATGTTCTAATATGAAAGTTTTCCCCGATTTGTCATTCCTTTCCTTATGAAAACAGCCCCAAATAAAAAACTATTTATCATACTTCAATTATTGTGCTTTCTTTACTGCTTTCACTTTTTGTTTATTTTGTATTTGCTAAGGAAATTGTGTTATTATTGGATATTTTTGAAGAGCAGTGAATTTTGTAGTTATTTGGTGTTATTTAAAGTAAATTTTCTAATATTACTCCTTTTGTTTTCTTTTTTTCATTTATCCTTTTTTACTGGGTTAATTCCTAGTATACGGATTACCGTTAAAACTCTCTCTTTGGAATATTTCTGTGATATAATTGTGTTAAGCTTTGATTTTAGCTTTGATTACTGCTATTCCATGATTGCAGAAGGGAGCGGGTCCCTAAACCGACCGGCTAGACGGGCGAAGCACGGCTAAGTAAATTTGACATTTTTACTTTTCAGATTTTAGTGCTACAATGATGAAAGGCTGAAATTCTGAGATGTGTATAACATTTCACATATATTTTTTCTATGTTATTTATACGTGTCAATTTTTAAACTGATTTTGGTTAACAAACATTCTTAAAATCCCGGGCATCGCCGGGTACTTCAGCTAGTACTATATAAAAAATCATTTTAAATAAATCTGAGTTTAATACACTTACCTTAGCAGCTTCTTAATATTTATTAATAATACAATTACTATTGATTAAAAATATGCAATTAATTTAAAGATGTTTGAAACACAAAACACAATTTTTAGTAGAACTTAGACACAGTTATAATTCGCAAACACAGTTATAGTCACAGTTATAATTCGCAGGCGAGTACCAAATTTTTATGGGGCGATCATAGATAACACATTCAGGTGTAGACGGCATCTTTTGAGATTAGGTAAATCCCAATAAAGTATTACAACACAATCAAAACTAAAATATTAAAACGTATGGATTATTAGTTATTATAGTCATTTCTTTTCTTTTTTCGTAATACAGATTTTTAATAGATTTTTGTTTTAAATTGTAAAATTATTCGCGTACCGGTAATGGTACGCGTACCCAAGGTTGGGAACCACTGATCTACCGAGATTATCTTTTATAACTTTTCGTTTCTATTAAGTACAATTTGTGAAGAGTGTATTTTGACATCTCTGAGGCAATTGAACAATAATAATAAATAAATTAGTTAACTGTTTGAAGGTGGGTAAAGCTTTTGTATTTGAGTTTCTGAAAAAATTGGCTAAGGGACTCCATCGAAGAATTCAGGCAGTATTAGACGGTTCCGGACACCAACTTCAATTCTCATGAAAAAAAATAGCAAGTGTTTACATCAATTTTTATTCGCATTATCCGGGATTAATTGTAACCGTGCATCTTTAATTATTTACTAGTTGGTACCCGTCAAAACTTGACGGCTAGATAGTAAATAAATGCACTAATACACAAATTATACTCAACACATCATTGCCAAAAGTTGAAAATCATAATAATGCGCAGAAACAAATTAATGTATTTAAGCGGACTCGTGCTTAATGAGTATCTAAAGCAAGATTTAAAAATGCCACTGAGCATGCGCAGAAAGCAATTTTTTTAAATTGTAAATTATCGCTAATTAAACAGCGCGAAATGAACAATTTCCATCAGGTTTAATCTTATATTTCACAAACATAATTATCATAAAAATTAAAATGGCAGAGAGAGAGAGAGAGATCTAGACAGACTCGCTCGGAATAAACGTGTTTATTATTTAAAAAATGTCACTGAGCATACGTAGAAACAGTGAGTTTCTAAAGCCAGATTTAAACATGCCACTGAGCATGCGCAGAAATAAATTTTTAATTTTAAATTACCGCTAATTAATAGAGATTGCGGTTACAAAAACCAAATTTGACAAATCTACAGATTACGATCTTTCGTTTAAAACCAAAATAAAGTAAATTGATGCTGTAGTTTCCTCTCACGGACTGTCCCAAAAGTCGGCTTAGCAACTTAAATATATAGATTACATGCTTGTAATTATGACTAAATTTACTGCTGCTTTTGTGTCGCTCTAGCTCATTAGTTATAAGCAGAATTTTATCATTCGAATCACCATTCTCTTGATAAAGTAAGAAACCAAATCTCTGAAAAGTTTGAAAGCAAGTAAATGCAGTGCATTGTAGTCTAGAGGAAACTAAATTTGGTTTGGTTTGGAGCGCTACGGTCATTTTTTGCTACACGAGGACTAATTAGACGGGGACCTACAGCTTAAAGCCGATTCCGAACGGCTACAAATATCCATGCCAACAGTGGGACTCGAACCCACAGACCCTGGTACCGAATGTCAGCGCTCCAGATATTCGACCATCGTCCTGCTAAAGGTAGCTAAAAGAACAAAGTAACAGATAAAAATTCAAATCATTAAAGAATTACTCCCTCTGTCCCAAAATAAGTGTCACATTTAACACTTGAAAAGAAAGTAGCGCAAATGTGACAGTTATTTTAGGACAGAGGGAGTACATGTATAAACAAACAAACAAACACACACACACACTCACACACACACACACACACACACACACACACACACATATATATATATATATATATATATATATATATATATATATATGTATTGATTGATTGATTGAGTGATTGTTATAAACTCAAACTATACATCATATATGTACTCTCAGTATGCTAGTAAATACTCCGCATTTCGATAACAGATCAATATGTGAAATAAGCGTAAAAGTATGTTGAAATGCATTGCAACAGATAACACTCGGAATAACGAAATCATTACGGTATGTGAATTATAGATACTTAAAAAAAACATATGTAGTCTATATATATAAAATCTTTATATATATAAAACAGTTTCGTGACTGACTGACAGATAACGCACAGACCAAACCGCTGGACCTAAAAGGCTGAAATTTTGAATGGAGATTCTTCTTAAGTTTGCACTTAAAATAATAATCTGGGAGTTATAAAATTTTTATCACGAGAAAGATCAGGAAAATTTCTTTAAAATGATATCTTTTTCGAATCTTTACCTCTCTTTTCTGATTTTTGGTGAATTTTTAAAGATTAATTATTAGAATTTGATTTATTAAATGCTGATCACGGGATTTCTTTTCTTTTCGTGATACTTTGAATTAATTTTGCGTCACGTGCATGACAACGAAATTAATTGACAAAAAAAAATATTGAAATACTGTAAAAGATCAAATTTAACCACTAGACTAATTGAGATGGAAGTTTTTTAAGAATTTAATTCAAATTAGTTTTTTATGGATATTAATTTTAAACCTGTATATAAAAGAGTTCCGTGGCTGACTGACAGACCTAGCACAGATCAAACCGCTGGACCTAAAGGGCTGAAATTTTGACAGTTGATAGACACTCTGTAATTCAGATGATGTCGTTAACTATCCAGCAGAGTTTTTAAATTCCCTTAAACCACTGTGTCTTCCATACCGTAAGCTCTGTTTGCGGAAGGGCACACCCGTAATGCTCCTTCGGAATGTAAAACCATCGAAATTGTGAAATGGCACTAGACTACAAGCCCCGCATAAAAATTTAATCGAAGCCATTATGTCAACCGGGTGTGCTCAAGGAGAAAAGGTGTTCGTGCCACGCATTCCTCTAATACCCAATGACCCCTTTGACTTTAAGGGACTGCAATTTCCCCTCAAAGTATGTTTCCCCATGACGATAAATAAGTCTCAAGGCCAAACTTTAAAATTCGCTGGTGTAGATTTAACAGAATATTGTTTCTTCCACGGTCAGTTTTACGTAGCTTGCTCACGCGTAATTTCGCGGACGAGCCTGGTAATATTAGTTACGCCCAATGAAAAAACAAAAAATATTGTTTATAAGGAAATCCTTTAAAAAGCAATTTCATTAATTTTTTATTGTAATAATCCTAAAATGCAATCTGTAGCGAAGCACGAGTATTCAGCTAGGGCTTATATAAAATTTCATATATAAATATATGTCGTAAAACATGTTGTCATAAACATTGAAAAAAGGTAATGACAGAAAAAAATCAGACTGTTAAAGAATTCGCATTCTGTTAATAAAATCAAAATATAAAGTACGCATGTACTCAGTACACTGTTAACGAACTGTATTATTTTTTAATAACTATTTTAAAATATATAGTAATAAAAAGAATAAGAATCATTAAAGAATATTCATTCCATATATAATATATGCAATAAAAAAAGCAAATATTAGAGTATACATATATACCACTTTTACAGCGAGAGCCGTACGCAGCCTGAAAAACTTGTTAAGACAGAATATTCTGACATTCCGAATTCCACTACGCGAAATGAAACAAAATATTACAACAAAAGTTAAAACCGAACGACTGAAAGAAGAGTAAAAAAGATTGATAAAATTTCGTAAACTTTCTTATCTTGAATATATTTCAAAAGACGGTAACATAAAATATTTCTCCTCGCTTTAACAAATTGAGCCATCCGCGCTGCCAGACGTATTTTATTTCACGAGGAAATAATATTGAAAAACGAATCAAATTAAAGCGAAAATTGTTTTTAAATAGGTTGTTGTCGAAGAGGAGAAAAAATATAGCAGAAAAGGAAAAACACTTATTTGATTAACTGTCTCACATTTCGATTAAATTTTTGAATATATTTTGAGGCCGGAGAGATATTTTAATACGTTTTTCATAGACCATTATTTTTGTCACTCCGAGTATATGGACGACGGCTAAGAATATCTCCTCGGCTGGGTATTTCCTTTTGCTTCTTCTTCTTGTTTTCGTGTCATATACGTATTATTTTATGCCTCTTAAATAAGGATTATTAAATGAAATATTTGAAAATAAACTGTGATAAATCGATTCTTATAAACCAGGAAGGTCAATAGTCCATTGTGAGGGATAAATAGCTAAAGGTAAACAGTGATAAACAGCAGAAGGTGGTTTTTTTTTTTTTTTTTTTTTTTGAAGCACATTATTGATTTTAATGAAAAGCGTTCTTGATAATCAAAGCTATTTTATGCTGTTTCGTAAGCATGTATGCACTTGAGTGTTGTTTAGAAAGAATATGAAGATTGTTTGTCTAGTCCTTCCGCTCAAACGCTTCAAAGGAAAAACATATGTTAAGTGTTGCGTCTCAAGGAGTATGTATGATGGGGGCCCGAGGTATCTTATTGGTTAGCGCGCTAGTTTTCGGAACCGAGAGTGCTCCGTTCGAGTCCCGAACGAGCGCCATTGAATGCCTTCGGATCTTCTCCGGGTATGGGCACTTTAAGTCCTTCCGTGTGGTGGTAGACGTTTGGAGGAGGGTACGAGCCCACCAGATATAGTCCCTGAGGGGTCTAAGTTATGGTGTCAGCATATTCTCCGGAAGTGATTCAACCCCGGAAAGCGTTAGTTGCTATGTTGGGCCCTGTCTTGTACAGTGGAATTATTTATAGGTAGCTAAAAAATATTTTTTCCCCAAAGTTTTAAAAAGTTGTAATATTATTATATATTTTAAATAAACGATAAATTCTTTGAATCGTATGGTAGAAGATATCAAAGAATGGTATTAACAGATTTTGTGCTAAGTTCGAGCCTCAAATATACGCCAAACAAAGAAAGACAGAGATAGAGTCTTAGAACGCTATGGGAAAGCTTAACGATAAGATTTCAACAATTACGAAAGGGGACAGACGACGGCCGAATGGCATTCGGTGCAAGAGTCTGCGGATTCAATACCCGCTGTTGGCATAGGTGTTTGCAGTCGTTCGAAGTCGCCTCTAACTGGAAGTTCCGGTTTCATTAGCCCGGCAGATGGCTAAAGATGAGCGTAACAACCCTGTTATACGTGGGCTGTGTTACCCATGGTGGAAGGTGGACATATTTAGATGTATAATATAGGTGATGATTGGTGCTACCACCTTATGAGAGTCGGAATTAAGATATGAATAGTAAACAATTGTTGTCGTTAACTCGCTATGACATGCTTAATTTGTGAGAAAGAAGTTCAGGGTCAAGAAAATAAGGTGCCATACGAAACGGCAAACAATATCCACCCATCTTCGTTGTACTTTAAAAAGGGGGCATTTCAAAACATTATTAATGAAAATTACGAAAATCTATCAGCTAAGTTCTAAGATAAATGTCTCTTAATTGAACCTAAATTTTGTAAAGGGATATACTTTAAGAAAATTTAATGGAAACAATATATAAATTCATTCAAGGTAAACTCCTAACTTCATAAACATAGTGAAACATAGTCTTTTTTGCCACCAAATCAACTTTATTAAAATAATAAAAATTTTCTCAAATTTTATGAAAATCATTGTGAAGTAACAACATAAATAAGAAACTTGTAAAACTTACATTATAATTTCATTGTAAATTTATACTAGATTTCTGTGAGTTTGCCTTCCATCCACTAAAACAGATACTGATAGAAACATCTTGGAAAGACTAAATAAGTCCGCCAAAGAAGTAGTAAATTTTAGAAAGCAAAAAATGTTTGTAAAACCCATAGACTGTAAAAGATTCCACTCTTCAAACTTTCCTATGCACTTTAAAAAAATGAAGAATGAAATTTTATGTTGAATGGCAAAAACACCTGAAAACACCTCATCTTTTGTTCAGCTGAAAATTCTACTGTTTTTGCTTTCAGTGAAACAAAATAATTGCATGAATAAAACCACAGTTCAAGACTACAGTATTTATGATCAAGACTATCTTGATCATCTATATAACTGTACGTCAGAGGTAAACTATCATATGTGCAAAATTCCAATATTTCAGGAGAGCTTTGCAGGACAGCTTTGTGACGGTTTGCTTAAAAATCAGGACTTACATATGCGATAGTTTATAATTCCATATAAAATCCACCATCTTATTTTGCATGTATGAGAGTTTTCCTCAAAGAAGCTCCATCCGAAAGGAGTCTCTTAAATAAAAATATCGAAAATGAAGAAAATGCACTTATGATAGTTTACCTTTTATTATATATTTAATATATAAAACAGTTCCGTGATTGACTGACTGACTGACTGACAGATAATGCACAAACCAAACTGCTGGACCTAAAGGACTAAAATTTTGTATGGCGATTATTCTTGTATTCCCCTACACTAAGAAGGGATACTTATGGCAGCCCCTTCGTAGTGTAGGGGTGCACTAAGAAAGATTTTTGAAAAATTCTTCTTAGATTTTTTTAAATTCAATTTTTAATCTGCTTTTTTAACATTTTTTAAAATTTGCATTTAAAATAATAATCTGAGGGTTATAAAATATATATCGCAAGAAAGATCATAAAAATTCCTTTAAAATGATATCTTTTTCGAATCTTTATCTCCTTTTTCTGATTTTTGGTGAATTTTTAAAGATTAATTTTTAGAATTTAATTTATTAAATGCTGATCACGGGATTTCTTTTCTTTTTGCGATACTTTGAATTAATTTTGCGTCACGTGGATGACAACGAAATTAATTGACAAAAAAAAATATTGAAATACGGTAAAAGATGAAATTTAACCACTAGACTAATTGAGATGGAAGTTTTTTAAGAATTCAATTCAAATTAGTTTTTTACGGATATTACTTTTAAACCTGTATATAAAACAGTTCCGGACTGAATGACAGACCTCGCACAGATCAAACCGCTGGACCTAAAGGGCTGAAATTCTGACAGTCGATAGACACTCTGTAATTCAGATGATGCCATTAAATATCCGGCAGAGTTTTTAAATTCCCTTAAACCACTGGGTCTTCCATACCATAAGCTCTCTTTGCAGAAGGGCACACCCGTAATACTCCTTCGGAATGTAAAACCACCGAAATTGTGTAATGGCACTATACTACAAGCCCTGCACACACATATATATATAATATATATATATATGTGTGTGTGTGTGTATATATATATGTATATATATATATATATATATATATATATATATATATATATATATATATATATATATATATATATATATATATATATATATATATATATATATATATATATAAAATATATATATATATATATATGTATATATATATACAGTGGCGCACCCAGGATTTTTTTCTTGGGGGGGGCCGAGATGAATGGATAAAAATATTTATAATGCATGGGGGGGGCCGAGATGAACGAATAAAAATATTTATAATGCAAAATCAATATTTCTACTTCTTTGGGGGGGCCAGGGCCCCCTGGGCCCCCCCCCCTGGGTGCGCCACTGTATATATATATATATATATATATATATATATATATATATATATATATATATATATATATATATATATATATATATATATTGATTGATTGATTGAGTGATTGTTATAAAATCAAACTATAGATCATATATGTACTCTGCTAAATACTCCGCATTTTGATAACAGATCAATATGTGAAATAAGCGTAAAAGTATGTTGAAATGCATTGCAATAGATAACACTCGGAATAACGAAATCATTACGGCATGTGCATTATAGATACTTAAAAAAAACATATGTAGTCTATACATATAAAATCTATATCTATACTTATATATAAAGAGAGAGCGATTTTGTACATGGAGGGTAATCTTCAGAACCACTGTACCTATTTGAAAAATTCTTTTACTGTTTGAAAGGTACATTATTCCAGATGGACATAGACTATATATTATGTATATCTGATCAGTAGAAATAAAGTTAGGGGCTTAATCCTAACAATCTCCATTGTTTCCTCTACTGTCCTCTACCGCTTTTTGTGCCGAAGTCTTCAACGATCCTTAGCGTGGTGCTATCTATACTTATATATAAAGAGAGAGCGATTTTGTACGTGGAGGGTAAACTTCAGAACCACTGTACCTATTTGAAAAATTCTTTCACTGTTTGAAAGATACATTATTCCAGATGGACATAGGCTATATATTATGTATATCTGATCAGTAGAAATAAAGTTAGGGGCTTAATCCTAACAATCTCCATTGTTTCCGCTACTGTCTTCTACCGCTTTTTGTTCCGACGATTTCAACGATCCTTATCGTGGTGCTATAGCGGTGGGCTTCTGTTCTGACGCTAGCGGTTCGAACCTAGTCGTTCTCCGGCACGCCTTTTTCTTTTAAAAAATTTATTTTAATTATTAACTAACATAAAATTAATTTAAGGTATTATTTAAGTTATTATTAAGGTAAAAAAAGATTTACAATTTATTGGCTATCAACTGGAAATTTATTGGTATAATATTTTGTTCAACCCGGACAAAGTCGGGACGGGCCGCTAGTATATATATAAAACAGTTCCGTGACTGACTGACAGATAACGAACAGTCCAAACCGCTGGACCTAAAAGGCTGACATTTTGAATGGAGATTCTTCTTAAAATGTAGGGGTGCACTAAGAAAGATTTTAAAAAATTCTTCTTAGATTTTTTAAAAAATAAATTTTTAAGCTGTTTTTGTAAATTTTTTAAATTTTCATTTAAAATAATAATCTGGGAGTTATAAAATTTATATTACGAGAAAGATCATAAAAATTCCTTTAAAATATCTTTTTCGAATCTTTACCTCCATTTTCTGATTTTTGGTTTAAAGATTAATTTTTAAAATTTAATTTATTAAATACTGATCACGAAATTTCTTTCCTTTTTGTGATACTTTAAATTAATTTTGCGTCACGTGCATAAAAACGAAATAAATTGACAAAAAAATATTAAAATACAGTAAAAGAAAAAATTTAACCACTAGACTTATTGAGATCGAAGTTTTTTTAAGAATTTAATTCAAATTAGTATGTTTTATGAATAAATTAATTAATATAAAACTATTTCCCCTCAAAATATGCTTCGCCATGACGCCAAGTCTCAAGGCCAAACTTTAAAATACGCTGGCGTAGATGTAAGAGAAAATTGTTTCTCCCACGGTCAGTTTTACGTAGCTTACTCACGCGTAAGTTCTCGGACGAGCCTGGTAATATTAGTTCCGTCCAATGAAGAAACAAAAAAAAAAATTTATAAGGAAATCCTCTAAAAAGCAATTTCATTATTTTTTCATTGTAATTATCCTAAAATGTACTCCATAGCGAAGTACGGGTATTCAACTAGTAAATACATAAGGCAGTTGTATTGCGAATAGGAAATCAAGCAAAAACAATTAATGCTGCTGTATACTAACCCTGTTGTATTCACTCACCTCCATGTTAATCTATGGAGGAAATGAGTCCAAGGATTGCCGACTTGGATTGAAAGTTTTGTTTTGTTTTTTAATTGAACTCCGTAAAAGAGAAAGAAATTTTACACTTTGGGGTGTTTTTCGTTTTAAAAAAAATGCAAATATTTCCAGATTTAAATTATTCGGGGGCAAAAGTCTGGTCGAATGTGTTTAAACGCTCCTAAATCTTTGAACGAAATTTATAAAATGAATCCTGTTGCAAGGTGCAGCAAAGTTCAGCTTATCTGAAAATACCATTTTTATTGGATTATCAGCATTCATGTAGCTGTCAATAGTAGACACATTTTCTCCATAGGATAACTTTGAGGTGAGCGAATCCAATAGATTTAGTTCACAGCAGCCTTAAGACAAGATGACACACAGCTTCTTAATATCCACAATAAAAATACAGGAGCGGCAACTCATTTCGAACTAATAATTAATAGTTCAACATCTGGCCGAGGAACATTAGGTGTGATAGTCTCGTTGGACGATTCACAAATTAATTAGTTCTAAACGAGTTGTCACACCATTTTTATTAAGAATTTTAAAAAGCTGTGTGATCCGCAAGTTTCCTGTAAGCTAAAATGCAATTAAATATTCTCTAGCGATGTACGTTTACGTAGCCTGAGCTATTTTCAGAACATATAGTCATTCAATTTTGTAACGTTGTGGTGCCATGCAGCGTATATCAGAGAGATATCCGCAATTTTCTGTCACCGATAATGTCAATAAACTAAACGGGTGTTCATCCAATTTCTGATATCCAGTATAGAGCATGCATATCTACAAAGTCAATTAGCCCTAAAACTCCGATAACGATATACCGTTCTAACATTTGTCACGCATTTTCTCAATGAAAGGAAAATTTGAAAATTGAAAAAAAAAATTAAACAGCCACAGTTTTGAGATATATACATTCAGTTGATATTACATACTTCAAAGGGAAGAAAAGTTATTTTATTTAACGATCAGCATCTAAAAAATAGTTTCTACTGACATTTTGAAACGACCGAAGCTCATTCATATTTATGTAATGAAATCGGTGGCGATGAACAATAGGCCTGTGAACTCGGGACATTTCGGGGGGTAGTCGTGCCAGATCATTAGGCAATAGAAGTGGCTGAATGCAGGCAGGCAGTTTTAGAAGAGTCCAGACAGCTAATGAATCGTCCACAAAACTAGTTACACAGTTTTTATTTCAGAAGAATTTTCGTGGGTGGCTGTACAATTATTTCAGAATTTCACATTTGGACATATTTTAACAGGATACCACATTCAGAACAGTCCGGAGCCTGCCGGAACAGCACGTAGGAAACAAATATATTCGCAGCGCAAAAGCTGCGACTTCATAGGACGACGGGCAGACACAGAAGGACGCGAAAGATCTAGATTCGCGCCCAGAGAATAAGACAGATTACACTATGCAGCGTGAAACAAAGAAAAAATGAAAAGATAAGAATTTAAAAGGTTTTTGACAGCATCTCTTCATTAGCGGTGCCGATGCTGTCTAAAAACCAATGGATTGTTTCTGATAAGTATGATCTAACCAATAAACATACTTAAACACCGAACAATCCATTAGAAAAAGAAGAAATTAATAAAAAAGTTGCGCAATCAAAGAACACCAAGCCTGACGCTAGACAATGTTGAAGTAAAGAGTATTAAACCGCAAGGAGACTAATGTCACAGATGAAGACTTACTATGGAGACTGTGTTAAAGGACATATAAACCAAAATTAATGCTGTATTATTATTATTACAACTTAAGAGTAAAAATATTAATATTTATTATGATTACTTAAGAATAAAATGTTATTCATTATTATTACTTTAGAATAAACATATTTACAACACCAACACACACCAACCAACACACACACACACACACACACACACACACACACACATATATATATATATATATATATATATATATATATATATATATATATTTATACACTACATGTGTGTGTGCGTACACATATACGGTGAAACTTCTCTAGCAAGCCACCCCTCTAAACAACCATATTTTTTTCAGAACCGATTCAAGACTCCGTAGAACCAATTTTATGGAAGAAACCCCTTTTCAACAGCCACCCCTCAAAATGGCCATTTTTTCGGAACCATTACTGATCGCCATTGAAAAAATTCACTGTATGTATGTATATATATATATATATATATATATATATATATATATATATATATATATATATATATATATATATATATATATATATATATATATATATATATACCCAACCTAATAGGATTGTAATGTACTCCATACCGCCCTTTAGATAGTCTTCTTTATCTATAGCCAAACCACATTCAAACGATCTTCAAAATAACATGCTAACAGGCTAACAGGTACATTTTTCGAATTTATGACCTCCAAATGAAAAGTAACCAGTTCAAAATTGAACCCAACGTTCACTTCCCGTACATTTTATTATTTCTGTTGGGTGTAAAGATCGTTCCTTCTACAAGTAATTCTAGGTCAGGAGTGATTTATCATAAAATCAGAATAATAGTAATTCAAGGAGGAAACGAAATATAACTTAAACTGGTGACATTTCAATTTATTTCTCATTCCCCTGTCATGAATCTCCCAATTTTTCACTTGACAATTGAACCACAAAACTTTTGTATGGGATAATCTAGTATCAGAAGTACAGAATGCATGTTCGTCTAAATGCCGTTTAATCACTTACTAGACTTTACGGCTAATTATCTGGTCTTATTTTTCCCCAGTATTATATTCAGATTTGGAGCATAGATCGAGGTTCTTGCTACCACATTTGATTCTTTGTCGCTCAGTATCGATAATGAAATTCGTCAATATCGATATCCTTGTCTGAATTTTAAAAAATAAAATTGTTTATCTAAGTCTAATAATTTGTTACTGAAAGCACTTAAAAAGAAATCTGAAAACTGATCCACATGATTTTGGTAGACTGAACCTTAGAAGTAGTTTTTCATGCACAGGAGAACCATAAAAATTTTAGAATAATGTTTCATTTTATATTTTATTTATTTATTTATTTATTATTTATTATTTTTGATGATATTCAAACATTTGCGTGAAAAGAATTATCAAAAACAGGACTGATATAATCTAATTTAGTTTGCTACAAATGACAAAATTTGACTTTATTAGAAGATTCACTGGATCTGTAAAAAAGAAAATAAATAAAGTTATAATAAAAGTCACGAACTCACGTATCGCGCATCACCTGTTGCTTCATCATAATTTGTTCTCTCTTTCAAATGTCATTTCTCTCCGTAATAAAGCATTTATTTATTTATTTATATACATCAAAACATAAGGTCATCTTTTGAAACTGTAAAGAAAAAGCAAGTTTGAAAAAGCGCCATAGAAAAAAGTTCAGCCAAGAATAGTTCAAAAGCCGTTTAAAGTGTTCCATTTAAATGCATTTTTTTTCAAAACATTTCAGAAAGCGTAAGTTAAATAATGCCAGTATTCAAGAATAAAATAAATACGTAATTGAGAAATCTTACATTGAGAAAAGAAAAGAACGACAACCGGCGGAATAAAATTCATTTAACAAATTAGAAGGAATTATCGAGGTTATTTATTCTGTTACAAATAGAATAACAAAGTTAAATTCTGTCCTATCCGCTTAGATATTAAATATATCTTCAACATTTTATTAGTTCAGAATTATTTACCGTTATCGTGGGGAGAGGACATAGCGCCATCTATTGCATGTACTATTAACTAAATTTTAAAATTCTGCCATTAAAATTTGGAAGAATAATCTTTCGTTTAAAAATATTTTCTGCGTTTATTCTGCATTAAAAACAGCGCATAGAATTTAACCTACGCATTGAAATCATACATAATTTATTGTATTATTTCTAAATGTTAAGAATTTTTAAATTTCATGATAAGGGGAATCATTGGTTAAATGTTGAGCAATTACTACGTCTAATTTAATGTTTTTTTGTTTATGATTCGAGTTGAGTTGCTTGAGACTATGGTAAACTATGGTAAACTTTTGATACACAAGGGACAGTTAGGCCGGCATCAGCATTAAACTGTGGGCAGGGACCTACAGTTTAATGCTGAACGGCTTCATGGCAGCTGGAATTGTTTATGATTCGAAATACTTACATACATAGAACACGTTCTGGCACAACGCTGAAAATTCTCGTGACTTAAGCACTAAGATGAAAAAAATTAGGAGATAGTCGTGCAATTAACAAGCATACATGAAGTGTGATATGTCCCAACAATTTGCAACGTACTATATATCGTTTATACGGTATTAATTGTACAAAAAATTATGATATTTTAGTTAATAACTTTTCCCACTGGTCCTCTCTCTCACTAGGATTTTTGAGTGTGTCCCAGTTTAAAAAATAATGTTGTAAATAAGACTATGTGATACATAACAATAAATAATATTCAAGGCAATATTTTACCTAAAGACACATAGATTAACAAACGAATGTAGGATCCAGAGAAGTAATGAAGTTGCACTGAGTATAATTTTTTCCAGATTTCTGGTTCAGTTTTGAGCGAACCGGGGAAACTACTCGTTTGCAGTTTAAGAGTATGGGAGTTAACGTGGAACAATTTACTTTTTAAGATGTTCCCAGATAGGCGATGAATTAAATTTGTTCTCCAGCTATCTTCTGAACGAAAATGTATTCAGTTAGAGGTAAACATTAATTTTAAATTTTGTGACTGTTTCACACTGAAAATAATCATTGGCATGGCGCGGCAGTTAAGTGGCTATAGTATCAGGCCAGAATGACGATGATGGTGGGTCCAGTTCTTCATCTGGACGTAATTCGTTATTAATGCGATAATAACAAATATGAACGGTTATAGTATGAGAGGGATATATTATGAGAGAGATACAGTGGCAGAAAATTGGAATTTTATATAGTATATATATATATATGTGTGTGTGTGTGTGTGTGTGTGATAAGGGGGTCCCTCCGGTCTCTCTTTCAGCGCGGGAGAATGCAAGCACTGTAAGATGAGTCCACTGCCCATAGTTATGCCTCCCATAGCATCTTTCATAGTTGTTTCAAAGTGAAAGAAGTGCTATGAAGGAATTAGTCGTCAAAAACATGTCGTCAAAAACATGTCAGAGTATTGAAAAATAACCAACAGACATCTAAAGACATACAAAATGGATAAAGGTCTGTTCACATAGGAGTCCGGTAGCGGAAGCGTAAATGGAAAGATGGCGCTAAGACGAAAATAAACCAATCATGGGCGCGGTAGCCCAGTTGGCAAGAGCAGCGGGCCAGTGATATGAACGTCCCTGGTTCGATGCTCGTTGCTGCAAATCTACCGCTGTGTTCACTAATGGTGGCCGGGGCACGTAAAATAGGACGTGACTACAATGTCCTCCAAGTTCTCAAATTTACCTCTGGAGGTTCGGGGTCAAGTGTTCCGGTCTCGTCACTTGACTCGGTTCAAAATTACGGGACCGGTCATTTAGTCAAGTCGGACTCCAACCCTTGTGGTGCTAATTCAAAACAGGAGCCGCACCTTCATCGCCCATAGCCTTCGGGACTTTAGCTGATAATACTGCCGGTCAAGGGGCATAAGAAACAACAACAACAACAACAACAATAAACCAATCATAGGCGTTAAAAATTTCGTTGCTAATCGTTTGGATGTTTGTCATTGGTTAAATATATTTCAATACTTTAACGCTTCCGCTACCGGACTCCTATGTCAACAGGCCCTAATTCTTTCGAGACGAGCGTCTCATAGACATGACACCGGCGATAATCCTCCACGTCCAGGCGAATATGACGGAGATGAGAAAGCCCTCTCACCTACAGCTTTGTGGACTGCTCCCGAAATATTGGAAGCAAAGAATATAAATAAGCACCCTTCTACAAGGTAAATAATTCGGCGGAATCCCTCTATATTTTCATCCGTATCGTTTTCGCCAGTCGATCATGAAGTACAAAAAAAAAAAAAAAAAAAAAAAAAACAGCACCTCCTTTAATCTTGAGAATAAAGCATTTATTTCTTTAGCAGTAAAACTGTTGCATATTAAACGGTTTTTTGGAAATCTACTTGCTTTCCTGTCGTTTTCAGAAAATTAATAAAAAAACTATACATATCAGTGTTTATTTGTTTTCTCCCTTTAACAGGTATCTGAGAAGTGGACGACGTTTCTCTGCCTCAATATTTAGACAGCGTCGTGTTCCTCATTCACGATTGGATAAGAGGTACAAAACATAAGTCAAAATATCGGGGTTTATAAGATAAACCTCAAAAAATCTTCACCTTTGATGCTAAAAGTTGGTGACATCATCTGAAGAACTCTTAAGTGTTATCTAACGAGCTCCCAGTGGTCTACTGGATTACATAAAGGTATAGTTTGCAACTTTTATTATTATTATTTATTTATTGTGATTATAGTTTAAAGTATTTTCCGTAGGCTGAAGAAATTCGTAGGCAATTCATTTTGACAAAATAATTAAAAGCACTAGCATAAAATTTGGAAATTGATTATTTTGTAATGCTTAAATATCTCGCGTATATGTTTAGTTTATACCTCTATTTTTAAGGCGTTTTTCATTTACGTTAAACCAAAACTCTAAATTTGTAAATGCGCAATTCAGTACAGCAGAAATGATGCATAATATCACCCTGCTTAGACGAGTATATAGTATCCGTGATTAAATTTTTTTTTTAAAAAAAGAAGAAATTTGTTTATGTAAATAGGGTCAGGGTTACCGAGTTATATGAGTTTTAAATAATTTTAAATTATGTATCTTAATACATTCATAGTTAAATTTGACAATAAGGTAATGAATTGATATAAATTTAATTCCTGCCTTTCGTTGGTCGAAAGAAAAATCTTTTGCCCACGGAAAAACGATTTTATATTTAGAAAAACAGCGTTAACTCGGTAATGTGATTCTGTGTTACTGTAAACCGACGATAGAGAAAAAAATGCTCGAAAGACGGTATATGTAACGAAAATGTTCTCAAAAAAGGAATTCTTTTTCGGAGAAAAAAATTCTACTTTTCTGAATGATCAGAAAAAAAATCAATTCCTTGAATTATCACTTGCATGAACAAACTGAAATTATTAATTAAATTATCTCAAAACATATCTTCATTATTGTACAGAATCGAAATAATCTTGAATTCTTTGTAACCTGTGGATATTAGATGACCCAACGGGTTACGTAAGGTCTATTAGAGTCATAAAACAGACAAACCACAACAACAACAACAACAACAAAACCCATGAGCCATAGTTGTTACTCCGGTGAAATAACATCGTGATAAATACTTTTAATTAAGTGATGTGACGCTAACCATGTTTTGAAATGTGTAGAGTGATTTTCTTTGCGAAATAAAGTTTTCAATTGTCGTTCTCTTTCCTTTGCAGGCACATGTGGAGGATGTTTACACAGCATTAATCATGTATCCTTTACCATCTGCATGTCCTACCCCATGCCGAGGAAATGAAAATGCAGTGGTTGACTCAACATTAAACATGCGGAGTTGCTCTCCGATTCAGAGACTGAGATTTTGCTGAGTCGTTGCGTTTTTATTTCCGCCGACTTTCTCCGACAATTCGTTTCCCGGAAAATTTTCATTCTGCCAGTAGGAAGTCAGAGATGAGTCACTAACACATTTCATAACAGGTGTTCCGCAGTTTTTGTTTGTCTGGATGGAGGAGCGAACAGACGGGGAGGAAGCCAATATTCGCTTATTGCCCTTGCTCTGTGGTCTGCATTCGTTACGTGCACACATCTGAATTCTGCGACCCACTTTCTGAAGAGCGGTAAAAATTTCGCGACCCACTCGCTGTAATATAATCGATGCAATACATTTCGTTCAGATCATAAACATACGACACAGAGCTTTTTCGCTACCCACCTAAAATCATCTCACGACCCACCGCGGTGCGTCGCAACCCACACTTTGAGAACCTCCTTTGCTAGATAGAGCAAAGCGCCAAGTTTTAACAATTGAAGATGATGTGGTGGGATTTTACGCGAGACTTAGCTAATCGAATGGAAAATTTCGTAATCCGCGATATCGAAGATAAATGAGATGTTTCTTCCGTTGTCTATTTGTTTTCAACGGTTTTCGAAGTTATTGAAGCATTCGATGATAGAGAACATGACTGTAAGAGTCTGTAAAAAATGAAGTTTCAAAGGGGATTTTAAGACGAAGCATTGCCAGACTGGTTAAGTCAAGGGACGTAATGTTGGTTTTCCTGTAATTAACACTCGTGTAGCAGCAAAAAGATGACTGTAGCTATTCAAAACCCACCAACCAACGCGCTAGTGCTCTTACGGACAAAGACGAGGAATTTCTAACAGGATCGACCCCCGACGAACTCCGTTTGCTTAGGAATGCGATGAAAACTTGGCAGGTGTTTTATCTAAAGAAAGGTCCATGGGACGATGAGTTATGCCATAAGCTTTAACCGACAAAAATTAGCAGGGATAACAGATGACGGAAAGAAAATTCAAAGCAACATTTCAGCCTTTGTTTGGCATCTTATCTAAAGTTAATTCAGAAATATGTAAAGGTACTGGGATTGTTCTTAGGGTTCTCTTTGCTCTCGATAAGAAGGATCTTTGGGAATAGCCGTAAAAACACCTGCTTTTTTTTCTTCATTGTTATTTTCTGTTTGTGTTTGCGATTAAAGAGAAGAGCATAGAGATGTTTAACCTTAGTTATTCACAATTCTCCTTTATATGTAGAAAATCAGATCCCATGACTTCAGTGTTTACGATGTGATTACTTTTATTCAAGAGTAACGAAAATAAATGCATAGTACTTTCAATGCGTGCCGAAAGTGTTAAAATACTTCTTTATTTCAGAAGGTGATATCTGAGTTGATTCGATAAAATAATTGCCTTAAAAGTGCAATACTTTGATTATAACTGAAAACTTCCACAGGCGATCAGATGATCGATCCAAGTAGATCTATCTGTCATTGTTTTAGAATTGCATATCCACCTACTAAGATGATAATAATAATGCATGGAACAGAGGTTTGCGTTTATGTGGCCTTTTTTAAACCTGCATATTTCTCTGATAAATTTGAATCTGGTGAGCTAACCTTTTTAAAGGAAGCCCTGTTAAAGCATTTATGCAAAAATTGTCAACTTCGTGTATTATTTTCTAATTCATTAAGGCTTCTATGTACTAACCCCATTGGATTCACTCACCTCAATGTTAACCTATGGAGAACATGTGTCCGCGGATTGCCGGCTTGGATTCAAAGATTTTTTTTTTAAATTGTACTCCGTCATAGAGAAAGAAATTTTACATTTGTGTACATTTTTCGTTTTTTTTAAAAATGCAATTAATATTTTAAAATTTAAATTATTCGGGGAAAAATCTGGTATAGTGTGTTTTAAACGCTCATAAATTCCTTCGGTGGACGAAATTTATAAAATGAATCCTGTAGAGCTTTGCAGAAAAGTTCAGGCTATCTGACAATACCAATTTAATTTGATTATCAGCATTTATGTACCTGTAAATAGTTGACAAAAATATATTTTAGATAAAAAATTTGGGGGCAGCACTTAACCCCCCTATAGAGAGAGAGCCATTACAATCCCTCAAAATGTCAATCCTAAGGGGGGGGGGAATTCTCGAACTGTCAACTGGATTCCTCCCACCACAAGAGTCTGCAAGAAAAGGAAAAGGGAAATACGATTTTTTCTTAGTACATAGCAGCCTTAAGGTCTAGAATAGGGAGCGCTCTCAATTGTTAACCAATACAAATGAGTTATAAGATTAGAATTTTTCGGGGCTCATAACTAAGACGATTAACACTGTTGCTTCTTGGAACTAATCTCTGAAGTACGAGAAAGCTAAAAAGAAATAACGATTTTTATAAGCATAAGTTCATATTAACAAGGTCGACAAAATTATTAATTAGTACATTCTGTTTCGTGTGATATCCTGCTACGCCAGTGGAGGGCAATTGTTTTGGTCCGGGGGCCATTTTGTGTAAGCTGATGTAAGTGGCGACCCGCCCCTTTTAAAATTATTGTATTTATTAGTTAACTTTGCATATCAGAAAAGGCATAAATTGTAGCATAAAAAATCAATAAATATAAATAAAATAAAATATTGGCAGTTTTTCTGGCTGTCTTGGAGTTTTTGGCTGTCTTTGGAAGTTTTTCTGGCTATCCGGATTTTTCTGGGTGTCTTGGCGGGCCACAAAAGAAACTGTAGAGGGCCGCATGTGGCGATTTGCCCACCGCGAACCACTATTTGCCAACCCCTGTGATACGCTGTCTACCCGAGAAATACCCGAGAAATCCGCGCAAAACGCGCAGATATGTGCTGCAACCTCTTTCTTATTTAGAGCCCACATAGATATTAATCGTTTTTCTTTGTTGTTGTCGTTTTCTATTCATATCTTTTCGTCTGTTAGAAACTTATTCGCATGTCCCTGCCCCCCTACTCCCGAGACCCCAACTTAAAACATGGAGGTAGTTGGATAATTCTCCAGAGGTAACAGGAAAGGGATTTGGAAGTACAGTGAAACTTCTTTAGCCGGTCAACCCTCTAAATTGTCCTATGTTGTTCAGAACCGATTCAAGACTCCATAGAGCCAATGTCATGACAAAAACTTATTTTCGACGACCACCCCTCAAAACAGTTCCTTTTTTTTTCGGAACCATGACTGGCCGCCATTGAGAAGTTTCACTGTACAGTAAGTCCTCGAGTTAAGCGGATTCGTAGATACGCGGTTGTAATTTTCAACTTAATACGACGATAATTTTGAAGGAAAAGGTGTTTTCATAGAAACGACAGAGAAGTTATTGATAAATTTGGATTGAAGATCTCTAACGCAAACGCATACCGATAAGTCTTGCGCTGATACAAACGAAAGCGTTAAGTACACTGGTGTAAGAAATTAAGAGAATTTGCAAACTTGGTCGATTATCTCTAGAACTACTGTACCGATTTTAATGAAATTTGATATGTACATACATTGTTACAATACAAAACAAATAACCATTCAATAATTGTAATACACACGCATGATCGTGCGTAACACTCGTTGGAGTCGGAAGGTATTAAACAGAGGTTGCAGAATAAACAAAAAAATGGGTTAATAGGGGGTATGGTCCCCTCTTACAGATATACAGGTCTCGTAGCGTGATTTCATACTTGAAATAAGGCAGTTTATCATTTCCTGTGGCAATTGGTCACACTCGTTCAGCAACTCTGCTTTCATTCCCTGGATGGTTCTCGGAGGGGGATTGCGAGTTGCAATTGCCCTCCCCAGAGTGTCCCAGACATCCTCTATAGGGTTAAGGTCTGGAGATCTGGCTGGCCAATCCATCCGCCGAATAAACTCACTCTCTAGAAATTCGTCGACCAGAAGAGCTCTATGTGGCCTCGCGTTACCGTCCATTAAAATGAACTCAGGGCCAACTGCACCCCTGAAAAGGTGAACATAGGGCTCCAAGACCTCATCCCTATACCTCACACCAGTCACAGTGCCTCTTTCAAAGACATGGAGAGGTGTGCGGCCATCCAACATGATGCCTGCCCAGACCATTAAACCGCCTCCGCCATAATGGTCGATTTCGCGGACATTGGAGGGTTGGTAGCGGGTCCCTGGTTCTCTCCATAAGAACGTACGGCGAGAGTCGGTGTTTAGGCTGAACCGGGACTCATCAGTGAAGTGAACGGTCGCCCATTGATCCATACTCCAATCTCTATGATCTCTGCACCATGATAAACGGTTTCTCCTGTTCGTAGAAGTGAGCGGGACGCAAACAGCAGGTCTTCTTGCAAACAACCCTCTCTCATGAAGTCTTTTGGAAACAGTCACCCTTGATACACGGATTCATGTGACTACATACAAGTCACGAGAGAGCTGAGAAGCTGTTGCACTCCTGTTACGCCTCGCTATAATCGACAAATGGCGATCTTCTCTGGCCGTCGTGGCTCTTGGACGACCTTGCCCAGGCTTGCTCTCGATGGAACCGGTATCCTGGAACTGTTTCCATAAGTTACACACGACGCTGGGCGTTAAATTGAACTCTCTACAAATTTGGACTTGAGATTGGCCTGCTTCTAGCCTCCCCACAATTCGCCCCCTCATTCCATCATCTAAACGTTGGTGGTTACTCATTTTTACTGTTACAATTTGAAATTAACCGATTGCTGCAAAATAACACCAAGAAATTCGCCGAGGTGTGCTAGCGAACGAAATGTGTCTTAACTTACGCGCGCTTATAAAGCCTGTTTCTCTACTGGCTCCGTCTACACACACGTGTACGATTGCGCATTTGACGTACAAGATTTACACTTTTATCTAGAAGCAGTGGTTTTACAATCAGTTCAGTTCTTTTCATGAAATTCGATAAAATATGCAAATTCTCTTAATTTATTTCATCAGTGTATCTTTGAAAATTTAGAGCACACACACACACACATATATATATATATATATATATATATATATTAGCTGAAAACCCGTACTTCGCTACGGAGTACATTCAAATTAAATACAACGATCAATGTATGCAATTAATGCCAAAAATATGTATAAATCTCTATATATAAAAATGAATGTTTGTTTGTTTGTTTGTTCGTATTTTATGCGCTTCCGTACCGTTCATCCGATTGCGATGAAACTTGGTCAACTTATTGCTTGAACTTGCGCGATGGTTATAGACAATTTTCATTCCGCTACTACGTTCCATTCCCGAATTATGTTAGAAGTATCAACGGATATTGAAAATCGCGAAAAAAAATCGCCAAATTTCCCCGGATATTTTTGTTTAAAGCCATTGTAACATTTCATTGTTGCCAATTAAATTATAACATTTCCGTAAAAATAAATAGACATGAATTAAAAACGTGATTTATTCATATATTGGCGCATGCAAGAATGGATTTGATATATTATTTTCATATACGTGGCAACGCCGGAATATTTCTTTTAAAAAATGAAAATATAAGGATGGAAAGTCATTCATTTTCAATGAATGTGTTATCTATCCATTTCATGAATTGAAACTATCCCAAGCTACCTGTTCAAACTCAAACATACTGAACGACACGTTCACTTAGCTAGAAACACGTGCGTTTAGCCTTTACGTGAGGATTTATATAACTGAAGTGACATTGAAACATAGAAGATGATTTAGTTTTGAGAAAGAATTACAATCATGAAATACGCGTATATTATAATTAAGAAAGTCTGAAAGTGGCATTGAAACGTAGCAGACGATTTAGTTTTGGGAAAGAATTCCGAGCATGAAATACGTGTATATACTTTTTCTATAATAATTATCAGATTTGCTGTGTTTGAATATTGAATGTGATCTCAATCCATTCAAACATTATTGATTATTTTTCTATAATAATAAACCCATTCAAACGTTATTGACTAGCTGTAAATTAATGCTTTAAAATGCCCAAAAAGAAGAGAGCAACTTTTAATCCTGCAGAAGTAAGGTAAAAATGTCAAAGATTGTTGAGAAATGACCAATGTGATAAAAAAAAACAGAAGAGCGCGAAGCCAACAGAATTCGAAATGCAGTTAGACGCACGCAAGAATCTGAAGAAAAAACATTCCCAATAGCTCGAAGGTAACAGATTTCGAATTGTAGTGATCCGAAGCAGTGAGACTGATGAAGAAACTTTTAACGCGTCGAAAATACCATTGTGTTCGAGCTTCAACATCGAGAGGAGAGGAAAGCGATGAACAACGACAGCACCGACAACAAACTAATGCTATTTGCTACCGCAAAAGAATTTTAGCGAAAACTGTAGAACATCATAACATGAGGCTAATCATTGAAAAAAATAATAACAGAAACTGAATCCGGAGGGAAGCCGGGTAATACATCTAGTATATTTATAATAAATGCAACGATCATTAGTGTAATTTTATAATAAATACAACGTATGCAATTGATGTAATAAAAACGAAAAAACATATTTATAAAAAAATCATAACGAATATTTTTATAGACAAAATAATGTAGAAGAAAATATTCAAATTAAACGTAATAGGACATACTAAAGAATATAGTACAGTTAATGTAGTACAGTTTGAGGAATATAATATCTTTTGTTGTATTGCAGTATTTTTTGGATAATGTCAAATCGTCTGCCGCATTAGCAAGAACAAAAAAATTTGTCTATTTCGTTGTTATGCACGTGACGTAAAATTAAAAGAAAAGAAACCACGTGATCAGCATTTAATAAATTAAATTCTAAAAATTAATCTTTAAAAATTCACCAAAAATCAGAAAATGGAGCTAAAGATTCGAAAAAGATTTCATTTTAAAGAAATTTTCATGATCTTTCTCGTGATATAAATTTTATAACCCTCAGATTGTTATTTTAAATGCAAACTTTATAGAATGTTACAAAAACAGCTTAAAAATTTAATTTTAAAATTCTAAGAAGAATTTTTCAAAAATCTCTCTTTGTGCACCCCTACACTATAAGATGAATCGCCATGCAAAATGTCAGCCCTTTATGCCCAGCGGTTTGATCTGGGGGTTATCTGTCAGTTTATATTATACTAGCTGAAAACCCGCACTTCGCTACGGAGTACATTCAAATTAAATACAAAGGTCAATGTATGCAATTAATGCCAAAAAAAATCAAAAAATATTATTTATAATAAATACAATGGTCAATGTATGCAATTAATGCCAAATATATATATATATATATATATATATATATATATATATATATATATATATTTATAAAAAATCGTAATGGTTATTTGTATAGACAAAATTATGTAGAAGAAAATATTGAAATTAAATTTAAAAGAACATACTAAAGAATATAGTACAGTTAATATAGTATAGTTTGAGGAACATTTCTTTTACTGTATTTTAATATATATTATTATTTTTTTTTATAATGTCCAATCATCTGCCGTATTAGAAAGAAAAAAAATTTTTTGTCAATTTATATATTGTCACGTCATTGTTATGCACGTGACGCAAAATTAATTTAAAGTATCACAAAAAGAAAAGAAACCACGTGATCAGCATTTAATAAATTAAATTCTAAAAATAAATCTTTAAAAATTTACCAAAAATCAGAAAATGGAGGTAAGGATTCGAAAAAGATTTCATTTTAAAGGACTTTTTATAATTTTTCTCGTGATATAAATTTTATAACACTCAGATTATTATTTTAAATGCAAACTTTAAAGAATGTTACAAAAATAGCTTAAATATTTAATTAAAAAAATCTAAGAAGAATTTTTCAAAAATCTTTCTTAGTGCACCCCTACACTATAAGAAGAATCGCCATGCAAAATTTCAATCCTTTAGTTCCAGCGGTTTGGTCTGTGCGTTATCTGTCAGTCAGTCAGTCAGTCAGTCAGTCAGTTACGGAACTGTTTTATATATATATATATATATGACGGGCTTCGTTTTGTTAAAGGACTTTTTATAATTTTTCTCGTGATATAAATTTTATAACACTCAGATTATTATTTTAAATGCAAACTTTAAAGAATGTTACAAAAATAGCTTAAATATTTAATTAAAAAAATCTAAGAAGAATTTTTCAAAAATCTTTCTTAGTGCACCCCTACACTATAAGAAGAATCGCCCTGCAAAATTTCAATCCTTTAGTTCCAGCGGTTTGGTCTGTGCGTTATCTGTCAGTCAGTCAGTCAGTCAGTCAGTCAGTTACGGAACTGTTTTATATATATATATATATATGACGGGCTTCGTTTCACGCCCGTTATATTAAATGATGTTGCAGTCAATGGTCGTCCGGTGGCGTAGTGGAAGGCAGTTCAAACTCAGGAATTACACATTAGTCCGATTTAATCATGTTTATTTCTTCATCTACTAGCAACCACTGATCCAAAGTAGCGCATATCTTAGCGCTCGCCATTTCACAAAACCCGCGGACCCAGCTAGCGCGCGTCTGCTATCAACGAATTAATCCTCTGAGTCTGCTACTTGCCTATTGTCTAAAAGCTCCCAATACAACTGCGCATGCCCTCATTACGTCAGCGTCGAACATGAGGCTGGGGTGGAGCTATGTTTGATACTATATTTTGATTCTCTCTATGGTTCTTCAAAACGGGAATTTCCCTTCTTTCGGATTGAGAATTGGCGCGTCTCGAAATACGACAAATAATGATATTTAACGTTAGAAATTAGTCTTACTTTTAATCCACCTTTAAATTGTTTCATTATTATTCTTTTTCTAAAATATTCTTAACAATATTCTTAATATTCTTAACATATATATATATATATATATATATATATATGTATGTATGCATATGTAATGAAAACTGGACGGGGTGTAGTCGTAGCAGGGTTGACGGAGAAACAGGCAATGGAGAGTCGACTCAGTTGACACTCGAAAGGAAGGAGGACTCAGCTATTCTTAAATGTTTTTATTTGCAAGATAGTCTCTCGCTGGACATCAACATTTCTACATCAAACATTTCTTCAGATCGCTTTTTTCGGGACGAATCCCGGCCGCGCGTTATTGACGGAGAGCTGAAACTCACGTCATGTTAGTTTGCTGGTTCGAACACAAAGCCTACAGAAAGGGACGCCAGATCTCCCAGGTAGAGGCACATTGACCTTTTAATTGGCTGGAAGTGGACACATAACTCTAGCACGTCATATCGGATGATGCTCTCGCCAGGCTTCTAGAAATTTTCGACTATATAACGATTATATAAGGGTTTCCGCACGTGGCGTTTAAGGGGGAAAATAGATTTGCATTGGCTGGATATAGGTCACAATCAGAATTGAGGGACGGTGTTCTATTGCATTAAGATGAAAGAATTTGGAAAGGGCGTGTTAAATAATGAAAAGGGTTTGAAATCTATTTCAATTTCTCCCCCTCCGGAAAAGACTTGCGTGAGGGGCCGACTCCCTCAGCAAGGCTATCCATCAGGCGAGAACCGCATAACAAAAAAATTAAATTTGGAATAATAATTTTGAGGAGTAATTTTTGAAAAGGTTTTGGTTCAGGATTTTAGAATTTAGAATATCACCTCTATATTCGCACCAGTCATGGCAATATCATACAATATATCACAAAATATTACAAAACAAAATAAAAAAATATCAATACACTTGTTACATGTTAAAATGAGTATGTTAGTAGGTCAATGCTCACAAAAACTTGAATATACTCTTTAGAATGGAACGAAAAAATATACTTATTAAAACACAATAAATCACAACAAAATTTCAATGGACGCTTAAAAATGGAATGAAAAAAAAATATGTTTATCATGGACTACACTACTTCATAGCAATTGTTTCTGTAAAGGTGTTAGTGTTTGTGTGTGTGTATCCCTCAACTGCCTTAGGTTCAAATTCTTTTAAAATTCTACTACTAAGGAGTGACGGGGTGTGTAGTTGTTTGTGTAAAAGTGTAAGTGGCCGTACTGTGGACCAACCGTTATTCTCGCATAGGACATGACATATATATATATATATACCGGGTGGCCATAATTAAACTGACAGTGCTCACAGTGTTCTGTAGCGCGATCTATTTGCGAGAATGACGCCCCATTTTGTAGGAAGATTAAACAAGACGGGGGACGAAGGATTCCGCGAAAAAATAAATTAGTTCCAAAAGTCACCGTTAGGGGAATATTTGGCGCTGTGTAATAGAAAATAGAGTGTTAACAAATGCAAATTAATACGGAATAAAATTACCTTTTATTATGCACATTTTCTTATTTAGTTCAAGTGCAATATGGCAACACTTTTAAAAAAGCGTAAAATCTACATAAACACAGATAAAGTCTCGTGATCTGCAATATCACGTACGCTGAACAGAAGAAGAAGTTCTTTATTCAAATTTCACGTTACATCCATTGGCACAGTGCCAACTGCTTGGGTTTTAAAAGGTAATGTGTTACGTTTCGAATCGGATGGAAAGTTTATGTGCAATGTCTCCTTCTTTAGTCGAGCGTGCGTTACTGGTCAAATTCTTTTACCTCAACCAGTGCAACGCGTCAGCCGCTCTTCGTGCTTTTAGAACGCACAAAAAAATGCGTAAAGGTAACGGTCCTGTGTCAGTTAATGGGCTAAAAGCAATGGTTGCGACGTTTGAGAAAACAGGTTCTCTGAAGGTTCAGTCAGGCAGAGGACGAAAACCTGTACCACAGGATACAATCGAAGCAGTTGCCACGGCGATTGTCGACAGAGGACCAGACAATATTGCTGCCACCTCTAGCGCTCGTGGATTAGCTCGGAATATGGATATGCCTTACAGTACGGTATGGAAAATCTTACGAAAGATTATCAACTTCTATCCGTACAAGATCAGCCGTGTACAGGAGTTACTGTACCCCGACCATGATAAGCGATTGACTTTTGCTCTCAACTTTCTTGCCAGAATGGAGGTGGCTGATGCTTGGCCGTGGAAAATCTTATGGGGAGACGAGGCCCACTTTTACCTGCAAGGAACTGTGAATACCCAGAACTGCCGAATTTGGGATGACAAATCACCACATGCAGTCACAGAAATTCCCTTACATTCACCAAAGGTAACTGTTTGGTGTGGGTTCACAGCGGAATTTATCGTAGGTCCATTCTTCTTTGAGAACATTACCCCGACAGGACCGGAAACCTGTTCTGCTACCGGAGAGAAATATCGCCACATGTTGAACAGCTTTGTCATTCCGGCACATGTTGAACAGCTTTGTCATTTTAAGAAAATGTGCATAATAAAAGGTAATTTTATTCCGTATTAATTTGCATTTGTTAACACTCTATTTTCTATTACACAGCGCCAAATATTCCCCTAGTGGTGACTTTTGGAACTAATTTATTTTTTCGCGGAATCCTTCGTCTTGTTTAATCTTCCTACAAAATGTGGCGTCATTCTCGCAAATAGATCGCGCTACAGAACACTGTGAGCACTGTCAGTTTAATTATGGCCACCCGGTATATATATATATATATATATATATATATATATATATATATATATATATATGTATATATGTATATATATACATATATATATATATAATATATATATATATATATATATATATATATATATATATAAATAAATATATATATATATATATATATATATATATATATATATATATATATATATATATATATATATATATATATATATATATATATATATATATACAGTCGAACCTCCATATATCGAACTTCCCTGTATCGAAATTTTCTATATATCGAACTCTTAGCAAATCTCCATGTTCATTACAAAGAAAAACTGTTTCCATATATCGAAAAAATCTCTATATATCGAAATTTTTTTTCAAGACATATTGGGAGATTTCATTCTAGTTTAGAATAAAATCTCCCAATTTTTGGCGCTTGAAACAATACGTCTTGAACTTCAATACGCGGAAAATGTCCCTGATGAAGTTTTTAGTGGACTGAATAAATGCGAACATTTCTTTGATGAATTTTCTGCAAAACTGGCTGTTCAGCAAGATATTCGTAGTTTTTTTAAAATAATATAACTGTGATCATTGTAACCACTGTCTGGATTATTGTTTTTTAAAGGGTATGTAGTACTCAATAAATCTTTTATATTAATTCATTTTTTTGTTATTAACTTTCATTTAATGTGATTCGCATATAAATTGGAAATGGAGGTTCGTATACGAAACTCCATTATGAGTTTTAGGAGAATTATGATAAAACTAAGATAATTTTTTTAGTTATTAACTTTCATTTAATGTGATTCGCATATAAATTGGAAATAGAGTTTCGTATACGAAAATTAGCTTTAATTTTAATGTTTTAGGAGAATTATGATAAAACTAAGATCAATTCTATATATCGAAATTTCTATATATCGAATTTTTTTCCGGCACTTTGCTACTTCGATATATGGAGGTTCGACTGTATATATATATATATATACAGAGGCTGTTCACACGTTTTTTAGACGATGTATATTGTAATCACAAAACTAAATTACATAAAATTCTTGTGTTTTAAATGTTCTATTTGACATCCCTTATTCTGAACTATCTTTCGACACCGCAATTTCCAGGATAATATTGCCTTTTGAAGTGTCAGAAGAGGTATTCTATCCCATTCCTCCTGAACACCTTTCCAGAGTCCTGTAAGGGTTTTGGGACGACGTTTGGATAATGCAGATTTTAAAAGTCCGAAAGCACAAAAATCCATAGGTGATACATCGGGAGATTTAGTAGGGATATCAGTGAAGGGTATAGCCTTGATACCAGTTTGTTGTTCCATTTCTTTTAGGAAATTTACAGTGGATTTTGATGTGTGACTGCTAGCTTTGTCCTGATGGAGTCTCACAGATTGATGGCACTGTTGGTAAAGCGATGGTATTTCATTCAGAAAAATTGGCGATAAAATATGTTCCTGATAGTATTTGGAGTTAATCTTGACATTTTTTTCGACTCTCTTTATTTTTAACTTGCCATTATAAGAAAAACCAGCAACAATCATGAATCCCTTAGAAAAATTTTCTTTCGATTCTTTGAACCATGTACTTAAATTTTTTTCTCCCCTTTTATGATAATAAATGGCTCTTTTTTTGTTGCAATAATTTAAATACACCCATGATTCATCTATTGTGGCAATTGTTTTCCATTTTTCTTTGGATAAGTGTTTCTTATATAGAATTCTGCAGCGTGTCCTGCGTTCAGCGATATGATTTGGAAGAAGACGATGCACATTGCGTTTTTTCGCTTTCTTAAGATTTAAATCAACGTTTTTCATTTTGTTTACAGTGGACACCGAGCATTTTAATGATTTTGCAACTGTCCTTTGACTAGGGGGATTTTCTTTTAACATTAAACAACGTACCTTTGCAATAGTCGAAGATGTCCGTTTTTTCCTTGGATACTTGTTTGGAATTTTTGTCCCACTTGAGGCTCCAATTTGAAGTTTTTTTCCTTTCTTGTTGACGATATTACCTATCGACGCTTTAGATATCACAAAACCATGACTCTCACATCGTTTTTGGATAACGGAGTATGCATATTTCTCTTCGGAAAGAGCATAAATGTAGCCTTCGAACCACTGCTTTGTTAAAAACGCCATTTTGAATAAAAACAAAACTTTCAAGCCGCAGACGATAATTTTGTACAATTGCATAGTACAATTGCAATTATTTCTTTTGCAGCAAACGATTTTTTATTACCGCTTACCAAAATCGTCTAAAAAATGTGCGAACAGCCTCTGTATATATATATATATATATATATATGCATATATTTTATGATGCCCCTATGATGTAAATGATGTAAAAATATAAAATTTTGTTAATATTTATAAATTTATAATGTTGTGAAAATGTAAAATTTAGACTTATTAAACTTAAGATTTCCGTAGTTATCCATTTACTTGATGGCGGCTAACACCATCAGCCTGGCTAAATCATCATGAAGATTCACCACGACAAGTTGTGCCCGCGCGGTGTGAACAACGACAACAAACGTCTCCGCCCGAAACCACGGAGTGCAAAAAGAAGTTTCGGGTCCAAATGTGTGTGAGCGATACGTGTCGAAAGAGGTTTCGTCACAGATGACTGACTGTATGGTTTTCAGGTTCGAATCTCCCCTTTCGAGTGTCGCGGGCTGCACGTGCCGAATTCCCATGGTATTTCTAGCACGCCACTTAAATAAGCCCCATCCCCCCCCCCCCCACTCGGGACTGCCACCGTGGAAGGAATTACTTCCTTTTATTGCATGGCCCTCGAGTAGATTACTTTAATCAAACAGTCTAAAGCAAACAAAGGTTTTTGTTGAAGAGCTGAACACCGGAATTCAGTGGGGCACTTGAAATTCTCGATTCCCCCCACCCTCGCAGCATTGCAAATAAGACTCAAATTAACCTCATACTTAGGGGATATGCGATGAAGTATTCCTCCGATGGAGAAAAGCACGGGGTGCGGGGGAGGGAATTAATTGCCAATACGATAATGCAAAGACTACGAAGTTCCATTTTTGCCTTTTACCCTTCGTACAGCTCTGTTATCTCGGCCCTCATTTAAGGTTCGTCTTTGCATTCATCAGTATGTTGAATACCGTACGGTTATCTGGGTGCCCATGAGTCTCTATGCCAGAGATTCCTAAACTTTTTATGTTTGCGGCACTCTTGGGAATGAGATTAGAAACTTGGGGCAACCTTGTTAGAATTTGAATTATTTTTTTCAATATTTTTTAAATATTAAATTAAGGTAGATTATATTTCAGGACCATGTTAAATTCAAGTTCCAATTAATACTGACTCTATTGCTGATTTTATTCATTTATTTAAAGATATAAGTGGTAAACACTAGAATAGAATATATTAATATAGTTTCATAAATAGCCATGGGATTCGGTATAGTATTGCACGAGAGTTACTGTATATATATATATATATATATATATATATATATATATATATATATATATATATATATATATATATATATATACAGTCAAACCTCCATATATCGAACTTCCCTATATCGAAATTTTCTATATATCGAACTCTTAGCAAATCCCCATGTTCATTACATAGAAAAACTGTTTCTATATATCGAAAAAATCTCTATACATCGAAATTTTTTTCACGACATATTGGGAGATTTTATTCTACTTTAGAATAAAATCTCCCAATTTTTGGCGTTTGAAACATTACTTCGTGGACTTCAATTCGTGGAAAATGTCCCTGATAAATGGGACTGAATAAATGGGAGAAATTCTTTGATGAACTTTCCGCAAAACTGGCTGTTCAGCAATACATTCGTAGTTGTTGTTTTTTTTTAAAGAATGTAACTGTGATCACTGTAACCACTGTCTGGATTGTTTTTTTTTAAAGGTATATAGTACTAAATAAATCTTTCACATTAATTCATTTATTTAGTTATTAACTTTCATTTAATGTGCTTTGCATATAAATTGGAAATGAAGTTTCGTATACGAAAATTAGCTTTAATTTTAATGTTTTAGGAGAATTATGATAAAACTAAGATCAATTCTACATATCGAAATTTCTATAAATCGAATTTTTTTCCGGCATTTTGCTACTTCGATATATGTAGGTTCCACTGTATATATATATATATATATATATATATATATTATATGTCTGTGTGTGTGTATGTAGTAAATATATATATATATATATATATATACAATGGCTCCCAAAAGTGTTCGTACACTTACGATTTTCAATAAAATAGGGGTCTATCCATTAATTAAAATGAATATTTCAGAATGGGTATTTCATAACAAGATCTATAATCTATTCTTAACAAAACTACATGAAATATTTTGAAAACATCGTAAAACTTTCATGTAGTTTTGTTAGAAACCAGTAATCAAAAAGTAACAAAAACTTTATCTCACAAAAGTCATCGTACACTGAAATATTTTCGGATAAACTCATAATTAAAATTATCACCTAGCGCTTTATTTTTATTTTTGAATTGTGGTGGCATTTAAAAAATCGTTTGGCTTTAATTTTTCCTTGCCTACTCCGTAATATTCTATTTATTATTTAAAAATGGCTCGTAGTAGTAAAGAAACAACGAACAGCATTCGAAAATTGATTATTTTTCATCATAGTAGTGGTAAATCAGTTCGGAATATTGCTAAATTACTTAATTTATCCCCATTCTACTGTGCAGTATGTGATAAAACGCTTAAAAGAAGAAAATCGGATCGAAAACAGGGTAAGAAAAGGTTGTCCGGCAAAGTTAACAAAACGTGATCAGAGATTTATAATTAGAAAATTTGTGAAAAATCCAAGTTTGAGTGCTGTAAAAGTTTCTGCAGAATTTAATGAAACATTTTCTACTTCAATTTCACCTGAAACTGTTCGAGTTCTCAGAGCAGCTGGATTACATGTACGTTCTGCCCGTAGAAAAATTTGTGAGTGAGAAAAACAGAATGCTTGGGCTTTCCTTCGCTTTATCAATGATAAATAAGCCCCAAACTTATTGGAATAATGTCTTATTTCCCGATGAAAGCAATTTTAACATTTTTGGTTCCGATGGGCGTATAATTGTATGGAGAAGAAAAAAAATGAGGAACTTAATCCCAAGGACTTAGTAAGAACAGTTAAGCATGGCGGTGGAGGTGTCCTTGTGTGAGGGTGCATGTCAGCATCAGGACTAGGAAATTCGGTTTTTATTGATGGCATAATGAATCATGCTGTCGTGAACCCTCTTTCTTATACCGGTTCACTTGGGTTCTTTTCTATGGCATAGGGACAAATGAGGCCGTGCAAAAATGAGTCGTCACTGAACAAGACGAACATAAATTTATTTACAGGTTTAACATTTAAACAGTTTCACACTTAACATAAAAATTGAAGAAAACTCTGCACGAGGTGGGCAAGCTTACAATATTTTACCAGACCTCGGCTATCCTACATTCTAATCTAGTCACGGATCAATTAATTAACTGGAGGCGAAACGAGCCTGCTTTAATCTTGCCAGGCCTCCTGAAACTACTCTCAGAGATTCTCTCTCTGTATCTTAATTCTAATTACCAAGTAATTACCTAACCAGAGGTGAGACGAGCCTTCTTACATCTCGCCAAACCTCCGATTCCTAGCATAGACGCTCTCCTTCTGTCCTTTCTTACTGACTGTCCGACGACCACCTCCACCCTCTTGGGTTCAACGCCCCCGCAGCCAATCCTCTGATTGGTAGAGGGGTGGGGAATCACGGGGTACAAAATTTTCGCTTTAACAAGCGCTCCTAGTCAAACATTATACTACACATGCTGTTTATATAAATATTTTAAGAGACAATTTTAAATTATCACCCCAAAATTTGGGTATTGGAAACAACTTTGTTTTTTATCAAGATAACGATCCTAAGCACACGGCTCTCAACGTTCGCCTCTGGTGTCTCTATAATTGTCCACAAGTTTTGAAAACACCACCTCAATCGACAGATTTAAACCCAATAGAATATGTATTTGGAGAGAACTGGATGTTCGAGTACGAAAACACGACATTCACACGAAAAGCGAACTAAAAACAATTATGATGGAAGAATGGATGAACATTGATGCAGAAATTACAAAAGAACTAGTGCAATCTATTCCCAGACGTTTAAAAGCTGTTGTGGATGCTAAAGGATATCCTACTAAATATTAATTTAACGAAAAATTAGAATATTTACTAATACGTAGAGATTTTTTACAAGTGTACGATGACTTTTGGGAGATAAAGTTTTTGTTACTTTTTGATTGTTGGTTTGTTAAAAATAAAGTTTTACTATGTTTTTAAAATATTTCATGTAGTTTTGTTAAGAATAGATTATAGATCTTATTATTAAATGCCCATTCTAAAATATTCATTTTAATTAATGGATAGACTCCCACTACATGGAAAATCGTAAGTGTACGAACACTTTTGGGAGCCACTGTATGTATGTATATATATATATGTGTGTGTGTGTGTGTGTGTGTATTACACAAGAGGACTACGGGGAAAATCGTGCAAAAGAGTTTTGTTTGTTAATGTGATCCTTGCGATGGATGTTTAGAGCATACACGTTTGATATCGAGCCTAACAGTTGTGGACGTTAAGGTAGCTCATTCATCCTCAAGAAAAAGTGCATCTTTTTGTGTCATAATCTGTCGGGGACATGAGAATCATTAATTCGGGTTAATATTTATTTTAATTGGGCATTCCTAATATCTTTTAGTGTATCCCAAAAAAAAACCTCTTGGTATACCATTTGGGAATCATTGCTTATAGAATCATTGCCATAGTTTTGTTATAGTTTTGTTATAGTCAATCACAAGGATATGCTTGATATCCATGAAGAGCAAATATGAAAACTGCAAGGAAAACAAAACACAAAAATAAACGCAACTAGAACACAACAGGGGCAACTGAAACGCGTGCTTTTCTGCCAACCATGCCCGATAACTAATTGCCTTACCCATAGTTACGTTAACGTTAAAATTAAATAAATCAGGTAATATATACCTTGCGATGCGTTCAATTTTAAAAGGAGCAGATCATTCTAGTCTACGAATGAAATACTCTAATAATTATTTCTGTTAAATAATATTCTTGTTAACACTTGTTGAAATAAAAATATTTTAATATTATTTCTTGTTTAAAAAAATCTAGTCAATATTCTATTTTGTTAAAAAAACCTCAAAAGATATTTATGAATCAACTGTGTAAATTGCAGTTATCGTACACTAAATTTAGAAAGAAATTCTTATACTCTCAGAAAAAAATTTCTTATGCGTTTTTTTTTTCAATATATGAATTATTTTTCCTTTTTAATAAATATGTTTTAGCATAAGGCAAAAGAAGTTTTATATATTTGAGCCATTAAAAATTGATAATTCTATATCATTTGACCACTAAAGAGTTTAAAACATTAAAATTCATGACACTACTTTCTTCCTTTCATCGTACCACATTTTAAATACACCTGAACCAGACAGAACATCTCTGAAATCGCTTTTACAAATACCTACTATGTCACACCTAATATTTTTTATTTTATATGAAATGGAAAAATTCCATTCTCTGCATCGTTATTTACTACATTGCAAGAGTCTTGATACCCAATAAGTTTTGAAACAATAACTCTCAGAATCTGAATAACTAAACAATATTATTTAAAGTTGTGCTAATGTTGTTTTCTTATCGGGTAACGTATACTGAGGAGAAAATGGTTTTAAAGGCAATTATCGAGAGACCCTGCATAGCAAACAAATAAAAAGACTTTTCGATACTCCGATGGCCGTAAGAAATTATATCTAAACATTGATAAAATTTAAAATATTCTTTGAATAAAATGAAGTTTCAAAATTGTATAATATATTGTCTTCTGCGTTTTTAGAAGAAAGCTGTGTTGTGTGTTTAAAAGTGAAAATAAAAATATGTACACTGTTATGACAAGATATCGGACCCTGCATTTACTTTATAAATTTCTTTTATTCTGAATTTTTGCAATTAGCAGCTACACTTTTTCCCCTAATTTCAGCAACAATTCACGTAAGTATACTTTTTCCCCCAATGCGGAGGCCTTGTCCTTTTAAAGATTCGTCTATTATCACCGCGGATTTGCTGGTTTCTTTATTATGGGGGCACCACGTAGTTGGACCAACATCGCCCCCTTTTAAGGGACGACACAAACGGAGGCATTTCTTGTTGGGCTGGGATTCGATCCCAGCACCCACAGGACCGAAAACCAGCACGCTGTACCACAGGGCAGCCACAAGCCCGCGTAAGTATACTTTAGCTTCAGAACTTTCATAGAAGGGAGTTTCTACAGTAATGGCATTCTGTTGCTCCTACACAGAAACTACTAAAGATAAAACACAAATTTCTTCGGAATGAGAAAATGTGTAGATTTCTTATAGGACTTTGTAAACCAAGACTGTTGGTAGGAACTAAAAGGATTTGAGCTGTACATTTAGTTTCATCCATATTGTCGTGCCTACTGTTCGTTTTATAGCATAGGGACACTAATATATACAAATTGAGTCTATCTTAACAACACAAATCCAAATATTTATTTACAGTTTAACATAAAATTACAGAACAATTAGCCAGAGAAGGACGAGCCTACAGCATCTCACCAGACCTCCGATCACACACTGCCCGACTATCCTCTTCACTCCCTCGGATTTTTACTCTCACGTCCGCCAATCTATCTGATTGGAGAGGGGAGGATCACGGGGTACACCATCTACGCTTTGCGTAGCTTTCATTCTCAAATATTACACTACACACACCATCCTAGCTATTTCCTGCAGTTTCAGGATGAGAATCCTAGATTGACGCTGACATGAACTGATTCTGAGATGGACAATCTGAGAGGAATGGTATTCACAAACGAGTTCCTTTCCAACGATGAAATGATCTAGTAGTCAGGACACTGGCCTCGGGGTAAAGTGCCGCGAGTTCGACCCCTTTGTCTGCCAGACATGGGTATCGAACTCACAATGCTCTGCTGTTAGAAGAAAACACTGGTAGACATTTTGGATGCATACAGAATATTTTCATTCAACAAAAATACTAAAAAAAAATCCGTGTGAACAGTATCTTTCGTCGAGGGAATTAAATGCCAACATCCTCTATCTTCAGATGGTCGTCAGTAGGGAGTTTAGGGAATGATGGCATTCTACTCTTCCTATGGAGTAGCGTCCCCCCCCCCCCCCAAAAAAAAAAAAAAGTTGGAAAAGAAAGTGAAGGATAGAATTTAGAATCTGAGATTCCCTCTCGTTGGACTACACGGTCAGAACGCTGGATTCGAACTCCAAAACCCAGAGTCTGGTCCCCATTCTTGGAAGATGGTCGTCATATTAACCTACGACCATTTGCGAGAGCAATTATAGACCATTCTCAATTTTTTTTTAAATTCGTCGTAAAAAATAAGCATCAAAGAAATTTATGTATGTGTGTGTGTGTTTAAAATGCATCCTGTGTCTCACACTCCAGAAAAATGTGGGAAATTTACTAAGAAAGTAACTCGAGACGAAAACTTTATCATATTACCGGGAAATTTTAGTTCGAAGACCACCTCGAAATCATTTTAAATGCCGCTCTTGACAGGCGTCGGATAAAACTTAATTTTTTAACCTCATTTCTGCACAGACTGCTTCTCTAAGGGCTCTATCGTGTTCAGCTCCATAATATTGCCGTGGTGTAATACCAGAAGAATCAACTTGCATGGTTAAAAACTCGGAGTCCCCAAACAGATAAAGCAACTTCGTACGCTGGCAAACAACCTCTGTATGGGAAACAGTTGGAGCAAAGAAGTCTTATTTGAACTGTCCTCCAGAATGACTTCCCACCCAGACACGTTCATCGATGTGGAATAGTAGATAATAATTTTCTGTCTCGTTTCTAATTATACTGCAGAAATTAAAAATTGATATTCTGTCGAAAACGACCGTATGATTCTAGAAGAGCGTTTCCGAATACTATAATGATTTTGTAGTCAAAATTTATTTGCTCGTTTAATCATATAATCTTAATACAGTGTAATAGGATTTTAAAGAGTAATTCGTCCCATTTTAAGGCTTTCTTACGACTTTCTTAGCCTTGATCACCAATCCTGGGTCTCACAGTGATAAAATATTTATCATCAACTTCTGATTGAACACATAAGTTCTATAATACATTCAAGAATTCGTTGACGAGTTGACACCCTTAAGATAAAAAAACTTGTTTCGAAACCTAGTGATAAGGCGACGTTCAGCAAACTCGTTAGACCAGCAACCGCTCTCTTCAGAGACGTTTAACCCTCTATCGACCCAACAGAGGGTTAAACCCGATTTTTTCCACCCTCTTTGCACCATACGTCGTTACCTGGGCGTTTACATTCTCACCGAATGGTTTCGAACATTAATCAACATAAGGCATACGGGAACACGAAAAGAATGCAAAGAAAAGTAACTGTTAGCAACTTAAACTGCACTCTTATCCAATCACCAACTTAAAATTAAGGTAAATATCCGGTTTTAGACGGAAACGAACAATTCTATTTAGATAAATGGAGAAAAAAAACGCTACTCGACATCTGGTCAAAGATCACAAAGCCAGCAGAGTCCAATTTCCCGCCAACGTATCTTCCTCCTCCTATGAGTCAATGCAGTCAGTCTGGGCAAAGCGCATAAGTGCTGCCCGGTTTGGTTGTGAACTATATGCAGTAACCCTGCTCAACCGCTGGCTAGAGGCTGCACCTGTTTGTGATAGCAAACGTTTTGATTATCCGAAATTCTTTTCCCCGATGTAAAAGTATACCCGATGCTTAAGTGACAACGATTCAGTTAAAAAAAAAACATTTTAGATTACTTACTATTTTAATAACCTTATCTAGTGGCGGATGAATCATTCGGAGAGCCCCTGACTATTGGAGGCTCCAATTGCGGGCTTCTTGTGCCTGTGCGATGATCCGCCACTGACTTATCGTTTCACTGGTGATATACGTAATTCATTACAGAGATCTGAAGAAATCAGATCCATATTTCAGATCCTAATGAACGGAGTTGAATTTCAACCTCTCATTCAGTTTAAAATTTATCTCATAAGAGCTTAAAGGCATTATTCCGCTGAGAGTGGATTCAAAATATTTTAATATGGACTGTAGCAAAAATAATTATAACAATACTTAACTTAATTAAAACACCGAATTTATAACCTATTTTTAATACTAATGATAAGCATTTCAATAATCGTAACAGAAGCTTTAATAGTAATTATTCTTTTGGGTGTTCAGCCCACAGTTCCGTAAATGTATAACTAACTAAGGGGCTTTTTATAAGTTATTATTTAATTTTAAAATTTCTATTGCTCATTATAAAATAATTTTCACATAGCAGTAATTTTCCAAATTCATAATCGTTGATTAAGTTTTTTCTCTTCTTTCAAGTATTTAAACATCATAAATTCAGTTAACCAGTTACAGTATTTTGTTTCTTTCGGAGTTTTCATTTATTTTTTTTCTTTCAAATCTCTTTTCTAAACTTTAGGGTAGCAGATGTAATATTGTTTCCGTACGTTCTGCAAAATAAAGAAGCTCTAGCTATTAATTAGGAGTATTTGACACCATGGGATGCATTTTGCAGCCACAGTAAGGGCATAGAATCCGTCAGCGTCAGCGTTACTCGTATTGACGTATTTTAAACCAATAACAGACCTTAACAATTTCGTGGCTAATTGTTTGGAGGTTTGTGATTGGTTAAATGTATTTCAACACGAGTAACGCTAACGCTGACGGATTCTCTGGTATCAGGCCCTTAGGCCTGTTTACATAGATCGTCAGCGTACCGGATCGTCAGCGTAAAAGTTTTTAACCAATCATATCAAAGTTTATACCAATAAGCGCCAACGGAACCAATCAGCACCAACGGAATCTTTAACGCTGAACTCCGGATGCAATGTGAACAGGCCGAAGGGCCTGTTCACATTGCATTCGGAGTGTTGCGTTATGTTACTCCGTTGGCTCCGAGATTGCTGACATGGCCTGTGATTGGTCTGACATATCACGTGATCAATGAATTGAGATTTGTGATTAGTTAAAATTTTTAAGGCTAACGCCACGTAACGCTCCTTATATAATAGAAACAGGCTTAAATCTTCAAAATTTATGGACAAAACCTTGGTTGCTAAAAGCATAGAATACGAAAATTCATACAGAAAAGCATGCCAGAACAATGTATGTTCCGTCCTTAGTTTTTCATGCGGTGACGGCAGTGACGTTCCATGAATCTTATATCGGCAACATTTTGAGTTTCTATGAATTAGGAGCATCTGAAGCCACTAATGACTTTGTACTGCCGCAGTAGATTTTTCGATACTCCAGAAACGTAATGAGACGACTTCACTAATGCTACCCGAACAACAAATCGTTAACAATAATGTCCATGCATTACTGATATTATGTATTTAAATCCTTTTCATTCCTAAACTATAAACTTCAAAATGTATTGCAAAATTCTGTATGCTGATTTCTTAAGACATGCAGTAATTTCTTACGGGAAATTTTTAAAAAATAGACTAAAATGTATGATATCTGGTTGCATACAGGGGAGGGGTCAGAGCTTTGCACCTCAGTATCTCTAGGTAAAAAGTGATAAAATGGAATCATTGTGGCACGGGGAGTTGCAGTGCTTTCAGAAGTTGCCAGAAAATTCTGCGCTATTGGCTTTGCTGGAAATCTTTCTATATATATATATATATAAATAAATGTTTGTTTGTTCGTATTTAATGCGCTGCCGTACCGTTCATCCGATTGCGATGAAACTTGGTCTACTTACTGCTTGAACTCGCGCGAAGGTTATAGACTATTTTCATCCAGCTACGACGTTCCATTCCCGAATTATGTTAGAACAAGTTTGCGCGGTATCAAAGGATATTTTTGTTCAAAGCCATTGTAACATTTCATTGTTGCCAATTAAATTATAACACTTCCGTAAAAATAAATAGACATGAATTAAAAACGTGATATATTCATATATTGGCGCATGCAAGAATGGATTTGATATATTATTTTCATATACGTGGCAACGCCGGAATATTTCTTTTAAAAAATGAAAATATAAGGATGGAAAGTCATTCATTTTCAATGAATGTGTTATCTATCCATTTCATGAATTGAAACTATCCCAAGCTACCTGTTCAGACTCAAACATACTGAACGACACGTTCACTTAGCTAGAAACATGTACGTTTAGCCTTTACGCGAGGATTTATATAACTGAAGTGACATTGAAACATAGAAGATGATTTAGTTTTGAGAAAGAATTACATTCATGAAATACGCGTATATTATAATTAAGAAAGTCTGAAAGTGGCATTGAAACGTAGCAGACGATTTAGTTTTGAGAAAGAATTCCGAGCATGAAATACGTGTATATACTTTTTCTATAATAATTATCAGATTTGCTGTGTTTTAATATTGAATGTGATCTCAATCCATTCAAACATTGTTGATTCTTTTTCTATAATAATAAATCCATTCAAACGTTATTGACTAGCTGTAAATTAATGCTTTAAAATGCCCAAAAAGAGGAGAGCAACTTTTAATCCTGCAGAAGTAAGGGCAAAATGTCAAAGATTGTTGAGAAATGAGCAATGTGATGAAAAAATAAGAACAGAAAAGCGCGAAGCCAACAGAATTCGAAATGCAGTTAGACGAACACAAGAATCTGAAGGAAAATATTCCCAAGCGCGCGAAGCCAACAGAATTCAAAATGCAGTTAGATGAACACAAGAATCTGAAGAAAAACATTCCCAAGAGCTCGAAGGAAGCATAATTCGAATTGTAGTGATCCGAAGCAGTGAGATTGATGAAGAAACTTTTAACGCGTCGAACATACAATCGTCTTCGAGCTTCAGCATCGAAAGGAGAGGAAAGCCATGAACAACGACAGCACCGACAACAAACTAATACTATTTGCTACCGCGAAAGAATTTTAGCGAAAACTTTAGAACATCATAACATGAGGCTAATCATTGAAAAAAAATAATAACAGAAACTGAATCCTGAACGAAGCCGGGTAATACATCTAGTTTTCTATAAAAAAAAAAAAAAGGACCACAAAACGATAAGTGACGTCATAACTGAAAAAACAACAAAACGCAATTTGTCCATTAGTAACTTTAAAGTTTTTATAAGGCGAAACGTCGCAACGTCACTGGCTACGTCAGTTTTCGTCTACTATAGATCACGTGATTATCGGGTGGCAGAAAACAGAAACCGTCCCTATGCGTTTGCATATGTTTTTGGGCGATACCTTCATTTTGAGTTAAATAATTTAATTTTTTTTATAAAATTCCTCATATTAGTTATATGTAACAGGTATTTTAACCCTTTGAGGGGCGCTGTTTGCACAGTGAAAACGCTTAAATCTCGTCCTTCTTTCATTTGCATTCAATATATTCCACTTATACGAGCATAAAAATGGCTAGTACTGCCATCTGTTATCAGTTTCAAGAAGTAAAATCGTTTTACAACCTTTAATTGGAAAAAAAATCAAGATTTTTTAGGTTAAAAAAATCGAGAAAAAATCTGCACTATGCAAATGTTGCAGGCTGTTGCCCTTGAAAGGGTTAACACTTTTTTTAATATTTCGCAAGGTTTAAGAGAATATAATCATTCTTTCGTTGAGAATGATTATTATTATGTTGAGATATGTATAGATATCAGGATAAGTTACTTCAAGCCAGCGTCTTGTATCGTAACTCCAGTCTTCCTCTGTCAATAAATACAGGTCACATACTGAATAAATCTTTCCGGGGTGTACCTGAATGTTTAATTTAGTGATATACCTTTGTTTAGATACCGTATCTAAAGACTTTGCGTAATCTGAGAGCATTTTATTCAACAAGCTGTAAGAATGCTCATTGAACGCCATGTTAAATTATGCTATTTTTTGCCACTCCTCGCCAAACAAGAAGTAAAATCTGCAACAGTTGAGATGTGACATGCTGCGAGACACTGCCCTATTCACCACTTAATAATAAATATACTACTGACAGAAAATAAATTGTTGCCAGACAAAAAGTATAAAACTTCATGATATTTAAAATTCAAAATAATTTGCGCTATTTGTGTATCCTTTCGGCCTGTTCCCACTGAATTCGCAGCGTTACATAGCACGAGTGTTAAAAATTTTAACCAATCACAGAGCGCAATTCATTGACCGTGTAATACGTTAAACCAATCACAGGTCGTGTTAACAATCTCGGAACCAATGTAGTAACGTAACGCAACGCTTCGAATGTAATGTGAACAGACCTTTAGTATTAAGTTTACAAATTTAAATACAGTAACCACCGCTTATAGTGATCAGTGGTTATAAGAATCAACCGTTTAAAAGAATCAATATCGCGAAAACAAAAACAAATGTATTATTTCCATGTTAAAATTTTCGCTTTAAAGAATCAATCCACCGGTTTTAAGAATCAGCTTACACTCTTCGCTTTCCTTTCATTTTTCCAAAAAAGCCACTTAAACCCTCAAAAGACACGAAGTACTTTCTTTATTTTTTTTTTAAAGAAAGACTGATAAGATGGGATGGAATACAGTCATAAAATTCATCCCTTTCTTTGTTAGACATAACATAATAGTTTCCCCTTTAACGCTTTAGCACAACACTGTCCTATTACCCGTCCGGGTAATAGGACATCTTTTCCCGTCCGGGTCCGATTTCACTTTTCTACACTGACAAACAAAAATAGGAACTCTTTTTTTCCCACCTCCCACATCCTGGTTGCGGCTTCCTGGACCCTGAAATACATAAATCTTGGACGAAGTGTCCACTATCACTTAGGCAAACGTGACATTAGTAGATTCAGTACGTTATCAAACCGTGAAACGTAAGCTAGAAGGTGAATCTTCGTCTGAGACTATTAGTATTGAAAGAGGTATAAACAGCCTCCTGAAAACTTCATTACGTCAAACTACCATAGAGAACTTTTTCTTGCTCCCTTCCTGTAGTTGAAATGTTAAAACTGTTAAGCAGGTATATTGTAACAAAAATTGGATTTTTTCTTCTCTTACTATAATCATGTGTATCTACTTATAGGTCTAAAAATTAAGTTGTATTTTTAAAATTATAAAAAACAATTTTAATAAAAGATAATTAACGTAAATGAAACGTTATTTTATGGTAAATTATCTAATATATGTATATATAGGTGTGTGTGTACCTGTCCAAAAACCTAAATTTCGGCTATAAGAATCAACCTCTTTTAAGAATCAAAAACAGTAATAACAAACGTGATTCTTATAAGCGGAAATCACTGTATCTGTCAATTTTTGATTAGGTTAAAACTCATAAAGAAAATAAATATTTTTCAGTTTAAATTTCGATAAATGATATTTTTAAATTAAAATCCTTCTTAAAAATCTCTTTAATATTAATTAGAGGAAACATCCTTTGGAAAAAGTTACAGAATAAACTGTTAACTATTATTAAATAACAAAAGAATTCTTACTAACAATGAAAAGTTCTCACTGTATGTGGAACGAAAAGAAAATATTCAATTTCAATTTTTAAGCAATTTATATGCACAACTAATTAATCAATTAAATTTTTAAAAATATTGAAATTGTTTATTTTTTTCACATTCATAAACATATCTACGGTGCCCGGAATAAAGGACTTAAGCCAAAAAAAGTGATTTTTAGATATTATTTGGTATTGATTAAAAAAAAAAATCTTTTCACTTAGTATACAAAAGTACATTTCTTTGTACAAAAGACTCAAGTCGAAATTATTGTTCTGCGAGTGTTATAAAAGTCAATAACCTGGTATATTTAAATCACTGTTTTTGACTTAAGCCCTTTATGCCGGGCACCATAGATACATGAGTAAAATATTCAACTTAACCTCAGTTAATTAAAAGAAATTTTGTGATGGAAATCAGGCTGTGTTTTAATTCCATCAGCGATTTCATACTTGAATTTTTTTCAATTTTTAACAATTTGGTGTTTATTCAGTTATCTCTCAGAACTACGGAAGATTTCTGCTTTATTTTCTGTTTTTTTTTATTTTCCTCCTCTTTCGAACACAGCATCGTTTCCCAAATGGAAGATTTTGAGCCTGTTTCTTTGCGCATATCACAGGCACAATATTGCATAATAAAAACATAGGGGCGTGATCTAGAAAATAAATAAATAAATAATGTCTCTTATATGGAGAAAAGAAAATTTCACTCTTAAAAAAAAAAAAAGCCCCAACTGTTCTCTCACGTTCAAAGGAACCGAGTAAACCGCCTGTGAAACGGACGAACTATCCCAAAAATCGTCTGCTTGCCGCGAAAACGTCACGTTAAAGAAGTCATCTGTCATTCGAAAAACAAGCTATTTGATGGCCACCACGTGCTGCTGCCTTCTTCCCTTCTAAATCGATTACGCTTCATTCTCAACGAAACCGTGACTGAGAGAGAAAGAAAATGAGCCAAATGCGTGGAAGAAAAATGTTCTTAAAACTTGACATTTGTCAGATTTTTTTTTACTTTATTTTTTTCAATTCTATTTCACTTTTCTGCAAAGCGTTCTCTTCCCGCTATTTATTTTTATTATATACTTGAAGTACGTGGTAAGAATAAGGAACTAGAAGGCGGGAAAATATGGTAAAATGAAGACACTCGCTTGATTTTGATTTTGGTTTCGCGCCAAATTTTTTTCCCCGGCAAAAATACTCTCATTATAAATTGTAATGTATTCAACTACTAAAGGAAGTAAATTTATTCATTCAAATCTAGAAACATTAATTTTCGTTGTCAACGAAGCAGACAGCTGCATTATTTCAATCGTACAAATATCACTCGGTGCTCTTTGATGCATTTCGTCCTTCCCTTGAATTTAAATCTAACTTTAAAAAAACCATCCACAAATAATTAAAAATTGAAACAGTTTTATTATGACCGAGTTTTCGTTTAAAGTAAATCCAAAAGCAATTTTCAATTTAAGAAATTTTTCTTTATAACAATAACCATCCATGAATGAATAAATTTTGAAATAGTTTTATTTTGACTAAATTGTGTTTTGAAGTAAATTTAAAAGTAGTTTTGAATTTAAAGAATTTTGCTCCTTAACAATAATTTATAATAGAGAAATGTTTTTTTCGAATTTGAGAACCACGGAAATTCAGCAAATTCAAATTAACGCAAAGAAAGTAATTTCGGTATAGATGCGCTAATACCAAAAGAATTTTTCCTTTCGAATCTATAGCTTAGCGATGTTCTAACACTTTGATGAAAAAATTTCTCAGGATGTCCGCGGACTCTATAACATAACAGTTACCACATAGCACAACCAATACCGCGGCCACTATAACATAATCACTACAACATAACCTGTGACTAGGAAGACATATAATCTTAAATTCCCGGTAGATTATATTTTAAATAATAATTCAGCTTTTCTACAGAATATTGCTCACTTAAGGCGTTCTTAGGTTATGAGTGTACTAACCATATTGGATTCGTTCACCTCAATTTTAACTAATGGAGAAAATGTGTCCAAGGATTGCCAACTTGAATTGAAAATTTTTTTTAACGTAGGATTGCGTTCCTCCATAACGGTCCTCCGGAAAGCAAAATTTCAGATGTCCTGCGTCGCGAGTTATAATTTTGGTAGCGCACCAAACCCGGTCTGTATTGCTTAGGCAAGCAGTAAACAGTTATATATATACAGTGGAATCTCGATCTATCGTTTTACAAGGGACCGACTGAACTGAACGATAAATGCGGGAAAACGATAGATGCGGGAACATAACAAAGCAATATGATCATCGGGACTGGGTGAAATAAACGACATATGCGGGAAAACGATGATTCGGAGAACGATCGATCGAGATTCCACTGTATATATATATATATATATATGTGTGTGTGTGTGTGTGTGCGTGTACATAACACATACATACATATAGACATACAAAAGAGGTAAGCAATGATAAGTAATTCTAAGTTTATAACCCACGGTAGTTTCGTTAGAAGAGACTACCTGAATTATTTTTTTTTAAATTGCCCTTCGTAATAGGGAAAGAAATTTTACATCTTAAAGCATATTTCGTTTTAAAAAAAAAGCAAATAATATTTTAAAATTTAAATTATTTGGGGGAAAAATCTGGTAGAGTGTGTTTTAAACACTTATGAATTCCTTTGGTGGACGAAATTTATCAAATGAATCCTGTTGCAAGGTGCAGAAAAGTTCAGACTCTCTGAAAATACCATTTTTATTGGATTATCAGCATTTACGTAGCTGTTGATTGTAGACAAATTACCTCCATAGGTTAACATTGAGGTGAGCGAATCCACTAGGGTTAGTACACAGCAGCCTTGATGTTATTTTTTGCATAACCAAAGTAACGATGTATATGAGCTATACGTTTCCATTACATGAAGTTTTCTACTAATCGAGAGACGTTCCTAAGGTCAATATTCCTCACGGGTTTCCTCTACTCATATGCTTTATAAACCTAACTGTTTTTAATGTATTTTAATGCTTTAAATATAGTTGCCAGACACACCCCACACATAAAAAGACTTTTTCCTGGAAAGGGCTCTCCAGATCTGATACTGAATATCTTGAAAGCACTTATCAATACATATAGAAAGTAAATGGACAAATGTTTACTGAAGATTCAAAAGACATTTTAGTTGAGTAAATAATATTATTAATATTAAGAATAAAACTTCGCATCTTTTTTACAGTATCCTTTTTTAACCTTTACTGATTTTCCTTATTTAACGGTTTGTGTAATTTTTTAAAAAGTTACTTTAATTATTAGGTTGTAATGTTTAATTTTGTTTAATTCGTTGACTTTAAATGCTATTTACCTTTTTTATTTCCAATTTTGACCCTTAAGTTGTTTTACTCAGTGCTTTTACTTAGGTTTAATAAGTGCTTACAAAGCCTAAGTAAGCACTTATTAAACTATTGCTGTATTAAACGCATTATGTTTTTAATAAGTATTCGCTCTAATTCCCTATGTAATCGTAAACATAGTTCCAGAGATCGAGTAGATGTAAAATAGAAATAGATATTAATGAATATTTCAAAACTGAACTTGGCCATGATTCAATCAGGAGCTCAAGCGAATAGGAAAGGAAATAAATTTAGATGAGTAACAGATAAAAAAAGAGAAATTAGATTAAATTTAAAGAATTTAAGTAAAGTACGCAATATACAAGCACTTATCAATCGATTGCTGTATACAAGTACTTATTAAACTATTTCTGTATTAATCGCATTGTATTTTTAATAAGTATTCGCTCTAATTCCCTTTGTAATCATAAAGATAGTTCCAGAGATCGAGTAGATGTAAAATAGAAATAGATATTAATGAAAATTACAAAATTGTATTTGGCCAAGATTCGATCAGGAGCTCAAGCGAATAGTAAAGGAAATAAATTTAGATGAGTAACAGAAAAAAAAGAGAAACTAGATTAAATAAAAAGAATTTAAATAAAGTGCACAATATACAAGCACATATTAAACGATTGCTGTATTAATCGCATTGTGTTTTTAATAAGTATTAGCGCTAACTCCCTATGTAATCATAAAAATAGTTCCACAGATCGAGTAGATGTAAAACAGAAAAGAAATTAATGAATATTCCAAAACTTAACTTGGCCAAGATTAGATCAGGAACTCAAAGCGAATAGGAAAGGAAATAAATTTAGATGAGCAACAGAAAAAAAAGAGAAGCTAGATTAAATTAAAAGAATTTAAATAAAGTACGCAATTAAACATCATATTTCCTCTACACACACACACACACACACACACACACACACACACACACACACACACACATATATATATATATATATATATATATATATATATATATATATATATATATATATATATATATATAATGATGACATAGCTAGCGCTATGCAACCATTCAGCCCCTACTAGGGGTATACCAAAGAGAAAGCGAGAGAGAGATCAAGGCAGTTGTTATATTGCAGAAGTGCTTCTGATTATAAGACAGGTATTTTCTTATAACTTTTAAAGTAAATAAATCTAGAACTATAAAAAAAAGTTTGTTTTTGTGTGAACTGATTTATGGTATATATTGACTATATATAAACTATTCATATTACTACGAATTTTCTATTTGGTTTAACACGATTAAAGGAAGCACAAGTGCTAAAAATTTCAGACATTAATCATGACTAGTATCATTTGAAATGAAGGACCAGTAACTTTTATTGCATACAGAATGAAAGATCATGCATTCTGCATCCTGTCGAATTAACTGAATCTTTTGCTTATTGTGACAGATTTTTTTAAAATTTAAAATCCTATTACAATCCCATTTTGCGCGTGAAATGTTCAGATTGAAAGAAGTTTCGTTCTTTTGCCTCGTGCTTCATTGCCATATTTCAGTTAGTTTCTTAGCATATCCAACTCAGCAAAATGTCAAGCACAGTGAAAGGGCATAGTGTACTATAAAAATATCGTGTATCGTCTTTTGAGATTCAAAAACATTTATTTCTGCAGCATACTCAATAATACATCACAACTATCATTCCATTCAACAGTCTTGCGTTCAGACTCGCGCTTTTTTACTAAAGAAAGTCCAACGAAAAATACTTTTTACTTACACAGAAATGAGCCCCGTTGCCATGGAATGGAAACACAAATTTTTACTACCAAGTGTTGCCATTCTGGGGAAGTTCACCGCGACTTTTCCGCCCATAAAATTAGGAGAACATCTTTGTGCGTGTTTTCTTTTCGAATTTCTTCCGTAATTTAGTTTTAAAAAGTAATAAAATCTATAAGCCGTCTTAATCTATACATATATAAAACAGTTCCGTAACTGACTGACTGACTGACTGACTGACAGATAATCCCCAGACGAAACCGCTGGACCTAAAGGACTGAAATTTTGCATGGCGATTCTTCTTATAGTCTAGAGGTGCACTAAGAAGGATTTTTGAAAAATTCTTCTTAGATTTTTTGAATTAAATTTTTAAGCTGTTTTTGTAACTTTTTTTTAACTTTGCGTTTAAAATAATAATCTGAGGGTTATAAAATTTGCATCATGAAAAAGATCATAAAAATTACTTTAAAATGAAATCTTTTTCGAATCTTTACCATCATTTTCTGATTTTTGGTGAATTTTTAAAGATTAATTTTTAGAATTTAATTTATTAAATGCTGATCACATGAATTTCTTTTCTTTTTGTGATACTTTAAACTTATTTTGCGTCACGTGTATAACAACGAAATAAATTGATAAAAAATATTAAAATACGGTAAAAGATAAAATTTAACCACTAGCCTAATTCAGATGGAAGTTTTTTGAGAATTTAATTCAAATTCGTATGTTTTATGGATATTAAATTAAACCTATATATAGAAATGCAATTTCCCCTCAAAGTATGCTTTGGCATGATAAATAAGTCTCAAGGCCAAACTCTAAAATACGCTGGTGTAGATTTACGAGAAAATTGTTTTTCCCACGGTCAGTTTTACGTAGCTTGCTCACGCGTAAGTTCGCAGACGAGCCTGATAATGTTAGTTCCACCAAATAAAGAAGCAAAAAATATTGTTTATAAAAAAATCCTTTAAAAAGCGATTGCATTATTTTTCATTGTAATTATCCTAAAATGCACGGGTATTCAGCTAGTGCGTCATATTTTTTAATTCAAAATCTTCAAACGTTTTGCGAGGGCATAAACACTTTTCCTCCCTTGTTAGAAAAAGATTTTAATTAATTTCGAATGACCTTTCTTTTACGTAAAAAGACGGATTATTCTTTGTTTCCATCAAGCACACGTAATTAAATTTAGGCATTTAACAAGAAAAAAGTATATATATGCGCCGGGGCTTGATCTTTGGGAAGAATGGAGGATTTGGGGAAACCGCTGTTACAATCTGATATCGCAGTAATAGAAGACTTGTAGGGAGTGTGCAGCCCATTTTGGCCTCCTGCCCCGGCTAAAGACCAAGAGCGAATCGCCGCTATCCATCACAATCAAGGGTGTGAGGGGATATCAAGTTGGGCAGAAATTTCGCCAACCCTTGATGAGAGATAATGACTGGTAGAAGAAGGTTGGAGGTGAAACGAGCTTTCGCTTTCTGCCAGGGGAGATCTTCTGTCATTTTATTATTATTATCATTAAAATATTAAATTATTGGTTAATAATTAAACTAGCTAAGCGGGTTTTTTTTGTGTTTTATAACAGCGTGGTAGAAATAGAAAAGGACTGCCTTGATATCACGTTACATTAATTATATGTGAAAGATGTTTTTAAAATCTAATTTCCCTTCGCATAAGAAATTAAACAAGTTTTAAATGCCTTACTGATAGTGTGGTTTTAAAAATAACGCTTAATAATAATGGCTATCGAAGATTTTCTTTTCAAGAGTTTAAAATTTTATGAAAGGCAGGGAATTGGACCATTAAATCCAAATCACACGCACGAGTTTCATCCAGTATCATAAAAATACTGTCTATATGCATTAAATTCTTATCTTTTAAAATATCTAAACTATTTTTCCCCTTCTATGATTGAGTTGAAAAACATGTCTGGTAATTTAAACCAATCACGTTTTTCTTCTGGGCAGGGAGTTGAAATTTTATTATTATTTCTTTTTAATACGGAATGGACGAAAGAAGAATTTATAAAGTAAAAGAGTGATAGAGGGTACCCGAGCATCAGAACACTGAAATCGCCATCTCTATCGCTATTCTGTACAAGAATTTTCCGAGAATTTACAGGTGTGATTTAAGGTTCAATTATTAGATTTTAGCACGCGTACCTGCGTTACTATAAGTTTACCAACTGGTGAAAGCAGTGCTTGTGTATGTATATACTGCCCATTGCCAAATTAACTCACTAGAAAATTGACAATTTATTCAGAGGTATAATCAACGATCTCCCTAAGGGGTGTTAGGCTCCACAGCAAAAAAATCCTTTCGGTTTCTATAACAGGTCTCGAAAGCAGGCCTGCACAACATACGGCCCGCCAGCACTCACTTTGTGGCCCACGAAGCCTTTTGTGAAGACTCGTAAAATTATAAATCTTAAAAGTACTCAATATTATTTTTCGATTCTTAACCTTACCATATGAATGTATATGAAATGATACTAGCACAACATAAAAAAATCCAGCAACTAACAAATTACTTAAGGGAGATATTCAAACTTAAATTAGCGTATAAATGAATAAGTTAATCTGCCAAAGAAATATAGTATACACACTGTAAATATATATATATATATATATATATACTGTGAATGGAATATTTATTTATGAATTAGAGCACCACCCCGTTTAAAGGATACAATTTCGTAGAACAGGTGTGGCAACAAGCTAAATTCTCCTCTACAGTAAACAGTCTTATGTATTTTAAACTCAAAATTTCACAGGATGTTAATAATCGAAGTAACTTTTATAGAATTTGGAAAATTAAATATTAGTAGACGGTAAAGAATAGGTAATTAAAACAAGTTACAACGTAAAGGAAATAGTAATGCACGCAACGTGTCTCCCTAAATATGTTTCTACCTATATACTCGAGAGCCTGTTTGTCGGAACCTCGTGGTTGAGTAGATTGTTTATGGTTTCCATGGACACATAAACTACTCCTTCCATACACATATACATATATCCTGATTTATTCATACATATTTACAATATCTATTATACAACATTTCCATTATCAATTAATTATTATCAGTCCTCAATCCCTCGAAAACCAGAGAGAAAGTCCGAACTCAGTTCAATATAAAGCTCAGGATAGAGACAGGAAGTACGTCCCATAGTTACCTTCTTCCCTCTGGACCTCCTCTCGCTCCCTTTTTATACCCCATCTTTCAGAAATTCCAGATCATTCTAGAAGCTTCTGGATCAGCGTGGGAAAGCTCTTGCGGCTTCTGGTCAGTTAGAGTGTTCATTGCATCTGGTCTGTTGATGGCTGTAATTACCTTCCTGTGAACTCTCCGTTAACGACTTGTTTAACGACCACCGCCAATCTTTTATTAGAGCGCAGTGGCCCGGTTGGCAAAGGCAGCGAGCTAGTGATTTGAACATCTCTGGCTCGATGCCGGTCACTGACAAATCCACTGTTGTGTACACTAATGGTGACTGGTGCACGAAAAATCTGTCGTGCCTGCAATGTCCTCCAAGTTCTCAAATTTACCTCTGGATGTGCGGGGTCAAGTGTTCCGGTCTCATCACTTGACTAGGTTCAAAATTACGGGACCTGTCCTTTAGCCAAGTCGGACTCTGACCCTTGTGGTGCTATTAAAAACCGGAGCCGCACCTCTTCGCCCAATAGCCGTTATGGACTTGAACTGGCAATATACTATCGGTCAAGGGGCATCGGTCACAACAACAACAACAATCTTTTATTAAATTGGTCACATATGGAAAGGCTTTTCCCAATTAAGAATGGCACAGCACCACGTCTGTGAAGTTGGTCCCCCGACATTGAGATATCCAAATTTTCAAAACGGCATTCGTTTGAGCGTGTTTGAGCGCCCTTTGCAAAAGAGTTATGAACATTTCATTTTTTAGCGAGAAAACACGTAGTCCCCCCCCCTCCCCGACATTGAGATATCCAAATTTTGAAAGAGGCATCCGTTTTAGCGTCATTTGAGCGTATTTGAGCTCCAAAAATTTTTGTTTGAGTGCCTTTTGTAAAAGAGTTATAAGCATTTCGTTAATCAGACAAATAACGTCAACACAAATTTTCCTGTATTTAGCCCATTGTGTTTTTTTCTCTTAAATTAATACTTTAATTTAATACGCTAAAGTCAGCTTTGAAATGTCTCAAGTCGCACTGGATATAAGTTAATAAAATTTGATGGTCTTCTTTTCCGTACAGCTATTTCCATGACAACTTCTTCAATATGAAATGAGCTTTAGAATTGCAAGCATAATCCAATGAACAGTGTCAGAGTCATATACACATGATGGTGCTGTGACGTCTGTGGAGTTGCCCACCCCCTCCCTCCCCGACATTGAGATAACCAAAATTTGAAAACGGCATCTGTTTGTGAGCGTTTTAACATGTTTGAGAACCAAAAATTTTTGTTTGAGCGCCCTTTGTAAAAGAGTTATATGACCATTTCAATAATCAGCGGGAAAAACACCCAGTTCCCCCCGCTATTGAGATATTCAAATTTTGAAAACGGCATTTGTTTGAGCATCGTTTCAGCGTTATTGAACGTCCAATTTTTTTTGTTTGAGAACCCTTTGTGAAACAGTTATGAACACAATATCTCATTTTATCTCAATGTAGGGGGGAACTGGCTGTTTTTCCCGCTGATTATTGAAATGGTCATAACTCTTTTACAAAGGGCGCTCAAACAAAAATTTTTGGTTCTCAAACATGTTAAAACGACGCTCAAGCAGATGCCGTTTTCAAATTTTGGATATCTCAATGTCGGGGAGGGCAACTCCACAGACGTCACAGCACCACCATGTGTGTATGACTCTGACACTGTTCATTGGATTATGTTTGCAATTCTAAAGCTCATTTCATACGGAAGAAGTTGTCATGGAAATAGCTGTACGGAAAAGAAGACCATCAAAATTTTATTAACTTATATCCAGTGCGACTTGAGACATTTCAAAGCTGGTTTTAGCGTATTAAATTGAAGTATTGATTTAAGAGAAAAAAAAACACAATGGGCTAAATATAGAAAAATTTTGTTGACGTTACTTGTCTGTTAAACTTCATCAATGACCAAGCAGTCGACTTCAACTGAGTATTTGGAGTGCGTACACATTAGTATCAGTTAAGCACAGCACAGATTTGTGTCATGTAAAGTCGACCCCATTTATACCGTTTAAGCCGTGTCATGATCAGGCAAGAGTAAACAGTGCTTTGCATTGTTTCAATGAATCAAAATTTCACGCTGATACCATACAGCTTCGACCGGTGGAATTATAGCTTAATGTATTTCTGCAAAACATCACAACAATGGAGTATATTCAAGATCCAGATGCAGGAGACTATCTGTATTACTATTTCCTTTACGTCGTAACTTGTTTTAATAACTTATTCTTTACCATATACTAGTATCTTTTTTGTGAAATTCGAAATAGTTACTTCCATTATTAATACCCTAATGAAATTTTTTATTTAAAATGCTTAGACTGTTTACTTTAGATGAGAACTTAGTGTCGTTGCCAAGCCTGTTCTCTGAAATTGTAACCATAAAGCGGGGTGGTGCTCTAATTCAGAAATATTTTATTCACAGTATATATAGTTACAATGTGTTTGCTATAGTCCTTTGCCAGATTAATTAACCTATTCATAGGATAATTAAAGTTTTAATATTTTATGTAATTTGTTAGTTGCTGGATTTTTTTAAGTTGTGCTGGTATTTAGTTATATGTGTGTGTTACAGCCAAAGTCCGAAATCTGGCTAATTCACGAAATGGCTGTCCACTTCTATCATTGGGAAAAGCCCGAAATAATCAAGAACTGACGAATACTTTCGGGCTTTGATCGGCTAATTCGCGATGCGCCCGGCAATCAGTGACCAGCTTGAGAAATACCCAAGAAAGATTGTCCTTTTGTCTTTGATTTTGAAGTGATTTTTTCTACTTGACTAAACTAAAGGGAATTTCACAATGGTCCGAACTTCCGTTATGATCAACTTCCGTTACTGCATGATCCAGCTCCGCAAAACTTCTAGCTTTGGCCAATTATCCTTGGACCATTCGTGAACTATGACCATTGATTGTCGGACACATCGCGAATGTGTCGACCAAAGCCCGAAGAAGTCGTAAATTCTCGACTATTTCGGGCTTTGACCAAGTAACTTGGCCAATGCTAGAATTGGCCAGTCATTTCTCGAATTGGCCAACTTCGGACTTTGGCCATAACATTTATATACATACATACAGAGAGATTTTTATTGAATACCCAACAAATGGGCAAAATGTAACTACCCTGCCGAGTATGAATGAAATACATCTAAATACTGATAATGTCATTGCTAGATATATAAAAAATTCCTCATTTGTAATACATGCTCGCAATCTATTGTTTCAACGTGAGCACTTAAAATATGATAAGAATTGACAGAATCAAAAGTTATTCTCTACATGTTTTCAAGTTTTCATTTGGTTTCCACATCATATATTTATCCATGGCTCACAAATTAGTACTACCGAACTGCAGATTGTGACTGTGCGCTGTACGACTGCAATGCTCATACACACTTGCGTCTAACACTGAGGAATGTTTCAGCAATTTTTTTTTTCACTTTGTTCTTCTAAGTTATTTTGTAATCTATCTTTTTCTTCAGGGTTTAGTTTGGGTATCCAATTCGATTTCCTTTTTCTCTTAAGATATATGAAACTTAGTAATTAATCCTATCAATGTAAGCATCTAAAGACTTCTTTCTAGATTATTTACAACTGAATGAGAAGCATAAAATCGTTACGATGAGGCATTGCTAAATACATTTTCTTAGTAATAAAAATATAAGTTTCTCAATGTTTTTTTAAATAGTTAAATAAATAAATTAAAATTTTTTTTAATATATGTTTCTTAAATGTAGATAAAATTCTGTATTATGAATCTCAGAAAATGCTTTAAGTTAAAACTGCCTCTTACGACACCTGGCTGAAAATTATCGTACCATTCGATTTATTACAAAAATTTGCTGGACAAAATTTGTTACAAAAAGTTGTTTTTTTATAAATGCATGCATAAATGCATTTTTAAGACTATACTGGCAAATTCGGAGTTAATTCAAAGAATTCATAAATTCGTAAAGATTTTTTGTTGTTGTTTACGTTTTGGAATAAATGCTATTAACATTTAGCGCCATCTTTTGGCGTAAAATAAAACTAAAGACGATCATGCCCACTAACTTGCTTATCAAAACAAAAGAAATGCGAGTCTCAGTGAAGTTTTCATATTCAGAGTCACAAATGCAACTTATTGGAGTAGTTATAGTACTTATTAGATAGCATTGTATATTTTGAAATAGTTTTTAAAGTGTTTAATTGAATTCTTTAAACTATAATTTAAACATATAAAATAAAATTCACAACGGCATCATGCTTCTAAACAAATAAGTTTAAAAAATAATCTAGGCTATACTTGAAAGAACTAAAATGATTTGATTATGAATTGCATCACAGTAATATTAAGTCATTTGATCCTGAAGTATATATATTTCATTATTTCTTACATGTATGCTATTCTTTTAAACTTCTTTTCGCTTTCTGTATTTTATTTTAGAGAAAAATAAAATGTTAATGTAAAATAAAATACGGAAATGTCATAGGGGAAAAAATGAAGTTCGCTTCGCTAATTTAATAAATTATTTCCAAAAACTTTTTTTCCCTAATTCATTTATTAAAATGAAAGGTTATCTTTAGTTTTCATTTGTAAAAGGCTAAAGTATAACTTTTAAATATATTATTTCCTCTACATTTTTCTTCATCACGTATACTGTAACCAGATTTATGTTAGTTAAAAAGGCTCAGTATTAAAAAATATATATATCGTTTAATAATCATTTGTAAAAAATAATAACGAAAATTAAATATAAATACGATAGACAGTGGTTAAAAAAGTACACATATATTCCTTTTGTCTAACAATCGAGCAAACAAACTTTTTTTCGTTTGAGAAATTTAAAAGTTACTTGAAAACTTCATTTTACACATTGCAGGCTAATCGATGCCACTTCCAAATACAGAAATTAAGTTAGCAAATTCTTCATAAAAAGTTATCAACTTTGATTAAGATAGGGCTTAAATGGAGTTTAATATTTTAAGTTTAAATTTTTTCCCCACTTATATATTACTGTAACTAGGGGAAGTACATGAATTTGTTCGAAATTAGACGGCGCTCTATGTTGTGTTCTGGCAGCCGTCTCTCTACCGTTGCGAAAGGCAACCCTCCTTCCTATGCGGGCGCAGATCGATAGTTTCGCCTTGTCGCTAAGATGGATGAGTGGACAGAAATCTTTGTCTGTTGTCGCGCTGCAGCACAGCTCTGACCCTTTCCTTGTAAGGTCATCTTTCCCGTCCATGATAAGCCCCAGAAACGTCTTGTTTCCTGGGAGAAGATTGATAATTGCGAAATCCTGAAATATTTTGGATCTTTTTTTCGAAAATAAGCTCACTTCGTGATACCCTACAGTTTTACATAATTAGGAAAGAACGTCTACCGCTACAAACTATACTTAGCCCCATTTGAGAGAATAGTTTGTTCCTAAAGAGTTAGGTATGAAAGTAGTTGGTCTTTTTTACGTCATCAGTGACAATTTCACTTGAATCTAATTGAAAACCTAACGATTTAGAAGAGAATTTATTCCATATCGTGTTTTTGATGAATTGCAAATGAATCAGTTCCAATAAGTGGAAGTGTGATGATGGGATTTCTTTGGAAAGGAGCACAATATCACCGAAACAACCACCATAATACAGTTAGCAGGGTAGTTACATTTTGCTTATTTATTGAGTATTAAATAAAAAGTTTTCTATCTCTGTGACATACTGTGTCATACTACACGTACATGTGTATATATATATATGTGTGTGTGTGATTGATAATACATAGAAATACGATAAAGATCCTTAATTATATAATGTTGACATGTGAACAGTCTCTATGCATCCAAATGATAGACCTTGACATATCCATTCATCATAGTGAGAAATTTACTTCATAATCGACAAAGAAAGAACAAAAACAGTTTTTCCCCCTTCTAAGTTGTAACTTAGCAGCTGCTAAGTTACAAGTTAGGAGAAAAGAGCAGAAAAGTCTCCCGTTCAGACATATATAAAATGGACATTTTCCTGTTTCACCACCAGAGATAGAATTTCGTGATTGGTTAAAATTAATCACATGGTCTCTAACCTAGTGTTTTTCGTGTGATTTGAATTTATGGTGAAATTGCCCAGATTGGGAGACGCGCGTTTCTGCGTTATGTTTGTGAGTAGGGGCCTGTTCCCGTAGAATCCATCAGCGTCAGCGTAAAATTTTTTATCCAATCATATACCATTATTGACCCCATTTAACCAATCAATACCAACGAAATCTTTAACGCTGACGCTATCGGGTTCTGTGTGAACAGGCCCTAAGAATTTGAAAGCAGGTTTTATTTACCATATACAAACTTAATGAGGCTTACAGGTTTGGACCATACACGGTAATGTTATTGGGATTCAGAAATTTCGAGTGCCTATGCAATGATCGGCACGCGCATTGAGGGCAAATATAATTTATCAAGTTATTCATAGACCGGCTTTTGAAAGAGGGGTTGTGATTTGTTTAAAAAGAGACTTTGGAATACGCGTTGGGTTAAAACTAGGACATACACCACCCACCCACCCCACACACATATATATATATAAAGAAAGAGCAAGAAATAGACATATATATAGACATTGGTAGGTATATAGATACCTGTAGGTAGATGTAGATAGAATCATATAGGAGATGAATATTTCGCCACTAAGTCTTGCATGTTAACTCGATAAATCACAATGAATGCAAAAGTTCTTATACCCATTTATCGTCATCAGTACTCACTCAGTTAATGATTCAAAAGTATAGTGTTTCTGAAATAGTATTCATTCTGTCTGATCTCAGGTTTTAGACGTAATAACTTTAAATTCATTTCTATTTGATTCTACCAAGTTTGTGTTCTTGTGCTATGAGCGCAAAATAAGACCAATAGTTTTATTTTATTTAAAATTGTTTAATGTTTTACTCTTCGAAATTTTCTCATTAGTTATCATATTTAATCTTCTAAAAAATTTTTTCTTCGAAATTTAAGTAAGAATTGTGTTACTTTTAACAAATAATAACCACTTTTATTCTATAACACAGGATGTCGTCTCCGCTAAAATATTTTAAATAATACTCGATCCCTTTCTAGAGGCGTCGCTGTTTCCCTTAGAAATTCTCATTATTTCAGTTAGAAAGCCTCCTTTCGAACATTTGCAAACTCCACATTATAGCCTTTAAGGCTGCTGTGTACTAACCCTATTGTATTCGCTCACCTCAATGTTAACCTATAGAGAACATTTGTCGACTATTGAAAGCTACATAAAGGCTGATAATGAAATAAAAAGGGTATTTTCAGAAAGTCCGAACTTGTCTGCACCTTGCAACAGGATTCATTTTATGAATTTCGTCCACCCAAAGGAATTTTGGAGCGTTTAAAACACACTCTACCAGATTTTTTCCCCAAATAATTTAAATTTTAAAATATTATTTGCATTTTTTTTTAACGAAATATGCCTCAAGGAGTAAAATTTCTTTCTCTATTACGGAGTACAATTTAAAAGAAAAAAAACACTTTTAAATCCAAGTCGGCAATCCGTGGACACATTTTCTCCATAGGTTAACATTGAGGTGAGCGAATCCAATAGGGTTAGTGCACAACAGCCTTAAATACACTGCTGTTCAATGAAATTGTTGTTGGACCAAAAAAGTGTTGTTGGACTGATCTGAAATTTAGCAGACGGGTAGTTAGTTTACCATGGCAAATGCAAATAATTCAAATCTTAAGTTGCATATGCAAATTCGATGTGCGTTCATTACGGGATGAGATTTGACTCGGGAGCTAATACAGGGTGATTCCAAATTCATGGTACAAACTTTAAGGGTTGGTACAGGACACTGTAACAATCATTTATTGTACAAGAATGTATGGGCACAAGCGACGCGTTGAGGCACAAACACAGGAAAGAGGCATGAAAAGAATGAAAAACGGAACATAAAAAGAATGCGGGAACACCCCATTCTCAATTGTGCTGTCGTCCGTGATGGGAAACTTTACGGCGTTTGCCGAAAAAAGCAGACATGCACCTCGTGTACGGCAGTGCAAATGGTAACGATAGAGCTGTGCTACGAATATATCAGGATTCTTTCCTCATAGACGAGTGTCGGGCCGACTGTGGTTTCAGCATGACGGGGCGCTAGCCCATTTCAGCACTGTTGTGCGCAATTGCCTGGATCTATGGATTGGGCGTGCTAGACCAGTCCCTTGGCCACCCCGATCTCCTGATTTATCGAGTCTCGATTACTTCTTACGGGGACATCTGAGTCATGTTCATGCGACTCCACTTGACTCCGTTGAGGATCTCGTCGCTCGAATATCCGTTGCTGCTGCGCGTGAAATACCTGGCATATTTGAAACTGTACGCCAATCGCTCCATGAACGTCGCCAAATATGTATTACTGATTACTGTTGGTGAACGCAATTTCGAACACTTATTCTAAACATAGCACTTGTCAACGACGCTGTCAATAAACAATTTCTCTTTCCTGTGTTTGTGCCTCAACGCGTCACTTGCACCCATATATTCCTATACAATGAATGATTATGATTGTTGCAGTGTCCTGTATCCACCCTTAAAGTTTGTACCTTCAATTCAGAATCACCCTGTATAAAAGAAGACATCAAAAAGAAAATCCTGAACGCTGCATCGGTGAATTTTAGTTGAGATCGCCACGGTCATTTGTTACTACGCGAGGGCTCATTAGACCGGGAACTACTGCTTAAAGCCGATTCGAACGGCTACTAGCATCCATGCCAATAAAGGGACTCGAACTCACAGATCCTCGTATCGAAAGCCAGCGCCCTATTCATTCGGACATCGTCTGGCGATGAATTTTGATATTATTCTGTTAATACGTATATATGCCTCGTCTCAAGACGAGACAGCATTATGAACAGTTTACAGGGTTTCAGAGAGAAAGAATGATTGGTTTGAGAGAAATCGGTTTGTCGTATATTGCTGCATACGTGTTGGGGGAAGCGCTAGCACAACTATACGCACTTGGAGACGATAGGCACACGAAGGTTCTACGCATCGTCGTTAGAGATCTGGGACTCATATGGCTTCTTCGGAAAGGGGAAACAGGCACTCTCTACACATAGCGGTGACGAATTGTTCAGCGGAATACACATCAACATTGGCACAACAATGGAGGATGGCGACACGTCAGGCAATGTTCGCCGACGATTGCTGCAGAGAGGGCTCTTAGCTCAGCGTCCGTAACTGATGCTTCCATTAACCCTATACCATAGACGTCACAGGCTTCAATGCGAAGACATTAGTACGCTGAAAGGGGGAGAATAGTGTTTTCGGACGAGTCCAGATTTAATCTCGAGACCCATGACGGCCGGACAGTGGGGATCTAGAAGGGTGCATTGTAAAGCGTTATATTGGTCCCACTGAAAGCGTAATGGTTTGCGGTGCTATTTCATTTCATTCCCGTTCTCGCTTTATATTGATCGCAGGCTCTATGAACAGACAGCGATATCAGAGAAACCCTCTTTCTATTCTAGCGCTAGTGTCTTAGAGACCAATTTAAATTGATTTCCATGCCCCCCCCCTCACCTTTTTTCTGAGACTAATTAGAAATTCAACTCCTACTGACCTGACTCCGAAACATCTACTTCTCAAATAATTTTTGCTGAAGATTATTCTTTTGAAAAGTAATATTATTATATATTAGCTGGGCTTCGCCTGGCTATGGTCGGGCTTTGCCCAGCTATTGAATTACTTGACACGCGAATCACAGTTCACTTGAATTTGCATTTTTTATTCACTTAATTGCCAAAAAATCCCCCAAAAATCAGCACATCTTCAAATATATGATTAAAATATATGATTAAAAAGTTTGAATTAAAAATATGGAAAATAGAAAAATAATCAAAAATTAGATACACGATGAAACATTTCTTTTCAGTGATTCATTTTTTAGTGAGAATCACGCTGTGAATGAATCACGCTGTGTTTACATCGTAAAACATGGCGGTTGCGTTTTCTTCGGTGGTTACGTTTCGCGGTTACGTTTTTTCGGTATACACTTAGAATTGAAATAGCTCTAAAACTATTCAAGTAACAGAATAAGTGTACGCAGAAAAAATTATCAGCTTTGAAAGCTCTTTCTAAATATGTAAAATTTATGTACTTTCTTTAAAAATATAAATACATCGATTTCGACATTTTCAAATATGGCCGAATTTCATAACGAATGCCATACCGGAAACGGTCTACACGGAATTGTTCCCCGTTTCCGGCCAACAGACAAAGTTTTCCTTTTATTTATATAGATATGTATACAAACAAGCAAACACAAACAAACACAAACAAACAAACAAACAAACAAACAAACACAAACAAACACACACACACACACACACACATATATATATATATATATATATACCATATATTTTTTTGTTCACCAGGAGTTTAGGATATTAAGTTCTTAAATCATTAACAAATTTTGATAGGAAGATAAACTACCACAAGTCGCATGGCAACGCTATGAAGAAAATGTCAGCCACCTGCGAAAGCTGCTAATCATCTGTACTTCTATGATGATACACTCATAAAGCGAGCTTTTGTATTATAATGACATGACCTTAAGTATACAAGTCCGCCACCCATGCGATGAAAAACCATTTTTGTTTTGTTGTAAGAGTTTCAGATTACTTGACTGAAAACTTTTTCTGCGATCTGAACGCTTAGTCCTTTATGTATAATTTTTAGAGATTTTTTTGTTCTTTAAATACATTCCTGTAGCTTTAACTATTTTTGCTTGCTCTTGGTGTAAAATGAAGGTGTTATATACAGTTCACACACAAATGCCATACAGATTTTAACTCTGCCATGACATACGACTATTATATCAAACATTTGATCTCTTCTCAACTTAGATATCCGTAGTGGAAGAACACGGAAGGATTTCAGTAAGCATGTTTAATTCATCATTCTCCATGTTTTAGGATGAGAACTGTATCAATTAACTAAAACCTAGAAATATACCAGTAGAAAACATTTCTATCTCAGTAGGAGAGCACCACTAAAATTCAAACATCTTTTCCTAGATAAATTAACAATCTTCAGGCCCTATACCTGTCCCAGGAAATTAAATTTTGATCTATATAAAAGTTGGGCCTTTGCTCTTACTGGCTGTTGCTCTATTTTTATACAAAGCCTTAGTGGATATTGGTTTTGTTCATTTATCACTCTTATGCATAAAAGAAGCAATTTTATCTAGTTTAAACAACCATTAGTAATATAATTATTTAAAACACACGTAGATAAATTCGTGTACAAATAGCTGTATCATATTCTCTGCCTGCTAAAGCCTTTAACGTACAGAAAATTAAACTAACACTGGCACTAAAGACAGCTATATAACACACAAATACACCAACTATGAATATTAAATTGCTGTATAAATGCATTGATACATTTAAATTGTATTGCATATTATATTGCTACACTAAAACTTAATATAGCAATTCAAACCTACCAAAGGACGCGGTTATAAAACATAAAACGCCTAACATTTACGAAAAAAATAGTTACCCTTTTAATGTTTCTGCTTCAAAATATCAAATAGAGAAAATTAGTATTTAAATAAAATAAATTACAGTCAATTGATTAACATAATGATGAAAAAGTTGTTACATATAAAGACATAAATATGGTACCAAATACTTTCAATTTCCATAACATCTTTGGTTTCCAGGTTTCATAAAACACCCGTTGCCTTAAAAATAATCACTTGCAGCTCAAATACATAAACTACCAATGCGACTCTAAAACTACTTCACAATTTGAATAAAGTATGTAGAGAAATTAAAAAGACGATTCAAATAAGTATACGGGAATCGTTTGATAAGTTCAGATTGGTAAGATCTATTGTAGATGACGCAAGTTCATGTTCTGTCCGATTTGGGTAGTTTAAATTGCTTTTTAATATAGAATCTTAAGTACTTTAAAAGTGGTTGAGTGACTAATTCGTTTATTTAAACAGTTCATTGATTAGATTAATAATTCAATGTTTGTAAAATTAAAAAATATACATAAATTAAATTCTCGATGTAAACAATAAAGTGATAAATTTCCATATTCCTCGCCTATCTGATCTTGATTATATATGTAGAGCATTTACTGTGAGGCTCAAAATTTTGAAATTGCATTTTTTTTTAAATTTTCGGATAAAAGATTACGTATACATCAATTAAACTTTTTCTGGAGATTTTCAAGAGAGAGAAAAACGAAATAATGCTGCACACACACACACACACACACTGTGAGGAATTAAATTAATTCGCCCAATAATTAAAATATTTCTCAGTCGAGCAGATGAACGTTCAAGCCGTTAAAGATCCGAGGGAAGTAATCCCATTGTACGTGCAGAAGGTGACGGTGCGCTCGGAAGAAAGAGTGGGTCGGACGGCGCCGTCCTGGCGTGGAGTCGACATTACAGGTGAATAACGAATTTGTCGCGCTCCACAAAATTGATGACGCTGGCAGATTCTCCGAGGGCAGAGATGAAAATCTCACACCTCTAGGCGCCGAAGCGCAAATAAGGAGCCAAATAAATGACATCACCGTTACCAATGGGTTAATAAGCGCCAAGCCGAAATCCACGAGAGAGACTTTGAAAAAAGTAGGTAGCTATCTTCTCCCGAGCTGAGAGGACAACTCCAGCCTGCGGACGTGACTGATATACGAGGGTCGATGGGACTCATTTCGCAAACTTGTTAAGTCAGCGGTTTTTTCTCGAGAAGAGAAATTTCTACAGTAAAAAGTAATATTCTGCTACAATACGTGAAAAAAACACAGTCATGAACTTGAATTGATCTTAGACTGCAAAACTCGCGGAAATTCGATTGAACCGATGATTGAAAAAGCTTTACTATTGAAAAAAACATTCCTGACAGCTTGAAGGAATTAGGTTCATCTGGTTTGATGCTAGAAATTGATTTCGAGAGTTTTTGTACATAAATATATGAATAAATGTATATTGTTGTATGAAATGTAAATTCTTCTGTATGAAAAAAATAAGACATCCCCTGAAAATAAGCCCTGTTACGTTATTTGGAGCAAAAATTAATATAAGACCCGGTCTTATTTTCGGAGAAATACGACTGATTTTAAGCTAAGGCCCTCCTGGAAGCTTACCACCATGCCTGTGGCTGGACGAACGCGTCTCGTCGCTCGGAGGAAAATTCATGAATCAACTCTGCCACGTGAAAGGGAACGGTTGTCCAGAGGAATGACTCTGTATCGGAAATTGATGATTCCCGGCCGGATAATTAGAATAACTTACCTTTACTTCAGTGTAATTGTATTTGATTTAGTATTTAAACAAAATTTGGAATACCCCAAAGATCAATCGTTTACTTTTATCTTTAAAACATTTAGTTGTCTTTTAAAGTTCAAAGGACAAAATTGTTTATGTACAAATACAAGCAATATTAATATGTTTAAAATATTTAGTAAGTTGAGAATTTTTTCAGCACTCATAATATCCGTGAAGGTCCTTGTATAAAGTGTGGAATTTTGCATTACTACACGTTAATAACCAATATTTCAAAACAATTTGTACGTTTTACTCATGATCTCGTATTAACCGTGCTCGTACTAAGTGGGTTCTACTGTATTTTATTGTTATTTTTTTTACATTCAACGTCAACACTTTTCCTTTAATTCTGAGATCGGAAATATAGCCACAAAAAATTATCCTTACCAATGATATGGAGCTCTGCTTTCCGGTGGCTCCTTAATGTCCCATGTCAATGTCACATTTTAAATTACCTTAGTTTCTCAATAATGTGGAAAATCAAATTAGTATTTTGCTTAAAATGAATTAAAAGAGACTTCAACAATATAAAATATTTTTTAAGCAAACAAATATGATTAGAATGTGGAAACTTACCGAAAATTCCCAAATGTTACTGCAGAATGTTACGGCAAGAAATTTTAATATTTTGATTACTATCAACAAAATTATTTACGAAACTGAACAACAACAACAAAATCGTAAAAATCTAAAGTTGCAAAATACTACAGTACAAGCCTTGTACTGTTAATAGACAGTGTGTTTCTAGCATAGCTACTTGTTTTCCGGATTATAATTTGTGCACAGTAGATAATTATTACCTGTTAGGTATTCTTCATTATCTCATCAACAATGGTAAATAAATATTGAAAACCTTTTTTAGGTGAAATTCGCTAAACAGTTACTTTAATTCAATAAAGCCGTGGCGACCCCCCAGAAAACCCTTTGCGACCCACAGGTTGGGAAACACTGATATAATGCATGCTTGATTCTAGGTGTTTATGACTGTCAAATTTAATATAACCAAGACTATGGGGCAAGAGCGAGTTTTGGTGGCTCCTTAGTTGATAATTGACTCTAAACAGGGCTTGTTTACTACTTAAGTTAATGGGGCTTCCATATGGTATTTTCGTAAGGGTTAGAGCCGTTTTGATGACCATATATGGTGGTCTATATTTAATGCGGTAATTCATTAAGTGTGGGGTTGAGGAATGTCCAGTGCCTGTAAAAGAATATCATAACTTGGCTACAGGGCTAGTATAGTGACTATTGTTCATGGATACGTTAAAGGAAAGGAAGTGCTCTGTGTTATAAAGTGAAATTTTGAAATAAGCATTAAATAATTTTTAGGAGATAGTGCTTTTCCTCTACATTATATATATATATATATATATATATATATATATATATATATATATATATATATATATATATATATATGTAACATACCGACTCCGTGGGAATAATGACCGGAGCCGGCATGTCACACCGGGAATAAACGTAGTCGTAATCAATAACACAATTTTCTTTTCACGTCTGCAAATACTTTTTATTTCTCCATTTCTTAACATCGATGACGGCGGTTTACTAGGCAACAGAGCCACGCCAAAATCTTGCTCTTTTCGGAGCTAGTAGGTGCGTAGGAAGAGGAGTTCCTTGGTCCAATTGGACTTTATCTCCAGTAAGCAAGTTAATAAATATCGAGGTATGTGTGCTCAGTAAAAAATTATTTAAAGTTAAAAGATTTTAAAGTTAAAATTACGTAACTATTAAGAATAAAATATTCTTAAAGGAGGAGGGAGAAGTTAAAAATTAAATTATAATTTAAAGAGAAAAATTTAAAAAATTAAAGAATGGCCTAAAAAAAAACATGTCGAGAGGAAACGAAAAGAAAAAAAGGCCCGTTTCAGGGTCGTACAACTACGTATTCAGATGATTGTGAAGCTTCGAAAGGGAGGCTAAAAGTAGCAGGAGGAAAATCTTGCTCTTCGAGGCATGCTTGAACTTTTATAAACTTTACGAGCGTCTTGCCATGTGATCACAAGTCTGTAGCCATTGGCTGAACCTATGACTCTAATGTCAGAGGTGACGTATTATTATTACGTAAAGATGCGCTAGAAATTATATTTTTTGAAGGGACGCTACACATGCTTTGTTCTTGGAATCAGAAGCGAAAATAGCTCAATCGCGACAACGCCCAAGGCAATTTAGAATTTGAATTCGGTATAGGGGATTTTACGTTATATATATACGTATATATATACGTATATATATATATATATATATATAATATTAAAAAACTAGTAATTTCTTAATTTAACACTCTTAACATTTAAAAACTATTAATTCCTCACTTTACTATTCAAAATTACATACCCCTTTTTAATCCCTTAAGTTATTTAATTCCCTTTGAGCATTCGTGTTAAATTCCATTATTACAGCCTTAGGCAATATCATTAAAGATGGCTGCCTTTTTTAAGTAAAGGGACGCGGCACGGCGTCAGTACAAATTTAAATCAGTTCTGCACATCAACAACAACTTTAAACCAATCAACTATTAAGACACACCCTTTAATCACGTGATGGACTGAAGTGTATATAAGTGTTGCATCCAGAATTAGAGGGACTCCTGTACTTTCTCTTGCTGCATTCATACCGGCGGAGCGGCCGGTTAATAAATATGCAATTCGAGAAATTTGTGTTATGATTTGTGTGTCCGAGGGTTGAGATGATGCGGGAATGGATTTAAACATTTGTGATGCACGGCCGGGCGACAAGTCATCCATTTTAACCTCAATTAGATGAAGCAAGGTGAATCATTAATCAAAACTATGCCACTCAGCCCTTCATTCGTCGACCCGCGCCCATGCTATTACAAGAAAAGTCGGCTGGAATACCTCCCCTCCAACACAGACAGTGAATTGAGCCACCGTTAGTCGATTCCAACAGAAACAAAAATGCCCCGATCTTCAAATGTGAGATGGAGGTCTAACCTTCAACTTGAATGGATAACTTTACTCTAAAAATTGTTGTGCTGTGTGTTGCGTGGGAAAATCTCGGGCATTTACATCATTTACAGACGCCAGTGATTTTTTCAAAATGAGACTTAATGCGAGCTGGCGGACGAAAACACGCGCTGATGCTTGCGGTTTCGAAATACTACAGTTTTGTGTTCGGAGGATCCCACGGAGTCTGCTCCGATGAACTCCGATTGACAGCATCAGGGGGAATTAGCTCCATTTCAGTGCCATGTGTGAACTTCCGAAGTTTCGTGGCAGAGATTTCGTGAAAACGTGTTGTTTTTATGCGTGTGAAATCTGCGGTGTCATCTTGGATAACCTATAGTGTTTTTCGTATCCTGATGGGTGTCAGTGGTCGGTGCATCATGTGTTGTGTTGTGGATAACTTCAAATCACCAAATATAAAATTCCGACAACCTAATGTGCAAATTTTGTCGCATCTACACGTGAGTTTTGTGGAAGTATTCCAGATTGTGCCAAAGGATGTCGTGTGCCACCATTGTGATGAATAACTTTCATCTTACCTCTTGGGACTAAACAAGCCAGAAAATTCATCAAAATAATTTCCGAATATAACTACAGTGTTGCAAAGAAATGCTTATAATTAAATAATAAAAAATAACTCCGATCGGAATGGTAATACATTGGTGAGTCCCCGTCAACAGGTGAGAGAGTGGTTATAAAATAAATTTTGCAATTGAAATGTTTTTTAATTTTACTATATATTGATAAAAGTTATTATAAATGTGTTCAAATTATTGATTTAAATTTCAAATTATTGATTTAATTAAGTAACTATGATAAAAAAATAAATCTATAAAAAGTAAAACGAAAAAGTAAAGAAAATCAATGGTTTAAAATATGTATTATGGTTTTGATTTTATAAAGTATTTCATTTGATTTGCATTTTGATAGAATATTACGTGTATATTCCTTCATATTATAAGAGATTTGAATTTAAAAGAACTTTTTGAGACATATTTGATAAATTTATTAAAATTGTGTATTTTCTGTGTAATTTTTATAATATTTCTGTGTTCTTTTTCTAGTACTGAATATTTTAGTGTTTTAAGAAAAGTAATAATCTTTGGTTATGTTAAATTGAAACGTCAAATGAGTGTAGCAATTCTATAAATACTTGTTTTCGCACCCAGTTCAAAATCGTCGCGGAGAGAAAATAGAAAAAAAATACATTAAAATTAACTCACTTCCGTTGTCCGGAGCGCATTTTGTGTAAACAGAGGAGCGTTTGGACGCCATTTCAACTATAAATTTGATTTGTCAGCGGTAATCTGATAAACAATCGCAAAAAGAACCTAACTTATTCCAATTCATTTAACCTAGAATTTTTGAGGTTTTCAAATTGAGCTTTCTAAATCTAAACATCTGATGCTTGTGGTTTTGATTTTGGAAAATATCTGCATGGATAACTTAGTAATTATTTCAGACATCAAGAAAATTTTATAATTTAGGTATATTGTTTGACATATTACATTTGATTTTGAGTCCTCGTGAATAGTTTTACGAATTTAAGTAAAGGAGATTTCCGGAGGTTTTAGTCGACAGTTAAAAGGTGTTTTACGGTTTTCATATAAACGGAACGTCTTTATAACATGACTTAGGGTGCCAAAAAACTACAATTAGAGAATTAAAAAAACCATTGTATGTTATATTTGGTTCATCCGTCCCAGAAAATTCTCGAAATAGAAGTAATAAAGAAAAATAAATAAATCGAAAAGAGAATATTATAATGAGAGATATGTTTTGAGATATTGAATACAAATGATGAATATTTAGGAACTTTACAGCTAGGATTCATGCCAAAATGTGATATAAGAAAAGAAAAAATTGTTTTTGGTTTATCGATTTCATGGTTAACTTAATAAAACTGAGATGGGTATTGGTAAAAGAATTTTGATTATTTGTGTCAATTGATAGAATAATAGTTTCGAGATTGAAATTTGAACATTAACATTAAATTATGGCAATTGATAGAGAATATTAAGGTATTATTATTATTATTATTGGTATTAGGAGTATTTTATTATTGTGTGTTTAATACTTTCATATGTTGTGTATTTTGGATTCTATTGAATATAAAATTGATAAACCAAACTTTCACACCAAACAAAATTCTGAAATTGTCCATGCTTGCAAATTAAGATACTATAATGCACCAGAGAACTTAAAAATACACCTCGAATAATGACAAACAATAGATCCATTTTTTTTCTTTTCTATGTGATGCTTAACATCATTATACTTTTTTATTTGATATAATTAATTATGTGTTGTCCTACTAAAGATAAAAACTGTTGAAAAAAACTGTCTTACTTAAACTTTCTTCTTAAGAATACTATTATATGTGAATTTTTTTTGGATCTGAAATTAAACACCGACTATGACAACTCTACTTCTTTAACCTTTCAGTAAATTTTCTCTTTCTTGAATACACTTTCCTATCACCCACCTCTACAAGCGCGTTGGATGTCGTCCCAATTGTTTAAGATCTTTTTTAATTTTTTGCTATTTGTTTTTAATTCATCAACTCAGTCACTTAAAGTGCTGAAAACCATATGCTTGAGTAATGACTAAAACAGGGCTGGGATGGCCACTCCTTTGTCCTCCCATTTCTATATTATACTCCCACAGGTATGACATATGCACATTTTTCCTTTTTCTCCATCTTTGTACTATGCAAGATGCTGTTTTTCTACGCAGTCATATCCTGTCGGAGATTCACGGTTAGTCCACTGTACGGCTAAAACGACTCTTCCTCCTTATTAGTCAGAGAATAATAAGGAGAGGGAAACACTTTACACAAACATAAACACAACCCCTCACTGTTTAGAGGTAGAATTAAAGAATTTGAAACTAAGAGTTTGGGTGACACACATACAAACAGGTACCTTCAACACAAAGAATTGGATCCACATAAACTTATAATAAGTGTACACAAATGAATAGTAAATAAATAATTTGAAAGTAAAGTGAAAAGTATTGAGAATAGGTAAATAAAGTTAGAATAAAAATGAATAGAATAATAATGAATATTGAATAGAGAATTTTTTCTGATTAAACAAATAGTGTTAAAATAATGAAGTTAATAAATATTGAAATGAGAGACATGAGAAATATAAAGATATGAAACTAGTCATAATGAATAAGGATTTGATGTTGAAATGATTGAGGTTTTTCTTATAGTATAATAAATGTTCTGTAAGTTTTATATACAATTTATATATTAGAAATGTGATTTTTATTGAAAGTGTGATTTTTATTATAAACTGTGATTTTTTTATGTAACTAAAGAACTATTTTTCTTTATATGTAAACAAGTCGAGATAGTGTGATGTTTTTTTTCTGTGTATTCTGCACTTGCGAAAGAAATAAGACACAGCAACACAAAGACTGTATTTTCTCTATTGATGTAATTTCCTCAACATACTAATGACTGTGAAAGGACTAAAAATATTGCACAGCAAATTTATGGCAAAGAAAAAATAAATAAAAATTTTTTTTGGACTCACTCCATAGTAGTGAAAGTTGAGGAAATTTTTTTGAATTTTCAACTTGTTGTCAAAGTCAACTTCAGTTGCTTAATTTTTGTTTGTTTTTGAGATTTTTATTGCTATGTTCTGTTATTCTGTGTTATTCAACTCGAGATGATGCTAGACATTGTGTTCAATGTATGTTTCCAGTGAAATTTTTGGTAGTTTACAATTTTTTTGGTTATATTAATTGATTTTTTTCTGAGATTTTGTTGTGTGGGGAGACGTCCCTATTCAACAGGTTTCAAAAACATGCTTATGTAGAAGTTTCAACGTTAGTATTATGTGTATTTTTTTTTAATGTGAAATTTAAATATTTGTTACAAATTGCTCATAATGTCATGTCATTTCATCACGTGATTTTTAAATTTTTTTGCTATAGCTAACTTTTGCTGACAATACTTAAAGAAACTATTCCAAATTTTTGTTAATGCCCATTCTTTTCACTCATCTGAGTGAGTTTGCCCTCCAATGCAGGCATTGTAGGTCAGCCTCTTCTCGGACGGGGGGGATATTCTATAATATTCAAAAAATAGTAATTTCTTAATTCAACACTCTTAACATTTAAAACTATTAATTCCTCACTTTACTATTCAAAATTACATACCCCTTTTTAATCCCTTAAGTTATTTAATTCCCTTTGGGCATTCGCGTTAAATTCCATTATTACAGCCTTAGGCAATATCATTAAAGATGGCTGTCTTTTTTAAGTAAAGGGACGCGGCACGGCGTCAGTACAAATTTAAATCAGTTCTGCACATCAACAACAACTTTAAACCAATCAACTATTAAGACACACCCTTTAATCACGTGATGGACTGAAGTGTATATAAGTGTTGACATCCAGAATTAGAGGGACTCCTGTACTTTCTCTTGCTGCATTCATACCGGCGGAGCGGTCGGTTAATAAATATGCAATTCGAGAAATTTGTGTTATGATTTGTGTGTCCGAAGGTTGAGATGATGCGGGAATGGATTTAAACATTTGTGATGCACGGCCGGGCGACAAGTCATCCATTTTAACCTCAATTAGATGAAGCAAGGTGAATCATTAATCAAAACTATGCCACTCAGCCCTTCATTCGTCGGCCCGCGCCCGTGCTATTACACACACACACACACACATATATATATATATATGTCACATTTCACCACATGACGTTCCATAATAGATAAAAAATCCAGGCAGAGTTCTTATAAAATTGAAGTCCTTTATTTCTCTAGAGTTGATGGAGGAGATCAGAGCGTCCTTCTAGCATGACGCGGAACATACAAGTGTTCACATACAGAGACAACAACAGAATGCCTGTCTGGCTCTTTTAGCTAGGGGCTGTACAAAAAGCGACTGTTTACGTAAACACAGATGTTTGTCGTGGGTGGTAAGGCTGGTACAATCCTTAGAAGCATATTGGGTGCGTTTTATCTTGATGGTAGTATTTGGCACTTTGGATCGCTTTATATCTGGCACCTGTACCCATTATCTCTGAGATATTGTGAACTGAGGATTTAGATGACTAGAGATGGGGTTTTGTTAATGCTTCTGGAGCGGTACGGCTCTATATTTCTATCAACTGGTTCGGATTTATAGTGGTGTTTATCCCATACTTTTCACCCTCTGCTGTGGTTATCTGCCTGAATGTATTTTTCTTGGACTTGCAGATGTTCACTTGCTGTTGGATGGGCTATTCTGAGAAAAGGGGCCTATCTTAAACAGATGTGGGGACACGAATTATAGAAATAGACGAGATTCAAAATTATAATGTCACACACATATGTATAAATGTAATATCCTTGACGGAATCACGTTGGAAAACAGGCCGGTTGAAAAGACAGAGCTTACATCACATTTCATCGTTGTAGTCGTGCTGTTTTCAAATACGAGTGGCTGGCGAATGGCATAGGAAGAAAGTCCAGGCGAGGAACACAGACATCTCAAATGTTAATTGAATTGTCGTTATATTTGGATTACTTCGAGGTTTTAATTACACTTCATAAAAGTCACAGTTCAATTTATTTGCGGATTATCATATTTCAACACTGCCCCGAGGCTGTCGGAACAGCACAGGATAAAATAAAAGACAAAGGAACGCAGAGCGCCCAAAATTTTACGTCTTATTCATTTCGAAGCAAACACACAAAGGCCCCGAAATAGACGCTCAGAGCTCCAAGGTAGAGGCATATTGAACCTTTTATTGGCCAGAAGCGGGCACATGACCCCATCACACCACTGCGACAAGATTACGCCCGGCTTCCAGAACTTTCGACTTATATAACGATTATATAAGTTTTGGCCGCACGTGCCTTAGGGGAAAAACTAATAACTTACTTTGGGTTGGATTTAGGTCACAATCAGGATGAGGGACGGTGCTCTATTGCAATAAGATAAAAAGAATTTGGAAAAAGCGTGTCAGTGATGAAAAGGATTTGAAATTTACTTCATATATATATATATAATATATATATCTGCGTGTGTGTATTAATTTATGAGCAAAAGGAAAATATCATAGAAGCAACAATACAAAATTAAGATCTCAGAATAAGAAAAATTATTACTTTTATGTAACTTGTTGAAAACACATAAGAGGAGCACATAGCTTTTTAGCATCCACAATAAAACCAAAGAATAGCAACTAGTTTCTAACTAATCAAAATAGTTCTTCATCAGGCCGAGGAGCATTAGGTGTGATTGTCTCTACGGGAAATTCGCAAATAAGCGGATGACTCAACTCTTTGGTATAAATAGTGAAATCAACAGAAATTGCAAGCAGAACATCGTGCAACGCGGGCACATAACGTTAATTCTGTCGAGGCGCACATCCAGTTTACTTTGAAGGTAAGGTTATTAACAAACTCTTCTTCTTCGGTGTTTTGGTTTCTAAATTTGACTCTGGTTTCCATTTCCTGTGTTTAGAAAGCCATTTTCTGTCTCTGCCTATTCTAATTATCCCTCGAGCCTTCTACACTTTCTTATGTACATCTTATATATATGTCATCCATTTCACTTAACGCCGAAATTAACTTTCTAAAATCTGGCTATCAGCAAAGGCTTCAGCTCTTCGGTCATTGGTAAAGCTATAAAAAACAGTTCTGTGCCAACGGAGTCTGCTCAATTACCCTTTAGTAAGTCTCAAATTTATGATAAGTTAGTGATCCTCTCATTTTACCAACCTCTGTGTTTTAAACTGAGAACAACATGAGATATATTTATATCCGTCAGTGAACTTCGTTTCTCCCCAATGAATGTCCTTGATACCTTCGTTAAAGGGCATTTATGGAATTTTAAAAATCAAGAACCATCTAAATCCGAAAATGGAAAATATTCCTGGACATTTGGACATATATTGAGATTTTCTGTTGCGAAAATTATTCACTGTGCTAACTCCGTGCCAGAATTAGATTGCTAGAAATCGTTGTTATACATTATTATTCCTTTGTTTTAGTCAATGCCATGTCTACTTTATCATTATCTGCTTACTGGAAAAATATTTGCACGTAACTGCGTCTCTTTATTTTCCAAATTCCTGCTTTTTGAGACTATATGATCTTTTCCTTCATTTTTTAATTCCATTTCAAAATTCCACCTTCTCGGTTCTATCCACTCACCTTTTTTAACAAAATCCTGCTTTATTTGTTTGCTTCGGTAACGGTTGTGTCCCGTGCGTGAGTTGGTGGTCATGAAATTTCTCCATCCCGTTCCACTCACAAATGTCCCCTTCTTTTCATGTGTCCGCTCGTGCCACCGCCCTTCTAGATTTGTTTTTGTTGTTTCTTCTATATATATCGAATAATTGAACGAATTAGTTATTTGTGAATAATTGTCCATAGAAGCAATCACACCTCATGCCCCTCCGGCTGAGGAAGAGCTAAATTAATCAGTCCGGAACTAGTTGCCATTCTTTGTCTTTTGAAGAAATGTGGCTACTATGTTCTACTAGAAACTAAACAAAAGAGTGAGGAACTTCAAAACGAAAGTGGTGCAAAGTTTAAATCATTTTTGCATGTTTTTTAATGAATTTAACTTATTTACATATTTACAAGAAGATGATAATAGGCTGGAAAGCCTCAAAATTAACTAAATTCAACAGAATAGACATATTATGGGATCTTAATCCCCTTCAAAGAAAACTACATTCTAAAACTGATTCATCACTCTAGCAACAACAAGAGAGAAAAAGGAATTCTAAACATTTGAGAATAAAATCAAACGATGGGCTTGCAGCGCCATCTCTTGACATATTTCTCTTTACACTCCCCACCTGAACTCTGATAGGAGTTCATCTACTCAAATACAATCATAAACAAAAAATTCACATTTCTAAAAAGCAAAATTTCTAATCAAGCAAATTTTTCAAAAATACAGTACAAAAAAAAGGAAAATAAACAATAGGTTAATATTTGAATTAAATCACATCAATATCAACAATACTTTTCAATATCTAGAGTATATAATAGGCATAAAATTCTATTTAAAATAAAATAAGAAAGCGTTTAACAAATTAAAAATTAATAGGAATTATTATTAAAATAAATGCAAATATTAAGAAAGTAAATTATTAAACAAATTCAAATAGTGAAGTTTGAAACTTCAAACTTAAAAGAATAATAAACTAAAGAACATTTCAAATTATTCAATTCAATATTTAAGTAAAATAAAAAAAGGATATATAAAAACGTTAGAGTTCAATATAGTTCAAGAGGATATAAGTGTTGTGCAGTTCGTTTCAAAGTCCCAATTCCAGTTTTTAATTCATAAGATCGGACTTTACCGTCACACCCAGGAACGACTTTAATAATTTTGCCTAGTTTCCATAACAGTTTGTTTTTGCTATCTCCTTGAATCAGCACAACATCACCTAATTTTAGTTCGGGTTGAAGGTCAGGATTTTTTAAAGAATGAGCAGTTCTAAGGTCTAACAAATATTGCTGTTTCCATTTACTCCACAACTGTTTTAACAGCAATTCTTGATAGCGTTTTCTTTTTAAGAGAGTCTTTCTTGTTGTTTCGCTACCGATGATTTCAGCGTAACTCAAAGGGTACTTAGGATCAGTTTGTCCAAAGTTCAGGAAACACATTGGAGTCAAGGATTGTGGCTCATCATTTTCATTATAAACGTAGCTCAAAGGTCGTGAATTAAGAACAGTTTCTAACCTCGAAGAGTAGAGTAGACATTTCTTCGAAGGTCAACAACGCTTTTTTTACAACTTTTCTCAAACAGTTTTTGACGGATCTTACGAGTCTTTCATAAAACCCTCCCCACCATGCGGCTCGCTCGATGATAAACTTCCACTGAGTTCTCTCTTTGGCAATGAAATTTTTAAACGCATCATCTTCTAAAATTCTAGAAAAGTTTTCAACTTCTTTTCTAGCCTTCTTGAAGGTTTTTGCGTTATCAGGATATATGGTTTTACAGTTTCCCCTTCTACTAAAAAATCTGCGAAATGCAAGTAAAAATGATTCTGTCGACATGTTTGAAACTAGTTCCAGGTGTATAGCTCGGGTTAAAGCACATGTGAATAATGTGATGTATGATTTTTGAGTATCCTTTGAATTCTTTACGTAAACCGGTCCAGCAAAATCAACCCCACAAACAGCAAATGGAGGTGATTCAAGGATTTTGTCTTTAGGTAAGGGCGCTGTCATCTGGTCTGCAGGTTTGGCTGAATATTTTTGGCAAATTAAACAACTTTTTATAGTCTTTTTGACTAACTGACGTCCTTTCGGGACCCAGAAGCGAGATCTAACTTTAGCCAAAGTTGCAGCAGTCCCTCCATGCATTATCTTCTTGTGTTGTTTACGTACAACTAAATAGGTCAATCTAGAATTTTTAGGCAGAATTATTGGATGCTTAGTATCTAGTGTAAAGTCAGAAAATTCTAATCTTCCTCCTAATCTCATGATTCCCTTTTCATCAATATATGGGACAAAATTGTACAGAGGGGAATTCTTGTCAATCGGTTTACCTTCTTTTAAAGATTTATATTCTTCGGCAAAAAACGTTTTTTGTTCAGACCGAATCCAGAAATTTTCAGCTTCTAGTTGTTCTGTTTTTAGAGTTCCCTCAACACTGCTACATTTTCTCAATTTTGAAACGAAGCGTTTTATCCAAGCAGTGACCCTCAACAGTTTCTCTAAATTACTATATTTTGATAAGTCAAAGAGGTCATCAATATTTTCGGCAGTACATTCAAGCTGATGTACATCAGTAGATTTTTTTCCGACATTCAAGTTTGGCTTCGTCAATTGTGTCTGTAAGGTCTAATTTTGGCCAAAGATCAGGAGAGAGCTGAAGCCACTGTGGACCTTGGGTCCAAATGGGTTCATTCGTTAATTTAGATATTTTCGATCCCCCGAGATACTAGATCTGCAGGATTGTCCACGCCTGGACAGTAATGCCAATTTTGAGGCGAGGTCAATTTTTGAATTTCCTCGACACGATTCTTTACGAAGGGTTTGAAAGTTTCCGGTTGTTTTCTGATCCAAAAATAAACAATTGTCGAGTCTGTCCAAAAAAAGCAAGGTATATTTAACTTTATCAATTTCAAAATATTTTTACTTAACTTTGCTGACAATAATGCTCCCATCAACTCCAATCTAGGCAAAGTGAGAGCTTTTAGTAGAGCTACCCTATTTTTAGAAGCAACGAAGGCAGTTTTAATTTCATTATTGTTTGTTGTGAAACGTAAGTAGGCAACTGTACCATAGGCTTTCGTGCTTGCGTCTGAGAAACAATGTAATTCGATATTTTGGACATCAAAGTTCGAGAATTTGAAAAAGTAATGACGAGGGATAGAAAATTCGGCCATTCGAGGAATCTCCTCACACCAGTTTCTCCATTGGGAGGTCAAATCTTCTGGTAGTGGTTCATCCCAATCTATACGCGATGACCAGATCCTTTGTATCAAACACTTTATTCTAACAGTGAAGGGTCCTAAAATTCCTAGAGGGTCGAAAATCCGACCCAACACATGTAGGCTAAATCTTTTTGTTTCTATAGGTTTAGACAAAAATGACAATAAACTTCGAACATCAAAATACAACAGATCGTTAGAATTATCTAACGCCATACCTAAGACTTTAAATGGGAGATTTTCTTTATCAAAAGTTTCGAGATCTTCATCTGAAACGATACCTTCCTTTATCCACAGTTCATGTAATTCTTTCGAGTTAGTACGAAACTTATGCAAATGCATACTACAACTTATGCAAATGTATACTAGCTTCTTTGAAAATTTTGATCGATTCTAGAGTCGTAGTTAAAGTTTCTCTGACTGTCAGCTGACTTCCGATTGCGTCATCTACGTAAATATTGTCATCTAAAAGGTCCACAGTTGTAGGATAGACTTCTCTATATTTTTTCAGGTGGTATCTAATAGTCGCTGCCAACAGAAACGGAGAACAGTTCATCCCAAATAACACTCGAGTAAATCTATATATATTAGGGGGGATGGTTTCATCAGAGGGAAATTCGGAGAATAGAAATCTAGTTACATCTCGGTCTCTTTCATCTATGAGAATTTGCAAAAAGGCCTGTCTGATGTCTGCAGTGAATGCAATAGGATTATATCTAAACCTTAATAGGATGTCGAATATCTCAGGATATAAATTAGGTCCAACATGAAGACAGTCATTTAAAGAATTCGAGCCTGGGGGATGCGATGACGCATCAAAGACGTTACGTAATTTGCTCGTGGTTCGATCCTCGCGTATTACTTCCCTATGTGGCAAGTAAAATGTAACGTTTTCTTCACCTTGAACATCTGTTACTCGTTCTATGATATTTTGATTTAAGTAATCTTGTATCACATTTTGATATTCAAAAAATAGATCTGGATTTCTTTTAAACCGTTTTCTAAGTCGATCGAACCTTTGTTCCGCGATTTCCCAATTATCATTCAAATCTGAAGTGTCATGTTTCCAAGGCAATCTAACTTTGTAGCGAGAATTTTCGTATGTTATATTGGATTCGAAATGTTTAAGTGCTTCATTTTAGGGGTTGCATCTAAATTTTCTTTTTCACTAATAAGTCTTGAATTTTCTAGACTCCAAAATTTTGTTATTTGTTTAGAAATTAAATCTTCCCCTACAACAACATTGAATGATAGAGAGACTTCATTCTGACTCTCCCTTCCTTGTAAACACCAACCGAAAATAGTCTCTACTGCGACAAGATTTTTATTCAAGCGTTTAATGTGTCCCATGACAATATCATAATAATAGTCTGCTCCGATTAAAATGCCAATTGATTCTTCACTATCGAGCAAATCTGCGAGTATCAAATTCTTTAGTTGTCGAATTTGTCTAATTTCTTCTAATCTAGGAGTCGGAACGTTTGAGCCTGAAATTTGATCCGTTACTAATAATTCAACTTCTATTCTAGAGTCAGAAGAACTTTTATGTTCCAAACTCAATTTAACCACGTCATAATTTCTTTGAAGAGGGGTGGTGTTCCCAAATATGTAAACAGTTAATTTTTCTTTCCTAGTTACTTCGAGATTTAATTTGTTAGCTAATTCGCGTGTGACAAAACTTTTCATGGATCCCGTATCAAGAAGGAGCCTGGCAAACATTTTTCTTTTCCTGCTTTAATTTGTATCGTGCAGGTCTGCAGAAGTATCACATTGTTAACAAGCGAAACGGCGGAAACAATTTTTTCACTTCGTGGTACAACTTGTGTTTCAATTTTTGAAGTTGAAGAAACTTCACATTTATCAGCTTCCGAATTTTTGACTGCCGTGTTTGATTTAAAACATATACCTTCATAGTGCTTGCCCCCACAGATCCTACAAGCCTTTGTTTGTCGATAGGAGCAAAATGCAATTTTATGTTTCAAAGACGTGCACAAAAAACATCTATTGCTCCGTTTTAAAATGTCTCTTTTTTCATTTACTGTAAACACTCCGTAGTTTTCCGATAAGTGTTCCTGAGAGCAAAAAAAATACACTTCCGGCTTGGTAATGTCGTCGCAGTAAATTCATGTGTGCTAACCGACGGTTTTTGTTTTGAATACTTGTTAAAGTCTTTTCTTTTAACATTAGAATTCCACGTATACTTTGAGTCAAATTTGTTATATGTGTTCTTGGATTCCGGAAGTTGTTTTGATTTGTGAGAAAGCGACAAACAGGAGATTTCTTCTCGGGATTTTATCTCAGTCTGTAAAAATTTGAGAAAATTGTCTAAATCAAAAGTTGGACTATCTGCATTAGTACGATGGAACTCCAAAGCAATATCGTTGGGAATGGTTTTCATCAAAACCGGAATTAACATGTTAGAATAGGATTCTGGTTTTACATCGAGAGAGGAAAGACTTCTAATTTGAACATTTATTGTGTCATACAATTTTCTTAATTTTGTTACATCATTCGAGTTTTGTACAGGGTTTAAATTCAAGAGATTTAAAATGTGCGTATTTATTATGAACTGGGTTTGGCCAAATCTTTTGGTAAGAATCTCTACAGCCGAATCATAATTGGATTCTGAAATCGAAAATCCATCAATAGAACTTGCTGCATTTCCACCTAAATACGATTTTAAATAGTTGAACTTCTCTACTTTTGAAAGCGTTGAATTTTCGTGAATTGTAATTTTAAATGAATTCCAAAAGTTGCTCCATTCATTACAATCGCCATAAAACTTTTGTATTGACATTTTGGGTAATTTAACATTACTTTCAAATTCTTTTTCTTTTTTACTTCCGATTTCTGAATGCGAGTCGCTAGAAATATTTTTAGAAATATTTAAGTTCAATTTTTGAGATTCGACGCTCTTGAAATAACGTTTGATTTTTGATTTCGATATTATTATTTGATCACTATATTCCATGGAAGTTTCAGTATCTAATTCTAGTTTACTATCCTCATTTTAAATCAAACTTTGGATATTTTCATCTAAATCCCGAATTTCTAATTCTTTCGAATTTAAAAGTTCAAAACAATCGTCCAATTCTACTTTATTCTGATCTTTAATCAATTGATCAACATTTTTAACAATATTCGTGATGGAAGAACGTAAAATAGCTCTTTTTTTGTTTAATGCTTTGGTATCCATAATAAATAAAGTATTAAAAAACTTTACCTTTGTCAGTTTTCGCATAAAATGCTATCCAATTGCTTGAAATATTGACGAACTCTCGAACGATTACTGAATATTTTTACTCTATGCTAAACTATTAGGTTACTTCTCGAACCGATGCACCATGAAGAAATATGGCTACTATGTTCTACTAGAAACTAAACAAAAGAGTGAGAAACTTCAAAACGAAAGTGGTGCAAAGTTTAAATCATTTTTGCATGTTTTTTAATGAATTTAACATATTTACATATTTACAAGAAGATGATAATAGGCTGGAAAGCCTCAAAATTAACTAAATTCAACAGAGTAGACATATTATGGGATCTTAATCCCCTGCAAAGGAAACTACATTCTAAAACTGATTCATCACTCTAGCAACAGCAAGAGAGAAAAAGGAATTCTAAACATTTGAGAATAAAACCAAACGATGGGCTTGCAGCGCCATCTCTTGACATATTTCTCTTCACTTTATTACGAATATTAAAAAGCTATGTGTTCCTGTTAACGAATAGGTGTTTGTCATCATCAGTGATTTGTAACAGAAATTCTTCGTAATTTTTGGTAGCGTATAAGATGCACCATTGCCACACCCATACGATGTGCCGCGGTCAGATGCTTTGAAAGCCGTTGGGCTCGTACAGTGTCCTAGTTCAGATGATGGTGAATGACGCTTCTGACAGAGCCGATACTGATCTAACTATGAACAGCTAGTCGCTGAACGGAGCTCCGCCGATAACCTAGCATCGCCCTATCTATCATAGTAATACTTTCGTATGTGATGCAATCAGGGCCGGCGCTAGCAGTTTCGCCACCCCGGAAAAAAGGTAAAATGCCACCCCTTTATAACAAAAATTAGTTCGTAAAAGTTATTAAAAGCAAATTTTATTAAAATTCCACCTATTAATTTTTCATAAGCATTCAAATGAATCTTAGTTAAATCATTTTCTTCATAAACTAGTTAATTTTACAGCCCATTTGCCGCCCCCTAAGGTTGCTGCCCCAGGCAGGCCCTGGATGCAATGGTGTCTATGCATAGGTTGAGGTTAATTTCTCGTGGCTTGACAGCCTTGAAGCACGATTTAAGCACTGTAATGCGTGCTAGACACATTACATTGCGTGTACTGCTCTCACACGCTGAAAAGTATCCTCAAGTCAAGCACCATCCTCACATAAAGACTTAATTCTGTACATTAAGCTTGATTGGACGGTTGAATGAAGATAAGAGTGTCAAAAAATGGCTGCCTAACTCACCAAATGTGCGAAAATGCCCTAACATCTGCCGTTTGGCCTAGAGGCCAAACTACTCCACAATGGAACAGCGGCACCACTCGACAGAATATGTTCCCAACACGAATTTTATCGCCTCCGTACATGTTTCATTTGTACAATTCGTTTCAATTTCTTCGCCTTCTCTGCAGCACTTTAGTTTATATTACACTCATTTAGTTTATTTTGAAAATATGCTTGTTTTGCCCGAGTGTACTACTTAATCTCTAAAACATAGAGCTTGATAAATCCGCGATTTCGCAAACATAAATCTCAGGACAAAGTTTTCATCAAATCTTGCCTTATCAACTTTAAAAAAAATTAAAAGTATAAATTATTCAGAAACAAACTCTAGAAAAGAACGCAATGACAATAACCAAGATAAGAAAAGAACGACTGTTTCCCAAATGAAAATAAAAAATTAATTTTGACTATTAATGGTGTTATCTAGTCACACTCGTATCAGTGGAGAAGGAAGCAAAGCATAACAGACTATTTGAAGATAGTCGCTATCGAGGAGCAGGGGATATCTAGGCATACGTAGATAGCTAAGACGTGTAACCGCCTAAAGTCACTGTGGCAACTTCAAACCTTGCACGCTTGATTGGCGTATAACGGCGCTTCGCCAAAAGGGTTTGAAAAACGTAGTAAATGAAACGAGAGATTTTTTTTATTCAGCTTCGCTAACTAAGGAGGAAATTTTCGCTCGGAAGTAGGGTAAGTTTAAGGGCCTGTTCACATAAAATCCGTCAGCGTCAGCGTTACTCGTATTGACATATTTTAAACCAATCACGGGCGTTAACAATTTCGTGGCTAATCTTTTGGAGGTTGGTAATTGGTTAAATACACTCACTTCCAAAAGTTAAGCACGGAGCGGTAAAATGCGAAAAAATGGACAAGTACTGTTTTGATTGACATGAAATGCTGCAAGTAAGTAGCTATGTTTATTCATGAAACAAAACAAAGAATTACATACAGAGATAGAAAAAATATTGAGTTTTCATAAATTATAAGATGACGTCATATTTGCGTCATTAACAAAATGATGTTTAAATGCAAAACAAACGACAAAAACCGATATTAATAGGGTATGTGAGCACCCCTCACCTTCATACAAAGTGTACAGCGTGTGATCATGCTTTTTACGAGGTGATCAACCACCGGAGAGTTCAGTAATCGCCATTCCTCCTGTAGGGCAGTTTCTAAATCTCTGAGAGTGGCTAGAGGTGGGAAACGTCTACATACAGCACGGCCGAGAGCATCCCAAAGATTTTCAAATGGATTAAGGTCCGGCGAGTAAGCTGGCCACTTCATACGCGCAATCCCCTCACTCTCCAGAAAGTCGTCAACGATGGAAGTTCTATGGGGACGGGCATTATCGTCCATTAAAACGAAAGAAGGACCAACTGCTGCAGCGTACAGTTTCACAGTGGGGTCTAGGACTTCATCTCGATACCGTACAGCCGTCACAGAACCTCGCCTGTAGATGTGCACGTCGGTGCAATATCCCAAAGAAATCCCTGCCCAGACCATGATGCTTCCCCCGCGGAATGAGTGATATTTGGTGATGTTCTCTGGCCAATTGCGTGTGCCTTGTTCCCTCCTGACCCTTACACGCTTATCATCGGGTTGTAGGGGAAATCTGGACTCATCTGTGAACATAACGTTGCCCCAATCAGACACAGTCCAATTCACATGCTGGCGGCACCACTTTAATCGTGTCCCTCTGGATTGGACGGATAAAGGAACACAAACTCGTGGTACCCGGGCGTACAGACCTTCATGTGTAGCCTTCGACGAACAGTAGTGGCAGATATCGTCTTGCCAATGGCTGCTGCAACCATAGATGTCACACGTGTGGAGGTCAATCTTCGATTCCGCTTGGCTACAACAGCAATATATCGATCTTCCCAGGGGGTCGTAACCCTTGGACGACCGGCTACAGGTCTTCGGACAACTGTTTGGCTGGTTTGGAATTGTTTACATAATCGTGAAATGACGGAATGATGAACGCTGAAGAAAAGAGCAACATATGTGATAGACTGTCCTGTTTCAATGCGTCCAACAGCCCGACAGCGCTCAGAATCTTCCATTCGTCTTCTTGAAGCCATAGAAACACATCTAGCTTGAAAACAAATCGTACGAATGTTCTAAACACCTTTTATCAGCACTTACATGCAACTCCTGTAACCCTTCACAATGCCGGCTTCTTATAAGACTGCCTGTTTTGCATATTTCTCGACGCGAAACCGTAATTGGCTGTTACCTAACATATTTGCATACTTCCTTCTACCTTTTCATCAAATTTCATCTTCTTTAATTCAGATTGGCTTACGGAAATTAACATTTTCCTCTCCGTGCTTAACTTTTGGAAGTGAGTGTATATTTCAATGCGAGTAACGCTGGCGCTGATGGATTCTATGTGAACAGACCTTAAAAGGATGACGTTGGTAGCAGACTATATCGTAATTAGTGCTGCTGTTTCGGCCCTTTAACGGAACAGCTTTTCCGTCTTAGAAGAACCAAAATGTATCATCTTTTTTTTTATCAAATGAATACCTTCTCTATATAAGAACGCATAGATGAAAGTAACATTTATACGTACATTTATAACTTTGGAAAGGATTCAAAATCAACCAAAAGTAAAAGTATTAAGTCCAATAAATTGGAGTTATTCTTAAACTACTTGAAGAGCTGACCCCCAATGACTAAAAAATTGATTGAAATCATTGGGGTTTCTTAAAAAAAAACCAATGACTGAAAAGAAATTCGTATCCTTCATTGATAAAGAATAATCTGTCTAAAAGAGATATGACATCCTTCTTCATAAAGAGTTTCGTGAGTAATTTTTTCCGAGACCTTTCTTCTTGCGATGCCAAGGTTGCGATGAAAAGGTAAGGTTCTGCGAAGCGTGCATCTCTAAAATTCTCTGTGCATTTATATTCTGTATACAAAAAAAAAAACAGGGAGAGTGAAGCGAAAGTAGTACAAGGTGGACTGCGCACTTGTCAATACAGGAGTGTCATAATGCTAGAGCTCGCCTTCAGAGATGTATTAGTGACAAAAATCTTATATATATGATCATATCCAAGATGTGTACCAAGCTCAGTATACGTACTTTTCAGAGAGAATGAATTTGATAGCTGGAGAAGTTACTTAAGATACACACTGATCCTGGTACGCCGTTTGTATCCGTAACAAAATGGCAATCGGTAAAGTTTAGGCTAACAGTCCACTGAGACCAAAAACTTCTCGGATTGCAAACGGAAGGATACGATACGACCCTCACCAGTCACTATTTTTGAGTCAATCACCGTTCCGCTGACACCAGGCTCGTTAAAGAAACCTGATTCTCTTTGGCAATAATCCCATTTCCAAGGAAGATATCGAATGTTATTCTTTGGAAGACGAGGGAAAAGCCACGGTTTGGATAAAATTGCTCTAGTGGTTTCGCATGAAGAGGACATATCAACAAAGCTTTTTTGTATAAACTGTATACCAGGGATGGGCAGACTTTTCCAGGGTAAGGGCTACTTCTAATGTTTTCAAGGTGTTGCGGTCCACCCAGTGGCGTAGGTGTGGTGAGCTAAAAAAAAGGTCTACAATATTTATTATAACTTAATAATAAATACGGATTATGTACACTCATGGACAAAAAAATTAGCGCACCAAGAAGGAATAATCAAAATGAAACGAAATTTTACATACGTAATGACTACTTTGATATAAGTAAATGATAAGAAAATCAAAGAAAAAGGATAATTTATTTCAGAGAAAAAAGCAAAAGAACGGAGGAGTTAATACTCCGTTGGACCCCCTCTAGCGCGAATGCACGATGCGATACGATCGGGCATTGAGTCATACAAGTTCTGTATGATGTCTTGAGACATTTCGTTCTATATTTGCTGTAACCTTGCCTCTAGTTCGTTCAAACTCGTGGGATGCCCAACTCGTCGTCCCAAATGATCCCAGATATGCTCGATTGGAGACAAATCTGGGGATCGGGCAGGCCAAGGAAGGGTAGTAACAGTGCGGAGACAGTCTTGTGACACCCTTGCCGTATGAGGCCGAGCATTGTCTTGTTAAAAAATGGCTATTGGGAGCCGTTGCATGAGTGGCAACACATGTGGTTGCAGGATTTCATGAACATACCGCTGGGCTGTCATGGTGCCACGGAACAATACTAGGGGTGACCGTGTATTGCAGGCAATGGTACCCCATACCATCACACCAGCTGTGGGAGCGATGTGTCGCTGTACAGCAAAGCAGGATTGAAGCGTTCACCACGGGCTCTCCCCACACGAACACGATTGTCATCACTGCCGAGATTGAATCTGGATTCGTCGCTAAAGACGACCTGGTTCCATTCCGCTGCAGTCCAGTTTCCTCGTGCGCGGCAAAACTCCAAACGGAGGCGTCGATGGGTGGGCGTCAAGGGCAGCACACGTAATGGGCGCCGCGATACCAACTGTCCTTCAGCCAGGCGCCTTCGTATGGTTCGAGAAGACACAGAGGCCCCTAGTGAAGGTGCTACCTGTGCCTGGATGGCGGCCGATGAAGCAGTTGGCTGTACGCGTGCATTTCTTACGATGTGGTGGTCTTCTCGACGACTGGTCTGTCGAGGGCGTCCCGAGCCTGGTCTTCGTGTACATGACATCTCTCGGGTCCACTGGTCCCAACACTTCTTTACAACACAATCAGAGTGGCCTAATTGACGAGCTACCTGCCTAGCTGACCACCCAGCTTCCATCATCCCGACGATTCTCCCCCTCTCAAACTGCGACAACTGCTTATATTGTCTTCGAACACGGCGTAATGGCATGTCTATCTCAGCTCTTCCTTTGTAAATGATTCAGCACACTCAAACAAGCTTTGGTTACCTGTTTTATACTCCACAGAGTACGATGTTCAACGCCCTCTACCGGCTATACGTAATGCGCAATCACGCTGCATTTCTAATCATTTGCATATCTCCCCGACATGTACCTTCATTGCAAGTTTTGTTACGATCCCGCAATTATTTCTTGGTGCGCTAATTTTTTTGTCCATGAGTGTACTTACCTACATAACTACAATAAAAAAAATTACTTTTTTAAAACCGCGTTTAAAGCAAAACGCAAGATACAAACATAATAATAATAGCCACAAATATAATAATATCGAGCCTGTCTTAGGTCTTAGTAAAGGCGGTCACCCCAAAATGTCTTGGTGGTCCACAGATCGATCGCGATCGACTTAATGCCCATCCCTGCTGTATACTGTTCCTTTTTTTATTATTTATTTTTTATTTATTTTATTTATTTATTTTTCCCTGTTGGTGAACTTATGCTTTTAACCCAACGTCAGGGTTTTTTCTAGGCTTTACCTAGTAATGATCGTAAAAATTTACTTATACTAAATAATTATTGAGATAACACACTTATAAATTAAAAACATTTGTAGTTCATACAGTTCCTGTCCCATTTACTTGAAAAAAAATAAAATAAAATTTTTAAAAAAATCTATATTCTTATATTTTCAAGCTTAAAACGCATACCTAGGGTGCTTTACCCATATAAGCACACGCCACTAATGGAGTAAATTTTTAAAAACAGCGGTACTCACGGTATCAATCATACATTATCGTACTTGTCGAGAAGCACTATTCAGTCTGCACTCTCTCTCTCTTCAACTCTGAAATTAACTTCAACACTGATCTGCGGGACTCCGCTTAAGGGTCGGTTTATATAGGCACGTGAAGGGAAGGTGATGAGACGAGCGGAGCCTGAGCATCGGATGCATTTGATTACACGGAGACGTAAAGTGAACGTGGCGGTAACCTTCCTCCTCCGGGTGTTTCATCAGTTGTGAAAGAGTTGTAAGGCCATGGCGCGGTTTCATTTTTCAATTAAAGATTTAGCCATTATCGCACTTTTGTTATAGGAGGAGGAATAGAAGACCACTCGTAGAACAGAAGATGGAGTGTGCAATAGAAAGATGATTAAGTTTTATGGCGCAAGGTCCAACGAGGGACAAGTTGCACCGTAATAGAATGAACAACATATGAAGTGTGTATCCAGCATAGAAGTTCCGCGAAATACACTGAGAATTTAAAATCTGTAAGCAATTAATGTCACATGATCGCAAGTTTTTCGAATATTTTAGAAGGAGCAGATCAACATTTGAATTACTTCTGGTCAAAATCAGGCCGCTCGTTGAAAAGCAGTTTTCCTATCCATGATCCCAGATAATTCGGAGTACACCGTATTCGTAACTATAATCCTTAAAATATTTCTTATTTTGCTGGATAATTAAGAAAACAGAAAAATAAAAGTATTTAGCTTAGCTGTCATGTTCATTTCACCTACCATAGCCTTCCAAATTGTCATTTTCAACTTTGGATCCATGTATCTTGGATGGGCCAAATCGTAGAAAACCGTCTTCCCTCTCACGAGCTCAATAAGTTTTCCATCATCCATATCTAATGCCAAACATAAACAGCAACAGTTAATAATGAAAAATTATATCTTGAATGGACGTTGAGACAGACGAGCAGTGACTGACTTCTGGATCCAAATCGTTGGCGACGATACTCGGGTAGAGATCTTCCGAGGATCGTACTTGTCACGGCCCGGAATAAACATTTCCATTGAAAAACAGGGAGGAAATAATTACGACGACTCGTCACACTCTCGGCTCGTTCTCATCACGTTCCCTTCACGGGCCTATATATACCGACACTAAGGGCCTGTTCACATAGGAGTCCGTTGCGTAGCGTAAAGGAAAAGATGACGTTGAGACGAAAATAAACCAATCATAGGCGTTAAAAATTTCATTGCTAATCGTTTGGAGGCCTATGATTGGTTTATTTTCGTCTCAACGTCATCTTTTCCTTAACGCAAAGCAACGGACTCCTATGTGAACAGGCCCTTAAGGCTTGTTTCACACTTACACGACTTTTATGGTCTGTCGTTTAAACAATGTCGTGTACACTTTATCGGGGCGAAGAGTGTACGGCCGGTTTCCAACTTGCTCGAGAAATGTCGTGGTCGTGTAAACGACACACGACTGTCGTGCGGCAGTCGTCTGGCCCCTCGGCACTGGACGACTGTCGTTGTAAAAAAAAAAACCGGCTCGCGGGTAAACAAAGTTTCCAGAGGCAGGCGGCGGACGAGCGACACAACTGATATCTCAAAAACTATGAAACATAATTCCATGAAATTTTTATCACAGCATAATCATGTTATTTTTTTGCGTCTGAACTAGAGTTATTGCAATCGCTGCACATTTTCTTATTTTTTTCAGGGGTAGATTAATGCAAAAATTTAAGGAAATTTTAAGTATATTTTGAGCAATTTTTAAAAAATTGAAAAAATATTTTAATGTTGAATATTTTATGATCAATTGTATTTTGAATTATTTATTTTAAATATAAAACAGGAATTATACATTTAAGTGTAAAATTAATTTCATAGTTCTGCGCGTTAGCCAGTATACATTAAAAATACTTAATAAACAAGGTATATCTAAAGCATTTTTAAAATAAAATTATTTAAAATTATTTTGAGAGTTGAAAATTTATTTATTAAAATAAATATATCAATTTATCATATACATAAAATTTGGAAAAATTAGGAGTAAATTGAAATAGTTACAAAGAGTCAAAAAGTATGAAAATATGCCTTATTTCCTCGACTTAAGGGTCGTGAGTCCCCTTAAATCGAATGATTTTTTTTAAAATCATCGATTTTAATAAAATAAAATTATTTCATGCATTGCTTTGAACATTTTTTTATATTTTCCTAAGGGTATTAAATTTAAATATAAACAGGAAAGAATGGAGACTTTTATGTATATCATATAATTCAACTTACTCCCTTTATCTGAATTGGCCAGATTTGTTTCTGAGAATAAGTCAGACAACAGTGGGGGAAATCAATGGCAATCCTAAAGAACTGTATGGATCAGAAAGAGTTTGATATAACACAGATGTATATTAAAAATTATTTTATCGACAATGATCAGCAATGTTTGAATTTGAAAATGTTTACTTCCTGCATTAGTTATATAGTAGTATAGTATATAATTTTAAATATATGGTATATATAATAGTTTATATCACATAAAATTGAAATATAAAATATCATGATTTAAATTTTAAAAAATCTGATTTTTATACACCCTGTTAAAAACGCATTAATTTTCTCATTAAGTGAATACAGTAAAAATATATCGTCAATGAATTCACTCAAAATACAAAGAAATACATTAAAAACTAATAAACACACCATATTTTTAATTTCATATTACGCGCGTCTGAGCGCGTGTCGGCTCAACTAGATGTCGTTTACACGACAGCCGGGTAAGTGTGAAAAAGATCCACTGTCGTGTCGTGGTCGGCTAAATGTCGGACGACATCGTTTAAACGACAGACGATAAAAGTCGTGTAAGTGTGAAACAAGCCTTAGCGGAAATGAACTAAAGGCCTGTTCACATAGCAGTCCATTAGCGTAAGCGTCGTAAAAAGGAAAGTTGGCGCCGAGACATAAATAAACCAATCATAGGCCTTAACAATTTCGTTTCTAATCGTTTGGAGGTTTGTAATTGGTTAAATATATGATATTTCAATACAAGTAACGCCTACGCTAACGGACTGCTATAAGAACAGGCCCTAACACTCAAAAGAATTCCGTGCTGATTCGCTTTCCGCCTTTCAGCGTTACTCGGTCGTTGATGTTTACTGTTTATAATGTCAAGTTTTATAACAAAATCATAGCTGTTTTTGAAAAAATTTGATATCTGAGGCATTCCTTATCTGTTTTCTTAATCATTTTTCCGAAGTGATATTTTTGTGGTAAAAGTTTATTGCTTTTACTGGTATTTTAAAAGAAAATATTCACCCCTAGACCTACTTTTAGGCTTAACTTTTTTAATAGATTGCTAGACGTACATTCGAAGACGGCGATGTGTGCGGACATGTGTCCGAGCGCTCTCTCTGAGAGTATTCCTACTAACTTCTTTTCTATCCCTACGCTTGTTCATCCACCTTTCGTCGAAACGCTTAAGACCTTGAGAGATATTTCTACAATGATCCGCGAGGAGATATATGGAATCCTGGCTGAAATCTCCTGGTTTGACTACAACTACAGGATGTTCAATCTTAACATTTCCAAGATGGTGGACTGCGGAAAAGTCAGGGTTGCCGAAGCAGATGCTACGATGAAATATAATCAGGTAAATGCTCTGTATTCCCCTCTCTTGGCGGAGTACAATTCGCTTTCGAACGTAGAGTTTCCCTTTAGCTATTCCGGGAACTCTGTTCCATCTGCGGTTCCTCTTGAGGCGACAGCTGACGGAGCGCCTCTGTTGGCGGACAAAAACTCACTGGCTAGCGCGCCAAAACAGAGCAATGGTGCCAAGAGATTAGCCCTGGATCTTTCCGTAAGTGTTAACAAAGCAGCACGAACTAACGAAGAGGGTTTTCGCTATCCGAGCAAAAATAAAATAGCGAAGGCAAACAGGTTTAGAATCAAACAGTCAGTCCTCTAAACATAATTACGAAAGATAATGTCCCTATGGACGTTTAGCTAGATAATGATGAATGGACACCTCAGTCGTTGAAAACCAAACAAATAGCGATGTTAGCCCCAAACCCGATGGTCAACCGGCAAAAAGGGAGAGAATGCCTCCTACATTCTCATCATCCCGAACGAAACTTGGAGTTTCACGCTAAATGCCATCAGATATCCATCAGAGTTCCCTCGCCCTGTGCGAGCATCGATCCTTCCCCTCCGATGTAAGTCTTCCACAGCCATCTTCATCTCGTCGCTGTTTTGCGGAGTAGTTAAGCTGGCGTGCTTGCTGTTCAACATGGAAAGCAAAGTGCATAACATACTTCGATCCATACAAACATACTTATTGATCATAACATCTTATTGTCGGAGGTAAAGCGGGAAAGGGGGGGGGGGTCGATTCCCCACTACGTACTCTGTCAACAACATGACTTTGCTTTCCGCTTTTTATACTTAAACCAGCCGATATAAGCTCTTATTTGAAGATATGAACTTTGACTTTATTCAAAATAGGTGTTAGTTACGTCATTTTGATCAATGACGTCAAATAAAACTGAATTAAGAAAGAAATCCAGAGCTGACAAAAGTGGTCAGATTGCTCATCTTTATAAAAATGCAAATATTAATATAGCTAAAGGACTATAAAAGATTACATCTTCATTTTCGCTTTATCTTCATAGAGTTCCAACAACTTTTAATTTCTTGATCCCTCGTTCCTTGCCTTATCTTCCTGACGTAAACATATTAGAGATAAGAGCCCCGGCCTGCTTGAAAGCTGGCATCGCTCCTTAAAAAAGAAAACTAACCGACCCCAGTCCGAACCGTGGGACAACAAAAGACAATGACACTAAAACTGTTAGTATCCACTAAGGCGTGCAGCCGACCCGACCGCAACAAAACAAAACGATGAAGGACTGCTAAGGAGAACCACGGTGTATAAAGATTACTTGCAAGGTGTTACGAAGGTTACGATGAGATAAACAACAACACGTTAGCAATGATGATGGGCAAAAGCAAACAAAACAAAATGACAACTGAAGAGCAGCACACCCAGAGAAAAAAAGCAGCAAACCAATGTTTTAAGAGACGAAACTAAAGAAATGTTCAAAAAGATGAGAGACCCCTGTCTTTCTCAACCAAACAAAAAAAACCAAGGAGAGTCAAACGACTCCAAACTTCAAAAACTCCAAGGAGAACAAAAAGCGAAAAACCAAGGAGAGCCATTGTCAGCTCAAAAGTACGAGTACAGTACAAAATGTAAACTAAAAACAAAACTGATGCAAAGGACGAGGGCAAAAAAGATGAGATGAAATGAGCAGTTAATATTGAAATATTTCCTCTTCCAGAATATTGATTTGATGTATAAATTTAGAGATATTCTGACGAGAAACGGGATTGAGCAACAGACGAGAAGGGTGAATTTCGGAAAGATTATGAGGAAACAGGGTACGTCGGAGGTCATTAAAGTATGGACAATTATAAACATAATGAATGGGATCGGCACAAGCCTCACCACAAATGCAAACAGGAAATCTATTGAGGAAACGGTGATAATAAGACGGAAATTTGCCATGACCGGTTATAAATTGACTTAAAAAGTGACCAGAAAAATTCCTAAAAACTGAAACGCTGGGGACCAGAGAACGCGTGTAACCGCTGACTTCCAAAGACTCCCAACGCGCTTGCCATGCTAACCACATATGCCTCAAAAGGCGGCGCCGACATCTACCGGGGGAAATGCCAACCCTACCGTCGACGATAGCTAGCTCCCCAGCCGACTTGGCTGCCGCGTCGGCAGCTTCATTGCCAGCAGTCCCAACGTGAGCCCTAGTCCAGCATAACTTAAAAACCAGTTCAGATGAAGTAAAATGGAAAATAAAAGAACGAATTTTGATAATTAAGGAATTGTAATTAGGATAGAGGCAAAGTGTCTCCAGAGCCGAGCGAGAGTCAGAAACTAAACAGAAAGACGAAACCTCATTAATAAAAGCCCATTCTATTGCTTTATAGATTGCGTAAAGCTCAGCTTGAAAAACCGAAGCCTCATCGTTGATACGGAAGGAACCAGTGTAGATATTATTATTAGCAGAATTAAAAACAACAAAACCAGAACCAACTCTGTTATTCATCCTTGAGCCATCGGTATAAATGAAAAACTGAAAGTCACCGGGAGAAAGAGGATTGAAAGTTGTATATGAAAAAATATTGTCTTTAAATGAAACATAACGGTTAGGTTTCTCGATGTCCTCAGGGTGTAAAGTTATGCCAAAAATATTAACAGGGTTATTGCATTTCAACTGAAACAATGCAGTTTCAAGGGAGGCGGTCAAATCAATAGGGGGGATACCAGCAATCACACCTAAAGAGGCGGTGGAGGAAGTTCTATAAGCTTTTGTAATAGTTAACAAGGCAGATCTAAAAACTTTGTTCAAGGAGTTGACAGTTCTAACGTTATTATTCCACCAGATTGGGGCACCATACAAGATTATTTTTTCTATTACAATTTTATATATGATTTTAATAACAGCAGTACCAACCCCCCAAGTGGCTTTTGAAATTCGGATAAGTTTATTAAAAATAGTTTGGGTTTTGTTATGTATGCATTTAAAGTGTTCATTCCAAGTGAGGTTATTGTCCAAAATTAGTCCGAGATATTTAATACTATTAACAACTTTAATTTTTTCACCTTCAAATTTTATAATTGGGTTTTTCCCCGGCTTACAACCCTTTTTGATAAAATAAAGCAAATTAGTTTTCTTGTGATCAAACTTAAGGCTGAATTTAGAGCTCCAGTCCACCAGGGACTGGGTGACACTATTACACTTATTTTCAAGACCGGGGAAAGAAGTATCTGCAGAAATCAAAAGATATCATCGGCATACGCAATTAAAAAGGTTTTATCTGGAAGGGCAATATCAAAAATGTCATTAATAATAAGATTCCAAAGCAGGGGAGAAGAAATAGCGCCTTGAGGTACACCTAAGTCGTATTGTTTTTTAATGCTTAAAAACTGGTTGGAATAAGAAACAAATCTATTTGAAAAATAACTAAAATAAATGTTAACCAAGTATGGAGGAGCCTTAATGTCTATTAATTTATTCAAAATGTCGTCCCAGCAAACAGAATTGAAAGCGTTTTTAATATCAAAAGAAATTAAAGCAACATGGTTATTGAATCTGAGCTCTTTGACTTTATTAACAACAAAAGAAAGTGCATCGAGAGTGCTCCTGCCCCTAACAAAACCAAAATGAAAATCACTGATAATATTGTTTCTGTTAATAAACTCCTGTAAACTATTGGCAATAATTTTTTCAAAAACCTTACCCAAAATGGGCAGTAAACAAAGGGGACGATAAGAACTAAAACTTTGAGGATCACGGTCTGCGTTAGGCAGAAAAATCAGTCTAGCTATTTTCCATTCCTCAGGGAACAAACCCTGGTTGAGACAATTATTAAAAAGGTCAATAAATAAAAACGGGTTATTAGCAAAAATCTCTAAAATTACATCCAGACAGATCCCATCGGGGCCAGGAGCCTTTTTCGTTTTAAAAGTACTAAGGGTGTTTTTAAGTTCAGAAAAAGAAACAGGGTCAAACTGCTCAATGTTATTGTACCAACCATGTTTATGAGTAAGAGTATTGACATTATTGTAGGGAAAATGAAAGGAAATAAGGCTATCGATATTATCTTTAACAAAAAAGCTGTCAACAGAATCAAACTTACTACAAAAAACAGAAACCGAAACCTCACTGATAAGGGATTTGAAATTACAGAACGGGGTTTCCTCAGAAATATTGCTTAAAAACTCCCTCCAGGATTTCCTCTTGGCAGACATAACCAACCTCTTATATTTGGCGTGGGCACGAACCCAACAAGCCCTGTTGGCAGATCTTTCGGTATCACTAGTAGTGGAACGCTGAAACTTCCTTCGAAGCGCTCTAACACGCTTCCTAGCAATAGACAGATCAACGGTCCACCAAGGGACCCTGTGGAGGAATTTTCTAGTGAGGGGAACAGCGCCAAAGTTGCCCGGGAAAGAACTAAAAACAGAAGACTGAATAGACTGTACCATGTTGTTGAGATCAGTGTGAGGAAAATCATAAAAATTATTGAAAAGATTACATTTGATGTTGAGCCAGTTTCTATTGTTCAGATTAAATTTTACAAAATTAGGATAAGAGACAGTTGGAGAAGTAGTGCTAATATTGAAGTTAATGTTTTGATGTTCAGAACCGTTAATTTGGTCTGACACTAACCAATCGGTGATAACTGTATTACTATTGAAACTTGTAAGAGTTAAATCAATCCAGCTTCTACCTCTGGAGGAAACAAAAGTCGGGGCGCCGTTACTAGGATTATGGAGATTAAAAGAAAACTGGTTAATAAAATCCAAAAGAATAATACCTCTATTATCAATAATCTGGCTCCCCCCAAACAGAATGCTTAGAATTAAAATCACCGAGCAGGGCAATGTTTTCCCATTGTTTCAAGTTAATAATACCAGTAATATTACACAGAATTTCATCAAACAGCTCATCATTACCGGGAGGAATATAAGTATTAATAAATAAAATGTTGATCTGATTAACAAAAATAGCATTAACAAAAGAATCACAGAAAACAACAGTAAAAGGTAAATTATTATTAACTACAATACAAGACTTCGGATTTAAAGAACTGGAAACAATACTCAGAGAAGAACCAAAACCAACAACAGAATTATTTAAAGTGTACGGTTCCTGAACAAAGGCAAACGAAATGGGGGTGACGCAAATGTCAGCCCTAAGATGACTGCAGGCGAACCTACTTTTACCAATGTTCACCTGTCGACAAGAAAGGGAGGCACTATCCATAATTGATAAAGTTCCTCAACCTATTAAGTTCTTTCTGAAAAGCGTCGCACCCCCTAAAGTTAGCCCTATGGTTAGTTTCTACATGATTTTTTTTGTCCTTGGTATTGTTATTGGAGAGAATGCAATTATGGCAAGATTCATTTTTTTTTGTTACACCCTTTTCCCTCGTGCCCCTATTCCCCGCAGTTATAGCACGTCGCGGTCTCGGCTCTACAAAACTTAGAAGTGTGGCCATATTTCAGGCACTTATAACACTGACGGGGCTTGAGGTACTCCTTAAAGGTGTAACGTTCCCAGTTAATGTGTATTCTGTCTAATTTTGAAAATTTTTGAAATGAGACCCCATCCAAAGCCAAGATATGGTTCGTTCCCCTTTTACCCTTAAAGGACCCCCTGTGTATTACAGCAACATTATCCACACCATTCTGTGACGACACAGCAGTAGTAACTTCTTGCTCGGTGATGTCGTTGTTAACATCAAAGATAATAACCTGGGGGTCAACTTTCTTCGGGCTTCTGCAGTTAACATTATTTTTGAGGTTGGAGTTATTAACTATTGCTTGTTTAAGAGTTTCCAAGTCCCCTGCTGAATTAACTTCTAATAAAAAATCTCCGTTTCTCGTTTCCCTTGTTCTTTTTATGCCAACTTTAAGTGATTTAGGATTGAGGTTATTAACTATGAGATCTTTAACTTTGTCTGTATTTGAACTATTGGTGTCTTTGCTAACTATTACAACATGTTCTTCTTTAGGGCAAAATGGGACTGGAATTTTAACATGAAAGCCAGAGCTTAGTGCTCCGGCATAAGTCTGTTTGCTAGTGTTAGAGGTTCTGCTATTTTCAATTACACGGTAAGCCTCCGCGGCGTTAGCTTTAAGTTCACTATTAGTAATCAGGACACCTGTAATAATTTCTATTAATTTATCTACCCTCTCCCTAATGAATGTGGAATTAGTTACGTTTACTTTGGCAGTGGTTAGTGTTTTCTCTATTTCAGCCTTATATGTGTAAATGATTTTATGGATGGGGTTAGTTCTGATTTTATTCATGTCCAGCGGAGTGTCTTCCTCCATTTCAAAAGTTAACTAATACAACCAAATACAACCTCAAAGAGAAATTAAAAAAGAAAAACCAAAGAGAGCCTTTACGGCTCCAAAGTGTACGGGGACAGTACAAAAAACTCTGAGAGAACTAAAGTAGACAGCAACAAAAGCGGCACTCGTGCGCGCCAAAAAGTTAATAAATACACTCCAAGGAGAACTAAAAAAATAGAAATATATCAAAACGAAACTAAAGACAAAAGAGGCTTCGGTGTATAATCACTACAGGGCTCAGAAAAAACCTATCACAAATTTAACCAAAACTTAAACGTTAAATTACAAATTTTTCTTAAAAAAAGAAAAAAGAGAAAAAAACTTGTGTAAAACTTATAAAAAAAAAGAAAAGATGAAAATGAATTAACAGCCTAACGGCCCTAACAGTAATTAACACCTAACAAACCCTAAGGGTGACCAAACAATTAACTAAAACGGGAAGCAAAATTAGTGGACAGAGCAGTGTCAAAAACGTGCTCCTACACCAGGTAGAACAGGGCGGTATCGTACACTGATGTCCACACTAGGGGAAAAAACTACGCAAGGTCACCGTGGAAAAAAAAACTGCAGCGCTTTAGGTCAATCTCGGGACTGACACAAGGCGGAATGCTCGCCTGGTAGGCCTGTAACTTTGGTTTCGCCCCGCCGCTCAAGCCCGAAGGCAATTGGAGGAGGTACTCACAGGTGCGCCACGTGAAGGCAGTTACTCGACCATTTACAGTTGTGAACAAAGGAACTACCTAGGGTACTCGCTTAGGAAAGAGCTCGATGACAATGCAATCGGCTGCTAATCGCTTATCCCCTGGCAAATTACACAATATCACAAACTGTCACGCACCCCTTCCTGACGTAAAGACTGCTTGGCTGCCTTAAATCATTCGTTTCCTCGGTTGTATTGACTACGTCCAATGACGCACCCAGGGGGGTGCCAAGGGGCCCGCTCCCCCCCAAAGAAATAGAAATTGCATTATGAATATTGAATTTGCATTATAAATATTTTTATCCGTTCAACTCGCCCCCCCCCCCCAAGATTAAATCCTAGGTGCTCCACTGACTACGTCTTTATACTTTTTAATCTAGTAAAGGGGTCCACCCCACGCTATTATTAATAATAAGTTTGTGAGCTACGAAAAGTTATATTGGCAAGTTAGTGATTAGTTGGCAAGTTAGTGATTAGTTAATAGCGACTTGAGTATTGGATATCCGCTTGCCAGATATTGTTAGAGTTTTCTAAGTTTATCCTCCGGCACCTCCTCGTGGTGGGCCCTGGGGTCTGTCTTTTGAGAGACTGCTAACTCCGGGGGAGCGTGGGGCTAAAGTGGGATAATTAGCAGCCACGTTAAGGAACCAGAAAGAGTGTAGATGGAGGAGTTGGGTGAGCTCACCGAGGACCTGGTGAAGTTTAAATATCAACGAATGATAAATGTTGTAAGTACGACCAAGCTTACGGTTGAACAAAAAAGGCAACTCAATGAAGATATCTTGGAGTTGGTAAATTCGATTGCAAATCAGCAAAAGATAATTAGATATCTTAAAGGACAACTTAGTACATATGAAAAAAGTGAAACAAAGACATACGCCGAAGTTGCGAAAGGAAGAGTTGGTGAGAAGAAAAAGATAAAGAGGTTACGGAGAGAGAGTAGAAACGAGGTCATTATCGCTCCGTTGAACCGCCAAGAGTCGGATGACACAAAAAGGGTGGTTAAAGAGAATATAAAACCCGATAAGTTGGGAATCGGAATCAGGAAATGCAAGAGAGTTGGAAAAGAAGGTATTTTGGTGGAGACGGACACGAAGGAGGAATTATATAAATTTGTTAAAGTATTTGAAAGTAGCGGAGGTGTCAATACGTTGTATGTTACACGTAAGCCTAAATTGAAAGATCCGAAATTGATTATATACGACGTTGAAGAAAAGTTTGGGAAGGAAGAGCTTAGAGAGATCTTGAAGAAACAGAATATAGAACTTGAAATCGAAGTTTTGCCGAACTTCAAGACGAAAAATGGTTATAATTGGATCATCAGCGTAAAAGGAGAGACTTATAGAAATATTGAATATAATAAGAAACTGAAAATTGGCTGGAAAATATGCAAATGGAAAGACTATAGAAAGCCGGTGATATGCTATAAGTGTTGGGGCTTTGGCCATGTGGCCAAGCATTGTCATAATAAGAAAAGGTGCAAAGTGTCGCCGAAGAGGAACACCAAGGACAACCTTGCAAAAAGGAACATACATGTGCAAATTGCACAAGATATCAGAGAAAGACAGGGAGAAAGTTGGACACTAAACATCTCCCAACGGATCAAAGCTGTAGCAGATACCAAGCCGAGGTAGAAAAAATCGTCGAACTGACTGATTATGGTGTGCGGACACTGACTCCTGCGTCGGCAAGAAATGAGGACTTTGATTTTGATAATATTAATTATTAATTTTTTGGGGGTCACAAGCAGTGACTTTGCTGTATCAATAATTTTGTTTGCTTGTCAATTTGTTTTAGTTACCTGCACAAGTGGTGCAGGACGTCTGTATAACTTATGTTAAAAGTTAAATAAACTTTAGTTGATATATTTCGTAGTGTGGTAGCTGCGGTGTAAATTGGGATTAAATTAATTGAATAAATACTCTGGCTCTTGGATGACTCTGTTCGCAAGACAGCATGGGAATGATATCAAGTGGCATTGACGGGAATATGATCGTGGCGAAGTGGCCCGCTGACACGGGGCGGGGATGTGGACCGAGCTCTGACTCGGTAACTGTTAAAGGGTAATTCAGCCTAAGTGGAGGATGACTTATATGAAGACTGAGCGTAGACCAAGATAGATTTTAATAGAAAATGTAAATTCGCTTAGATGTAATTCCCCCCCCCCCTAAATTATCAATACAGCTGAGGCAGGAAGGTTAAAAGACAGTCATTTGTTTAGGGATAGTATTTTTCCGCATTATGACTGTAATGGATTAACTCGTAAGTTAGCGGGAAAATTTTAGGTTATAACCAGGGTTACCAAATGTCCCGGATTTTAAGGGACAGTCCCTAATTTGTAAATTTTGTCCCGCGTTCCGGGGAACTTTGATACGGGACGGCAAATGTCCCGTTTTTCGCCGATATGAGAAATTTATTGTATACGAGTTGGGCGCATACAAGGGCCTGTTGACATCTGGTCCGGAAGCGTAAAAGGAAAGATGGCGCTGAGACGGAAATAAACCAATCATAGGCGTTAGAAATTTCGTTGCTAATCGTTTGGAGGTTTTTCATTGGTTAAATATATTTCAATACTTTAAAGCTTCCGCTACCGGAGTCCTATGTGAACAGGCTTTTGAAGAGAAGGTTGTCTGTATGCGCCGGGATCCGAACGTCACAGCGATAACAGTATAAGTCTGGTGCTAAATAAGAATGCAGATTAGTATGTGATTGTGTTGATAGATAGTCGCGTTTGAAATAAGTGTTTGTTATAAAACTAATCCCTGAATATGAACAGTGGTAATGGTAAACGTTCAAAATCCAATAGTGATGGGCCGAAAAAAAGGTTATGTATTTTTAGGGATGAAGGACGAAGATTGGCTCAGGCCTAGACCCAACAACGCCAATAAAGCACGTTGTAGCTATACGCCATCGGAATGAGGCGGCCATCTTGGAGACCTTTGGAGAACAAAACTAGGAAACCCTATGGAGATTAGCATTGCCTCCTTTTAGCGGAGTCTCTTGCTCGAAATCTATCCATACTTAAAGAAATTCGTACTATCTAAACCTTAGTTTATTTAAAATCTGCGATTTTTGATAAAAATTACGCCTGGACACGCCGTTTTTAATGAGAAAAACAATAAATATTATTCACTTTCAAATTTCACTTTGCCAAACGCTGCCTAGTAAGCGGTAAGCGTATTGATTTAGAAAATTATGATAACCCTTGTATGGTAACCTTCTAAATGAAAGATGCCAAATCATTTTGGGATTGTTTAGATTAATTCATTTCAGGTGTCTGTTAGCCGTGTGCAATGACGACAACTTACGATATTTGTTCTTTTTTCAGCGGGAATTTTAATTTAATAAAATGAAGGCAAGATGCTTTGAAGTCTTCCCACTTCAAAGCATCATCTTTTTTTCGTTTTATTGCGATCCGTGTGGGATTATACGTGCATGTGTTCATGCATCAATGAAATATAAAACTTGCAATGTTGAAATAAGTTTAATTTGTGTTTTTTTTCTCTCAAATCTCCTTTTGCCTATTTAAAAAATAGATGCTCCTCTGATTGACTAGTATTTATCTAGTATTTCATTTATAAATCTGACTTTTTATAACTGAAACATATCAAATTCCTACACTTACGATTACTTTTGAATAATTTTCCTGTTGGCTTTCGAAGTAGATAATGATAGTTCATTTTAGTGTGAAAATTGAAGTTTGGATACTATAAAAAAATACAGTGGTACCTCGACTTACAAGTTTAATTCGTTCCATGACTTAGCTCGTAACTCGAAATACTCGTATCTCGAATCAATTTTCCCTATTGAAATGAATGGAAATACCATTAATTCGTTCCGGGCTCCCCCAAAACACCGCAATTTTTTGCTACATGTTTTTAAATAAGAAAAACGTGCTTATAAACGACGACCATTGTATAAAAACGCAATACAATAGAATGTACTGCAATAATATTTTTTTTATTAAGTGTAATGTACAACATTTACCTTCGAGATCAGACTTGAAGATGCTGATGGAAGAGGATGAGAAAGGTTGAACTGAAAATTAAATCTTATTCGTTGATTTTTTATCTTTTCGCTCCGTTTTCCTGACTTTCGCTTTTATTACTAGCTACTATCTTAAAGTGAACGAGTGAGACACGGAAGCTGGGCGATTGTTGCATCGTTCACTGTGGCTGTAATGTCCAGATTCTTCTTTCTGAGAATCCGAAGAACGTTTTCTCAGAATCCAATCTCTTGGTTTAAGACTGGATAGTAGTCTCAGAATATTATTATACAATTGTATAATAATTGTACATGAAGGTTGTAAATGTTACATGCTTCTCGTGTTCTCATTTGATGAGCACGTAACATAGCATTCGCTGCTCAAACTAGCGATGGGATATCTGAAGCTTGCTCGTAACCCGAATTTTAGCTCGTAACTCGAAGCAAAAAAATATACCGAGAGAATGCTCGTATCTCGAAAAACTCGTAAGTCGAGGTACCACTGTATTAAAAAGTTTTAAACTCACTACCGCCATTATGGCTCTTTTCGGAATACCTGGGCTAGGCTTATCCAGTGATGACTGTGATAAATTTGAGGAAGGATGCTCGTGAAATTGGTCAGTAAAGGTTTTTAAGCTATAATTATCGCTGAGTTAAGAGAATTTAAGTTTAAATTTTTATTTTTAATTAAATAAAAAGACGTACGTACACACACACACAAAGAAAAAAAGAAGGAAAGAAATCGTGCCTTTGGGGGTGATCAAAAAAGAAATAAAATGGGATTTTATTTAGCACAAGTGATTCATCAATTACTGTCCATTAAATATGAGTTTTTTCTATTTTAGACCTTATTTCTTTTCACTAAAAACACCGAAAAATCTTTTCTTTTCTTTTTTTTTCTCCGTCAAGCATTGGTGCTCTTTTATAATTGGAATTTGAGGGGTTAAACTTGAACAGAATACATGACATAATTTATATGAGCATCGTAGTTTAAATATTAAGTTGTTGCTTCCTAAAAACAATTTAAAAATTCTCCTTACTTTGTTTATTAATTTTTTAAATCTTTCTTTTTAGATTGTTATTTTTCTCTCTAAGAAATCCGTAAAGATTACATACTTTTTTCATGCTGAATGAAAATCCCTTTTTTGTTTTTGCTTTTAGATTATTATTTTTATCTCTAAGAAATCCGTAAAGGTTATGTATTTTTTTCATGTTGCTTGAAAATCCTTTTTTTTTAACAATTGAAGTACTTTTTTTAAATAAATTGTTAAAGATGCATTTTATATTTTCTCATTCTATTCTAAAAGCATTTATTAAATGCTGTAATTATTTAGTAAATCAATCAATTTACAGATCAAATTGAATGGTTCGCAGATTTTGTCAGCAACATGCACGTGTCCTAAGGGTAAAAATATTTGCCATCATATGACTGTTGCTGCCTTGTACAGCATTAATATTACATCAACAGATATTTCATGCAGTTGGAGTTTACGGAAAGATCCTGAGAAAGGGAAAGCCTTGCCAGACCTTTTCAGTGAATCAAAATTTGTTGCTGTTAAAAGAAAACCTTCAGCAGCAGACAAAGACTGGCTTAGAACTGCCATGAAAAAGGAACAATCATCTCTTCCTCTATTTCAGTTCCTGTGTGTCAATGAAGAGGGAAACTTTGAGCATACTTTTCTAACATTTGACGAGATTACATCCTGTGAGCAGTATCCGTCAGCTGCAGATAAAGTAGCTTTCATCAGTAAAGTTACTGAGGATCAGCAAAAGTTTGTCTTTTCTAACAAACTTTGGACATCTGGACATCTGGACAAGCACAAAATCCATTATGGGGAGCATACCGAAAAGGGCGGTTTACTTCGAGCAAACTAGCTTGACTGCAATTGAACTAAGCTATATACCGTCTAGTTTGCAAAAAAGTATGAATGGTGAATATAGAAATTTTGCTTCAAAAGCCATTCAGTGGGGTGTGGTGCATGAAATAACGGCCCTATCTATTTATGCAGATGTGAAGGAATGCAATGTAGAAACTGGTGGTCTCTTTCTTCATCAAACTGGTATATTAGGGTGATCACCAGATGGTCTTATTGATAACAATACGATCATTGAAATTAAGTGTCCTGTAAGTTTAAAAGATGATCCTGTCTTAAGTTCTCTTACTTCTGGTAAGTGGTAATTGACTATTAAGCAGAATTTAAAAGCCACTGTTCATTCATCTGACAATTTTTCAGTTTATGAATTTTCTGTTGGTGATATCTCCTTTAATTTGAAAACTCCCCAAGGTAAGACGTACTATCTTCATATTCAAGGTAGCTTGCATATATATACTTAATAGAGATATTTGTGATCTCATTATTTGGTCATCAAATATTATTTTAATTGTCCCAGTAATGAAAAATGCTGTATGGTCCGTAAATATAAAAAAGGTTATTGATTTTTATAGAAACATATTTATTTATATTCTTATAACGTGATTGTTGAATACAGTATGTCGTAATATAGTATTCAATCCAATCTAAATTAGCCATGTGCCACCTAAATTTTGACCGAGCATCGCCAGGGGTGACATCTGGGGGATCGTACCTTCTCCCACCCTGTTTGACCTCATAGAATAACTTTCCGGTCTACGAACGTAACGTGCTCATATCCGACTGAGACAAGAAGGTATTTATTGGCGCTCGGGATTCGATCTGAGCACCTTCAGTACCGAAAGCCGACACGCTACCACTAAGCTACGTTGGGCCTTCAATCCATATATAATAGAGGGCAGACATTTAAATATTTTCTTTGACTTCAAGGAGAGTAGAAAAATGTCTTAAAGAACATTTCGCAGAAAAATCAAACTCTCCAGTTAAACATGCCCACATATCTAGATTGAGTAGCATAATAATGTAATTATTTAATGCAATGAAATGTGATTATTAATTAATTAAAAATAATTTTTTTTTAAATTTGATTGTTTAGCATCTATTGCGTTTAAATACTTTTGAAGAATATCATCGCACAAAAATGTTACATAATATTTAAAAAATTATAAATTGTACGTAAATGATTTCCTGTTTTTAACTAGAGTTACATTATTGTTTACGAAATTGTTTGTGACACTGAAAATAGGACTGCAAAGGGTTTATTCAAAATTAAATATTAAAATAGAAATGCTATGACAAGCAGGTATTTATATTAAGTGCTACGCAAAACACAAATACGAGAAAGAGTACGGCTGACATAAATCAGCAAATCTTTTTCTTTGCTGTTTAGTTACTGGGAAATAAAAATATGCACATTCATGCTTCTGGTAGTAATTAAAGATATTGGTGGAATATTTATCGCCAAACCAGAGATAAATCTGAAATGTACAAAAGCATTCGCACTCGGCGAAAATCAGCCAACTCTGTGCCAAATGTTTGCGCACAAATCGTAAAACAACCGATTTCCAAAAAAACCTTTCAATTTCCTTTAAATATTGCGTTTTGAACACGGTTAAAAGTATTTTTAAAATTAAGTTGACGCTCTTCGGTATACATTTCAATGGGTTTTAAGAGTTAAAAAATATTGGCTTTGAAGTAAAAAAAATCCTCGAAATTTTCCTCTATGGACGTTAACATGGGAGCGATTAGATTTGGTCTCCAAAGCCGAAAATGGCGTCCCACTCCGATGGCGGTTATTTTTTCGGTTGCCCATGGAGGTCGGAGTGACGTAACTCAACATACTCAGGGTGCCGAGCACAAGAAAAACAAAAATATATATGTTTCATCTAGCAGTAACCTGTCAAAGTTTTTTACCTCTAAAACTTTGGTAAAAAGAAAAGTTCCTCTGAAAGAGACAAAAACGCTCTAATAGAGTTAGATTGAGGAATTTGCACATGTGGGGAAAATGTTTATTTCTATTTTTTATTAACAGATTGGTTATTAAATTGTTCGAAAACATCAATTAAAACGTACATATAGATCTAAATAATAAAAATTTTAAATTTAAAATAAGCGAAAAGTGTTGAAAAATCATGTGACCTCAAAACGCTACGTGATTGGTTCTGACGTCACTATGCCCCATGCTTCAATGTTTACAATTTTCTAGCGCGAGATTCTACGTTTCCTCCTCTTAAACTAACATTTTAAAATCATATTTTTTTTCTAATTTGGTTTAATTTTTCTAATTTTAGTTTGTGGCTATTGTTTATTCCCCTTTTTTTTAAATTATATTCTATCGTCGTCTTTATTATTAGTTTTATTTCTGTTTTGTTTACCATGGCGTTATTACCCGGTTTTGCAAAAGGGCAATCTGACAACCTGCCTAAAATGGATTCATTTGCAGTGTTTTCCTTTTTGGGAAATACTCCAAGTTTTATGGGAGCAGAAATACGAGGATTTAAAGCTCAGAGGTATGTATATATTTGTTTGCATTTATTATTCTAGTTATGTAATGTAGATTGTAGAACGCTGACGTGCGTTGTACTTTACACAAACTTTAAAGTTAGACATTGTTTATGCATATTATTAAATTAATCTCGTACTCTAAAAGTTTAATAAACAGCTTCTATTATTATTCATTCATAGTACATGTTTAATTTTATAGAATTAATTAGCACTGCAACATTACAAGTAGTGTCTGTTATAGGATATTTAGTAATTTTATTTATACATTTTATGTAAAAAACTAGCACCCAAAACTAGTGTAAAAAGATTAATTCAAAATAAACTTACAAAATAATAAATATATTTTATGCTTTTGTCACATTTTGCACACAAATTGTATTTATTTTAAAATTTCATCACCTACCCCCAACCCAGCATATGGTGAATTCCATTGTAACGGACGTTACATTCACACACAAAATAAATTATAAAAAGATTATGAGATGCATATTAATGCTTCAAAATAGGAGTACGTTATTTTTTAGTGATAAAACCAATACTAAAGATAAACTTGACAGGTTTCAAAATTTATTTCTGGTGTATTTAAGCTGCAAAAAAAAAAAAATTTCCTTAATGTAACGGATGTTACATAAAATGGAACATCATTTGTACTATAGCGTCATAAGATAAAAAAATCTGTGAATATTATGTAAATTTGCTCAAAAATTTAAAAAATATCACAAGACATGCCTGTAATTTATCAGAACCTTGACATAAAAATTCAGTCATTTTTTTCTGTAATAAAAAATTAAAAAACTATTTGTAACAGACGTTACATATAATACATGATGTTGCAACTGTACCCTTAACTAGGCTATTTATATTCAAAACAGTCACAAACATGCATTTATTTTACTTTTATAGTTTTTACATTAATATTAAATTTACTCCAATTAAATTCAGTGTCATAATTTACGTAAGTAATAAGGTATAAAAATGATAATTTTACTTGCTAAATAAACTTACAAATAGATATTTTCCCATTACTTCCCCATCAAAACAAACTTAATGTAAGGAAAAAGCAATAATAGGTTCTAGTTCTAGAGGCCATAAGCTTTCCAATGTTATATAACACTTAAGAATTTGTTTAAAATGATTTTCTTTCATAATGGTTTCATGTTAGGTGGAATTCACCATCTGGAGAATATAACTCATAACAAAACTCGCTGTTTTTACAAATATATTTAAATATTTATTCAAGTGGAAAATGTCAAAACTTGTATTTATTTCATATTTGCTGCAATGATTTGGCAAATCATCTGTATCACATTAAAACCCACAATTATAGCTAAATTAAAAAATTATTGAATGAAGATCCACTTACTGAGCATTTGATAATAGCTGTGATGCTGAAACAACTGTTTCAGCATCACAGCTATTATCAAGTAACTGTATGTAATATACTTTAAGAGTTGTATATTGCATATCTCTGCTGTGAACAAACATTTTACAGACCACTATCCAGAATGCTAGTTTTTCTGAAGTTATTCAGGTATATTCAAAATAATTTAATCTGATAGAGATAATATGGTAATTTAACGATTTTCAATTATGGATGAAAGTTTATTCATTTAATGAACACAGAAAAAAATTAAAGTCAGAAATAACAGCATTTTATTTGAAACAATTTAATAAAAATCAAAATTTTAATGCAAATAAACATTTTACATTGATTATTCAAGTGAATAAAATATGATATTCTCGGAATATAGTTTTCATTTTTGCATTAAATGCTAGTTTAAATTTAACCGACAATATTTTGATTTTTGTTAACTAAATTGTATATTAATATTTCTGAGGGTTTCTATAAATATATTTTTTTACAGGTGGATGTAAACATGCTGTAGCTTTGCTTATGTGGCTTCATAAGCAGAGTGAAGAACCAGCAGTGATGTCAGTTTCGAGTTACTGGAAGAAGTCAAAACATTCTTGTGTAGGCAATTCAATAAAATTCATTAAAGGGAAAGATTTAGTAAAAAATAATTTGGAGCCTTTAATACCACAAGATAGCTCATTTCGAACCAAAGTTGTTGAAAAAAGCAGACTTTTAGAGAGAAAGGACACTGTTCTCACTAAATATTATAAAATGAAAGACCGGTTCATTACCGGTATTTACCGTCGTGCTTGTGCAGCAAGGTACTATACAATATTTAAAATTTGCTTTAACACACTTTGACATCTTAAAAATAAAGAAAAAACACTAGATATCAAACTCAAACTACGCAACACAATCCAAACACCGAAGTAAACAAATTCGCTATGGAGCATTGTGACATCACATGTATCCGCGTAGGAAAAGTAGCGTTTTTGAGATGAAGTAAATAGTGCGCGTTTAAAAACAAATTATGTTAACTTTTAGAGTTCTAAAACTAAAAAAAAAGATGCTTTCGATCATATTTTTCTATTTTCTATATCATAAATGCTTAATATAAAATCGTGCAAATTCCTCGTCGCCTCAAAGATTTCCTGGGCACATCATATTATGTACATTGTACAATAATAAAATTTCAAATTTTACATACACGTCCCTAACACTTTATAAGGCACTTAGGGCCTGTTCACATAGGAGTCCGTTGCGTGGCGTTAAGGAAAAGAAGACGTTATGACGAAAATAAACCAATCATAGGCGTTAAAAATTTCATCGCTAATCGTTTGGAGACCTATGATTGGTTTATTTTCGTCTCAACGTCATCTTTTTCTTAACGCAACGCAAAGGACTCCTATGTGAACAGGCCCTTACTTAGTTGTAGTAAACTAATAAAATAAAAATCAGTTTTGTACTATATGCCTAAACCAATTTGAAATTGTTTTTGAATTGCAAATTTTCTATGTAATTACATTGTTGTTTACTTAACCTAAACTCTGTGTAAATTGCAAAACTGAACGAAAAATGTATTGAAAATGGCTATTTGAAAGGTTAATATTTGAAATTTTTCCGGGGGAGTATTCTATACCAGCGGTCGCCAAACTTTTTGACCTCACGGACCAGTTAATTCATAATTTAAATCCCGCGGACCACTAATAGGATTTTTTGAGTGTTAAATATATTTATAAAAAAAATTGTGATCAAAGAACACATAAAATGTACCTAGTTAATAAAATGAAACTATTAATAGTAACCAAGTTATGAAAGCTTTATTTATAAACCATAATAAAATAAACAAAATAAACAAAAATTGTACAAACAAAACAATTAAAAGATGGTTTAAATATATCAAACTTTTAGCGTTATACATTCCTAGTGTGATGGATGTTCCTGCTTACTTGAAATAAGATTATGGATATTTGGATCCAATGTTGTTACTGCAAGACGGAGAACTGCATTTATTTCAAGCCGAGATCGGTACCGTGTTTTGATGACTGTGACAGATGAAAAGGCCTTTTCACATAAATAAGTTGTGGAGAATTGAATCAGAATTTTCATCGCCTGTTCACTAAGCAAAGGGTATTCACTTTTTATGGAAAGCCAAAACTGAGGTCTTGATAAGGATGAATGAAATTTAAATTTGAGAGTTTCGTCGGATGATAGGTCGATGAGGCTTTCTTTTAGATGCATGCTTAACTTACTATCCTGAATGTTCGCTGCAAACGGATCTATTATCCACATATTACCATGTCTGGGATCTTCATTCTTTGGGTAATAACGAGCAAAAGATTCTGTAAGTGATTTCAAGTTCTTTTTAACTAGGGTTACCACTTGCTGGTTAACATCATTCTCCTTCATGTATTCATCAAAATTAGAAAACATTTGCAGATCGTCTTCAACCAACCGCGTTTGCCACAGTAATATTTTCTTTTGAAACGCATCCATTTTACTTCGTAGTGTGAACACGTCCTTAAGTTGTCCTTGCAAAGATATGTTTAGTTCATTTAACAGGGAAAAAATATCTGCCAGGTATGCAAGCTTTGCTAGCCATTCATTGTCGGACAAGCATTTTTGCAATTTCGGATTATTTTGCTGCTGGAAAAATAATTTGACTTCTTCCTGCAAGGCGAATAGTCGGGTCAATATTTTGCCCCTCGACATCCATCTCACCTCAGCATGACGAAGAAGATGAGTATACTCGGAACCCATTTCTTCGCAAAGTGCCTCAAATATTCGAGAATTGAGTGCTTTGTGTCGAATTTCCTTTATAATTTCAATGACATTTGATAATACTTCGTGTAGTTCTGGGGACATTTTTTTCGCTGCAAGTTGTTCTCGATGTATAATGCAGTGTGTAGATAAAATGTCTGGGTGACCAACATTCTTCACCTTTACAACAATTCCTGAAAGATGTCCAGTCATATTTGCGGCACCATCTGTGCAGATCCCAATACATTTTTTCCAATCAATTTCATGTTCCCGGAAATAACTATTAAGTGCTTCAAAAATCTCAGAGCTGGTTGTTCTACCCGGCAAATTAAGCGAACAAAGTAGTTCTTCATGTAACTCTCCTTCACACTCAACCCTCACAAAACAAAGAAGAAGTGCTTTGTTTATAATGTCCGTAGATTCGTCAAGTTGGATTGAATAAAATGATGAATTTTTCACCATTTTTATTATCTGATTTTCAATGTCTTCGGCCATATCTTCGATTCTGCGCTTGATAGTATTATTAGACATAGGAATTACTTTCAATTTCTGAACAGCCTGCATTCCCAAAATCTGTTCACAGGCTTTTAACATGCATGGCTTTATTAATTCTTCTCCAATCGTGTACGGCTTTTTGCATTTCGCGATCTGATTTGCTATGAGATAGGAAGTCTTTAGTAATGATTTATCTTCCATGGTCATTTTTCTTAAAGCAATAACTTGCTTTTGCATATTTTCATGCATTCTTTTAAAATATTCTAGCTGTTTTTTTGCTAAATCCGGGTGTTTTGAATTCAAGTGTCTTTCAAGTTTTGAAGGTTTTAATGCATCGTTAGATAGGCTTTCAGAACATACAACACAGAAAGGCCGTGGATCCAGCTCACTGTCAGGTTCTTCAATGAATCCAAATTTTAAGTAGTAGGAATGATATTTTCTTGATACTTTGTGTTTTTTCTTCTCTCCACCTCCCGTTCCAACGTGTTTCCTAATGGTGCCTGATGAAGACTGTGGAGGGTCTGATTTATTGATCAGTTCACGGTTAGGTGAAGTATTATTAATGTTATTATTATCGTTCTCATTACCTTTTGCATTACTAAAGAAATGCAAAATATTCTTTTGCTTTTTTTCACTCATTATGGGTTTAATTTATTTGAATCTAAAATAAAATAAAAAGAAATTTAGAAAAGTCAAACTCATTTTATCCCAATAAATATCAAATAAAAGAAAATATGTACATGGTTAAGATTTAAGATCATACCTGTTTTAAATCTATGTGTCAATATATAAAAGAAAATACACAAAAACTTCCTTAATAACCCAATTAATATATTGAATACATTTTGTATTGAACTCAATACGTCCGTAAGCCCACCTTTAATCGCTTCAACTGATATACATATGCGACAAACAGAAGACTGAAACATTAGAAGAGTGCGAAACGAGGCGAGAGTAAGACAAAACATGTGCAATGCAGCTAGAGCTATGCAGCTAGTTTTTATAACTTGTCACGTATTGTTATGAATTGAATCATGTTTTAATGCATCTTAAAACATAACTTAACATGATGAGTAAGTATATTCCACATTTTTTCTGCGGACCAGCGAAATTTTCTCGCGGACCACTAGTGGTCCGCGGACCACCACTTTGGCAACCGCTGTTCTATACTCCCCAGTATTATAGTTATCAAAACCTGTCCATGGACATGGACATGGACAAAAAGTTTTCTTGGGGTTCCAAATAGGGCTAAGAAAGCCCTTTACCCTCGGTATCAAAACCTTTCCTTTATTTTCGGTGTTTTTATTTAATCCGTCCTTTATTTTCGGTGTTTTTATTTGGCAACCCTGGTTATAACTGACAGTTTAATTTAACGATTGCGTAATAAAAGGTTCATGATGTCAATGATGCACTTGTTTCTGATTGGTCCATACCTAAATGTTTCGATTTCTCAAATATTGTTTGGCGGGTAATTTTATGAGTGCGCTCGTTTTCAGAGAACGTACCATATCATTCTCCAAATCGTATCCTCAGAAAGTAAAGAAAATGCTTATTTTCAGTACGGAAATTACAGAAAATGTTCGCTCCAAGGGTCAAATTCAGGTGTGTTAACCAAAATAAACACTTAAATTGCGTCAATTTCTTTCCCCTTTTTTTACTCATTTTCTTTTATTCGTTTAGGTCATATTTGGTCCTATGTTTTCTGGAAAAACGTAAGTTGCATTAATATTTTATAATCTTTAATCGTGGTATCGATTATGTTTTAAGGTTTGATGTCAAACTAAGTATCTTACTTCCTGTCTCACTTCGTATATGCCATTGATTTTCATCAAATGTGTTGATTCAGTTACAACATACTGTGTCATGTAATGCTAATGATAAATAAATTAACCTCACATCTTATAATTATTATTTCTTAGCTCACACTTAATAATCTACCCCTTGTTTACTGCTTGTAGTGCAGATTTCAAAACGTCATATTGGGTATATCTCTCTTGTTGAAAATGTATTATTTATACAAAAGAGAATCATGTTTTAATTTTGAGGTTAAAACTTACAACAATATTTTTGCTATATGTATTCTATGTTACTCAGAGTTTTGCAAAATTTTGAATGTTGTTAAAATTTTGAAACAGCTTTTTGTAAGATTTTTTTATACATATTTCTTTATTATATTAAGTTATATATTAAGTTTATTATATAAAATAGAAGTCTTCTAAGATGTGGGAAGAGAAGATACCTTCATGTCAAATGTTTTTTTCCCGTGAAAAGTCTAATATCTAATACCTTATAATCTTATTAATTGTGGTTGACATTTTACTATCAAGTGCAAAGTTTTGAAATTGTACAAAGTTGTATTTACTGAAGGTTCCCATTTAGAAAATGTTATTTTGCTCAGTTTCAAAACTTTTTGCTTGCTGATTTTAAGTGGAGCAGGATATGGAACACTACCCTACACTTCATTATCAGATGAACTTTTTATGTATATAGAGAGAGAGTCAGATCTAGATCAGGGTTTGTATATTTCTATTGACAAAGAAAACAGGGAGTCTGAAAAAATGGCTGCCTATGTACTATCCAGAGAGGTAGTTAGATCATGATATTGATTCTAAAAAGTATGTTGAATTTACAACTTTATATATGCAAGAGCATAATCTGACCCAAAACTATCCTTACATAATATTTTTAACAAACAGTGTTGTGCTGCATAATCTGTGATTGTTTAAGTTTTCAACACGGGTCTACGGTTCTATTTCTGTAATAAGGGATTGCAATGCTAGTAATAAGTTTTAGAGAATATGTTTTTTAAGCAGAGTCAAGCCTAAAGCTCAAATAAATCATCAAGCCAAAGGTTTTATCATGAACCTTTTTATTTATTAACTAAAAGCAAAAGAGGGATATTTTAAATCTGAAAATGTATTTCTGTTCTTTTTAACATACCTATATTCTTTGATACTAATGAACATCACCTCTTAACCATTCAGCCTTTGCCCAGCTCATGCGATGAAAGGTATGTGCTTTCAGTAGATATATCAAGTTTGGCTCTGAGCATTGTTCTTAAACTATAATTTCATAAGCACTGTTAAACGTTACAACATGGTGATGTTTTATTTGTTCTTATAATATGTTAGTGAATTTGGGGCTGAAATCCATGATTCGTAGATATATGCAACTTTTCTAGGCTTTTAATTTGTTAGTTGATTTTAAATTGTAGCTCTATGTTCAAAAGATAATTAGTTACCACTGTTCATATAATTAAGAACATGTCTCACATATATTTTCTAAAATTTGTAATAGAAAAAGAGGGGTAATGGACTTGAAAGCTAATATTCAATACATAGCAATAGACTTGAAAGATCATATTGAATTCATAGCTTTTTCTTTCCTTGTGAAATAAATTAGCTATAAGACAATGTCTGTGTTCTTAAATTTCATTGGTTTCAAAGTAATACTTTTTTTTTGTATGTAAGTGTATTATACTTTTACTAGTTCTTTAATATGTTTAATTCTGTGTAACATATTTTGTTTTAACCTGCAGGACAGAGTTGATGCGTCGATTGAAAAGATATCAAATTGCTAATCATAAATGTTTAATTATAAAATATGCAAATGATTTAAGGTATGATGCTGTTGCTCTTTCAACTCATGACAGGTATAAATTTATTCATTATATATTTTTGCATTTTTCCTATTTAGTAAAAGAGTCTCTTGACTAAAATTATTTTCCCTGTAGTCAAAAACTTGAAGCTGTTCCTGCAACAACTCTGAGTGACTTGAAGGAGGAGGCTGCTAACTATAGTGTAATTGGTATCGACGAAGGGCAGTTTGTAAGTTCATTTCTGTTTTATTAAAATTTTTAGAATGCAGATTTTTGGTATTAGGAAGTAATAAGTTATTTAATCATAAGAATAACAAAAGTTAGGGCTCTAACAAATTTTAACCAAGCTTACAAATTTTATATTTTTGTTATTTATAAGTGGCTTGAAAATTATGGTTAATATACCTCAAATGATTCTTGGGTATCATGCTTTTTAATAGGAACTTCTTTATATATTGTGATAAACTTAACAGCAACTTATTTAAGTAGTTGAGCTCTATATTGAGCTTATTTATAAGGCATCAGTTTCACTATAAGCTTGTTTTACTGGAACTAAATTTCACTGAAGAACAATAAAATTGAAAATTACTAATTTTATTCTTATCTAGAAATAAATCAATAAAGACCATTTTCTTATAAAACAGGGAATTACTGTTCTGTAAAATTTTTTAAAATTTGTCTGTGTCTGTCTTGCAAATTTACCAGGAAAACTTCTATCAAATGAGATAGTTATTCATGTTTGTTCATTAATTTCCCATTTGAATTTCTGATCTTCTTAGTTCTGTTAAATGTTCTTAATTATTAGGATAAAAATAATTATGTAATTGACATCAACATTACTCATGATATCAGTCAAATAGAACAGTAAATTTGTAATGAAATGTATGAAAAGAATTTCTGTTCTAACTTCTTTTCTCAGTAATTCAAAACACAGTGAACTTGTAGTCAGCATTAAAGGGCAAAATTAGATTTCTAGAAAGATCCATATAAAACTTAAACCTTAATCAATTTGTTCTATTCTGTTATGGAAATTACAAAAGTAATGAAAAAAGTGACAGCACAGACTAGTGAAAGACAGACTAACAATTAGAATTTGTGTACTATATATAGTAAGTAACCCCTGATTTTCATTTATTACCCAATAAAGGTGGTAGATTTCTAATGAACTGAGTTTACGCATTGAATGACACTTTTCCCTGTAAAAAACATCACTGCCTTACAGTATCATGCTAAATAAACGCTAAAGAATATTTTCAGTGAAATTCGCTAAAAAGTTATTTTAATTTGATAAAACCATGGTGACCCCCCCCCCCTCCCCAGAACACACTTTGTGACCCACAGTTTAGGAACCCCTGGTGTAATGGGAGATTTCAGCTTGATGTTTGTTAACTTATTTAAAAGTTATGTAGGGCATGGTGGCCCGGTAGGCAAAGGTGTCAACCCAGTGATCTGAGGGTTGCGGGTTCGAGGCCGGTTGCTGACAAAATCCACCGCTGTGTTCACTAATGGTGGCTGGGGCATGTAAAATAGGTGTGGCTGCAATGTCCCAAGTTCTCAAATTTACCTGTGGGGGGTGCTGGATCAGGTGGTCTGGTCCCGCCACTTGGTTCAAAATTTGCGGACCATCAAATGGGTGCAGTGTAGACCCTCTCCCTGTGGTGCACCCTGGGCAACGCATGCAGTGAAGTGGTCTCACGCTTCCGGCTCCCCCTGGAGAACAGCCTAGGCTCAGTTCTCCCAGCCATTAGGAAGGGGGGGGAAAAATTTAAAAGTTATGTTGAAAGAAAGAGATTTGCATCTTTTATATTCTTAACAAGTATAAGTGTCAGACCTTTCTCGTGGTTATGGATGATTGTATGAGAAACAAATATTGTTTACTGATCATGAAAACCTAAAAAAAGTAGTGAATTTTACCAACTTTTTACAAACATCTTTTTGCATTGGCAGGAACAAACTAAACCGTTTAAAATTTTGTGAAAAGACCATTTTCTAATGCTGAAAAGAGTATCATTGAATCATTTACTAATCTAATTGCAATTAAATCGCAGTCAACTAACTTTTCAGAGAATTGCTCTCCAATGAGTGATCTAAAAAATTTCAAACATTTTCAGAATTAATGTCAAAAATAGAACAATAAATGTGACAAAATGAAAGTTTAAGAAAATCTTTAAAATGAGAGTTTTAACCGATTCATTCATATTTTGTGGATAGCTGGTAAAGAATAAAACATTTTTTGCTATTATGTAGATATGTATCAAATTAAAGCTTTTAACAGTTTTTGATAGAGACCAATTAACTTCAGTCTGAAATACACAAGGCTAAATATTTACAATAACACAAGCCAACGATGTAAAAACTTTTTGAATAAATTTCCCTTATTTTTGTGGTTTTTAGTGTGCTGAAACCGAATATGACAATAAAAAAAGCCATATCACCCACCATTTTTTCACATTTCAACACTCAATATTTAAAGAAATGGCATTTTTAGCGAATTTAACACCATAAGCTAACTGCAAGTTAACGGAGCTATTTCGCCACATTTCACTAGTTTGAAGGCTGTTCTATTACACAATTGTAACACTTATGCATCATTACCTGTTGCTCATTCTGTGCATATGAAGGAAAGCTATCAAAACCTTAATATAGTTTTAAATGAAATAAACTATTCCGTTCATGGTTGAATGATATGTGGCGATTTTGAAAGTGTTATGTATGCTCCTTGGCCAGCAATGTGGCTATACCAAATTTCCATGTTATGTGAATGGGACAGTAGGGCAAGGGATCAACATTGGTCCAGAAAAATCCGACCTGCAAGAAAATATCTAAAGCCTGGAGAGAAGAGCATTCTGTGCAAAAACCTTGTGGACCCGGAAAACATTCTGCTGCCACCTCTACACATAAAATTAGGCCTAATGAAACAGTTTGTGAAAGCCTTACCCAAAGATGGAGAATGTTTCAAGTATTTCTGCAAGAAGTTTCCTCATCTATCAGAAGCAAAATTGAAAGAAGACGTGTTGTTGGGCCTGACATCCGAAAAATGATGTTCGATCCCAACTTTAAATCAAAAATGACTTTAAAAGAGAGGGAGGCTTGGGTATCATTCAAGCAGATTATGACCAAGTTCTTGGGCAACAAAAAGGACCCACATTATATTTCTATTGTAGCCAACGTGCTGGAAAAGTTCAAAAAGTTAGGCTGTTTGATGAGCCTCAAGATTCACTTTTTGAACAGTCACCTTGATTTTTTCCCGGATAATTTGGGTGATGTCAGTGAGGAGCAAGGTCAGCAGTTTCATCAAGATATTAAATTAATTGATGGAAAGACGGTATCAGGGCTGCTGGAATACCAGTATGATCGGAGACTACTATTGGTCACTTCACCGAGAAGTTGAGCAAGTGATTCACAGGCGAAAAAGCAATATCAGGAGCTTTAAGGAGAAGAGGGAAAGGAAATATAAGCCAATGCACACATAAAACCTATGTAATAAAAAGGCATTTTCATGTTTATACTTTAATAAAAGTTTCATTCATATTGTAATATTTATTTATTTTATTTTCTTTGGTATGTTCGGCTAATTTTCTAGTTTCCGACGAAGTCACATTGTGACAAAACTGTGGGTGATAGAAAAAAACTGAGGTCAGATACGGATTCAGCACCAAAAGTTACATAAGAATCAGCTATGAACATTAAAAAAGTTTTCAAAAAGTCTTTTTTTCGTTGGCCTGTGTAATTCATTTATTTTTTACAATACTGATTAACTTAAATCTAATTGCGAACTTTAAATTAAACAGGACATCCCTAGATTCATATAGGAACAATTGAAAAAAAGCACTTAAAGAGATAGCATAACAAAAACAGCTATCTTCTGATCATAGTCCAGTCAAATTGTGTTTTTACCAGGAAAGTTTTGGGGTAGTTTTGATTTCTTCATTTTTATATGTTTTTTGGGGTGCTGAATCCGAATCTGAGGTTTGCTAACAAAATTTCGTGATGCAACATTGAAAAAAATGCAAAAAAGGGTAAAAATTTTCATTTTTTGGCGGTTTTTTGCTTATAACTTGGAAACTATCAACTTTTTGTATACAACCCTTTCATTCAAAATGAAAGTACATAAAATTTCCTACAAATTTCACCAGTATGGTTTTTTTCTCCGATGGACCGTTTGGGCTCAAGCGCTATTTGAAAATGGCATATTTCGGCTGTCTCTGCCAAAAACCTACTTTTTCCACTCCAAAATTCTTATTTTATTATTAATAGCTGTCAATTAGTGAATTCCTCCCAGTTCTCTGCACATACCTTATTTAGATCATATATGTAGAGGTACAGGTAATTTTTTCTAAAATAAAATAATGTTCAAGTTATTTAATGAAGTCCGAAATTGTACAAATTTAGTTACAAAAAAGTTTAAATTCCAACGAAAAATCTAGAAAAATTATTACATTTTATTATATTGTATTACAGTACATATGATTATATAGTACATTATTATATGAGCCGTTTTCGTTTAGAGTGTCCTGGCACAGGTTCGGGTTGTTCTGTCGTCAGCGTCCGGGCTTGTTTATCTGAAAAATGAAGGTGGTGAGAAAACAACAACTTGTGATCATATCTTAAGAAGAGATGAGTGATTACGAAATAAATTGTGAGATTAGACATACCTTCCGCATCATGTAAGCGTATTTCTTCAGTCTGTTCTTGGTCTCTTTCTTCGGTCTGTTCTTCGTCAAAGTCAATGCTGTCTTCCGGGTGCTCGACGTTTTCACACGGCCCTTCGCACGATGTGCAGATCGAGGAGCAATGGAGGCCAGTCTTCCTGCATCCACAATTGCGTTGGCAGCCTTTTGTACATTTACAAGAAATCTGCCGAAGTATCGAGTTCAGTGCAGGGTTCAAAGTGGTTGGCACTGGCACGAGACAATTCCTTGTTGTTTTTTTTTCCACCCCCACTCGTTCGGGTCTCTTTGTTGCTCGTCGAGTGTGGTTGACCAGATAAACACTGCTGCACCTGAAAGTAAACTCTCAATGAATGTTGTCGTGCAGCAGCTTCGGTAGGGGATAGCGAGGCAATGTTGGTTTTACTTTTGTAAGATGAAGATACGTATTGCCTGTATCTCAAATCGTTCAGGCTAGTCTCATGTCCTTTCCCATACAAAGTCATGAGAAACACGTTTCCTGCTTCGGCAATCTCGTCCTGGCATGCATGAGGGTCTTTGAAAGCATCAATGACTGGTTGCAAGTCATTGTTCCTCTGCAGGACATTAAGAAATTTCAGTTTCCCCTGATTAAACAAAGCAGAAGGGTGTCACAACCACTCATCACGTGCAGGAACAATATATGGTCTGATAGGATTTTGTCAGCGTCAAAATGAGGATTGTAGAGGGTTTGAGATACCTTCCCTTTTCAAAAAGAAGACATTCTTTATATCAGGGCTACACATGCCAATCAAAATCACCAAAAGGTCGATATCTTCCCCCACCACTGTCACATATTCATTTGACGGGGCTAACATAAGAGCTGTTGTGATAATTAGGATATCAGCATCCTCCACAGCTTGCTGTGAATCAATTTTTGCATCATCATGATTTTTGCATATGAACCGGCTCTTGTTTTTGGAGTTTGTAAGGAAACTCTCCTGCGAGACAGTGGGCACCATGAATTCTGTAAATGATATTGCAGCATATTGTTTTCTTTGCGGTCTTCTCAATTGTTCTATGCGCTTGGTACTTTCACAAGCTTCATCAGGGTAGCCATCAAAAATGACAATGACATTTGATTTGTAGTTCGACTTGACATGATACATAACTTCTGCAAATTTCTGCGTATGTCTGGCCGTGGTGCCATTTGACCCGGTGTAACAAAAACCCTCCGTCAATGACATATTTTGTATCAAGTTCCCCTGTTTAGTTGGAATTGGTATAAAAGCCCTGTACAAGCTCAATTTTTGTTCCTTTCTTCATCCCATGCTCATCGAAAAGAGAGAGAGGGTAGGGGCTAAGTTCGTAACGCAAAAATTCTCGCAGCTCTTCATATGAATGTTACACAATGGTCATTCGTTGGAAAAGTGTGGTTGGATTCATGACTACATCCCTGTCTTATATCTGAATAGAGCTGTTCATGATTGCGAGAGGCTGCACTCTTTCGCTTCATTTGAATTTTACAGCTTGAAAGTCACCACCAACAATGCACTGTATACCTATCATGCCCATCTCCTTGGACAAGTAGCAGTTGATCCTCTCTTCTGCGACAACACCTGTACTTAGTGACATTTGTTCAGTGGTCTCTGGATTTTGAAAATGCTACATTGTATTGGAAGGAGGAATTAAATTACAGCCTTTAATACTAAATTAAAGTTTCGGAGTGGAAAAAGTGGGTTTTTGCGGATACAGCCGAAATATGCCAATTTTAAAGTAACGCTTGAGCTCAAATGGTCCATTGCAGATAAAACCTAAATAGAGAAATTTGTAGGAAATTTTATGTACTTTCATTTTTGATACCGAGGTTATAAACGAAAAGTTGATAGTTTCCGAGTTATAAGCAAAAAATGAAAATTTTTACCATTCTTTGCATTTTTTTCAATGTTGCATCACGAAATTTTGTTAGCAAACCTCAGATTTGGATTCAGCACCCCAAAAAACATATAAAAATGAAGAAATCAAAACTTTCCCCCTAGGGGCCCTTTTGAGCACGACTATCAGGAGAAAGAACCAGCAATTTAGAAGTTGTTAATACAATGCACAAACATATAGCTGACCTTGTTTATGTCCTGAGTCTAAATTTATTGTAAATAATTTTAGATCAACTAAGAAACTGTTTTCAGATCAGCCATAATTTGCATTGTATATATGACAATTGAATTTCTTTGTTGAATATTGTCAAACTCTCTACATTATCTGTATAATATGAAACCTTATAATTGACTGATCACGTGCTGTCATAATTATATAAAAATATTTTATGAATCACCAAGTTTTAAGTGCTTGTATAGCTATGTTATTTAGAGTATTGATTATCTTATTAATATTATGTGACTGCTTAACTGAAAGAGATTTTCTGCTGTGCTTATTATTTAAAATTATTGCTCTGAATTTTAGTTCCCTGATACTGTGTCATTTGCTGAAACAATGGCCAATGAAGGGAAAGTTGTGATAGTTGCAGCTCTTGATGGAACTTTTCAACGGAAAGTTAGTATTTATACATATTCTCCTACTTTACCGTTGTATTAAAATTTATTTTCTGTAGTATTTTGAATAAGAATGGTTTTCATAACTTCACTCTATTATTTTTCTCCTTCAGAGTTTTTTGCACTTTCATCTCAAAGAAAGAATGAAGTTTTTTATCTTAATAAAAAATATTTCTTATATATTTTCAAGGACTGATTGCATAATTTATAACTAAGATAGATCACATTGAATGAAAGGTTGGGATGTAATTATATTCTTAGGCTATGTTTCATAAACTATTTAAAATGGTCTTAGATGGGGAAGTTTTTTATGTGTATTTGTGTTTTAATAAATTTTCCATTGGTTACAATCTAGCCGTTATTTTTTCTTAAGCAAAAAAAAATTATATTACATTGATTGCTAGTCATCCTTCAACTTATATTGAATATATATATATACATATACATATGTGTGTGTGTAAGTAAGTTAATTCCTAATATACTTTATTTAGCCCTAAAGCTAGAATATAGTTATTATCTCTGTATGAATTTATATTAACTATGTATAGGGGCTCGTAAATTTCGCATAAAAAATATTAAAATTTCACCCCAAAAAAAATTACAATATATAAAATTTTGCATTTATTCACAACAACAACAACAAAAAAAAAATTAAAAATTTACATTTATTTTTTAAAAATCCCAATTTTACATCTTGGTTAGGTAAGTATCAAAATTCTTAGTTAAAAGCTAACACTGTAGTTGCCTCCACATTCTCTTCCTTAAGTCTTTAGCAATAAGTAATAAGCAAATTTCTAGTGTGAGATCTCTCTGTTAAAGACCGTGGATGGTCTTAGATAAGCAATTACGTTAATAAATTTTTAATATTATTACCTAATTTTGCTCAGAAAGCCGTTTATCACTGAGTTTAGGCCAAAAAGTAGTAATAAAAACATTTTGCATTTATTTGTGTCTATTTCGTAAATATGAAAATTTCATATTCCTAACTATGTACCATATGCAAATTTTCTTTAAATTTTTCTTTTAAAAATAATCCGATTTACATATTAAGGTTTGTGTATATTTCAGAAAGGTATATAAACATATAGAAAATGGCAAATTTTTATTCATATTTTGCTTGTTTCTGAAAAGTTGTGTTAATGTTAACTTATTATTCAAAATTTGAACTGGAATCGTAGAAAAACTCAATTTTAGCTATAAAAATCAGCTAATGAAAGCACAAATAATTTATTCATTAAAACAATCACCTTAATATTTATTCCCCATCAATATCTGTAAGAGTCATTCCACCATAATTGCTTTTATGGTAGCTTTTTTTATGCAGGTATGCTGAGCTGTCAACCTGGTATGGTTTATCCGTAAAAAAATCTCCACGGTTTCCACAGTCCTTATTTTTCAACACCAATATTTCTGTTAATTGCAAAAGGGGGAAGAGATGAAAAGTAACTAACATTTTTCTGGTATTATTTTAAAGATTTCTGCCTGTTTTCTATGTTGCTGTCAAATCCCTAACTTTCAATCTTAGTAGGTATACAACACATTTTCTCCCCCTCTTTACTATCGAATATAATTTTGTAAATGTGTGTGCATATGTCGCGTAAAATTAGAAAAAGTCATAAGATTTCAGAAGCCTGAGGACATAAATACAGACAGTGCTCAATAGCATGTCCGAAACCGTCAAAATGATGGCAGCCGTCTTTCTAGCAAAGAGCATTCAGAGAGGAAAATATAATGCTAGAATGTGTAACTTACTAACCTAAAAAAAATACTCAATATTATAAAAGAGCATATCATTGGGTTAATAGTATGATGGTTCCTCTAAAATTTATGCATTTTTTCTTTTATATAGGGTTTTGGTAATATTTTGCAACTTGTTCCTTTGTCTGAAAGTGTTATTAAATTAACAGCAGTATGTATGGTGTGCTATGAAGAAGCATCATTTACCAAAAGAATTGGAAATGAGACTGAGGTAAGTTGCCCTTTAAATTAAATTTTATAAATATAGCTAAAAAATTATTAATTAGTGTTGATGTATAGAGTATATTACAGTAGAGTACAGTTCCTGCTTTTATCTTTGTTGTTTATAAATTTTGAAATTTATACAATTTATGTTCTGGAGGAACAATAATCCTTCACTCAGATAATGCAGGAAATGTTAGTCAAGACTTTACTCAAAGAATTTAATATACTCAAGCACATTATTTGATTTATTATGTATATAGAATAAACATCTAATGGAATATTGAAATAAGACTGGTCATGAATGCTAAATTGAAATTACTTACTGTAAAATCTCACCTATAATACGCACCCAAGTATAATACACATGCTTGATTTTGCACGAAATTTTCAGGGGAAAATTCAAATTCGACTATAATATGCACTTGTAACTTTTCATTATTTTATTTATAAATTGCACAAATATTTATCAGCAGATATAAAATTTGTAATAAAAAGGAACAAAAACATTAAATTCAGTAGAAAAAAACTTAAATTTTTATTCAAAACAAACAATACTGTCAAATTATCAGTCTAAAGGTGCTCTCACACTACGCTGACATGTTATGAAAAAAATTAAACCATTATTTTAAAAAGGACTGTGCATACTACGCTGACGTGATGTGTCATGTCGCGACGTGAGAAAACACGCTCCCTGACGCTTCAGCTCCAAATATAAACTCCCATATCTCATCAGCAGGCGTCAGGCCGTCAGCTACGAACAGGGAAAAATAGCTCATCAAGCATGTGAAGAAACACCCTATTTTATTCAACCATTTCAACAAAGATTATAGAAACAAATATGCTTGCAATGAAGCATGGGAAGAGATCGGAAATATCAGGTACTATTTACATTTATTTACTAATTTATTGCAAAGTTAGGCTGTTTGATTGATTTAACCAATATTTTAAACACTTTAAAAACATGTTTATAAAATCAGTGTTTTCTTAAAATTGTCATAGCATAAAATTTGGTTTCTTTAATAACTGGCGGTAAAGTTGGTTACTGATCTTGTAAAATGTAAACAAAGAGGAACGGGTGATTTAACAATATAAACAGGGGTTTGTCCCCTCAGTTTGTTCTCGATTTTCGTCTTTTAGATAGCAAAAAAAAATTATATGTGCTTATATTATTTACTTTTATAAATTTAGTATTTTATTTAAATTTTTCATTGCAAAAAATTTGTTTTTTATGAATTAGCGGCAACAGTTGGCTACTGATCTTGTCAAATGCAAACAAATGGAGTGTGCAACAATACAACATAAACTGGGGTTCGGCCCCTCTTATTTTTAAACTTCCATCTTTTAAATGGCAAAAATAATTTATATGAGCTTAGTTTATATATATGTATAAATTTATATATTTTTTTATTGATAGTTACTTTCAATTAAATATTATAGGCAGACAACGGTCTTTGGCCAAAAATTACCTACTTATTTGTAGAGTATTTGAATACTAGGCAGAAAAAAATTTCACTACAGGTTATTTGTTTACATTCTTTAATAACTCAAAATTATAGCAACAAAAATAGTAAATTTGTTTATAAAAAACAGTAATAAAAATGTTTACAAAAAATATTAATGGGCCATTCTGCCTTTATGAATGCTTTCCCATTGCCATGAACAGCTTGCAGCCCCTTCAGGAGAAACAAAGTATTTTTTTAACTTCTCCCTCAGTAGTCCAGTTTCATGAACATTATTTCCGCGAATCGCTTCCACATTTTGAAAACTTCTTATTTCTTCCTCTCTTACTTGCACTTGCTGTTCAAAAGGTGTAATTGTTTTACAACTTCTGAGCATGTTATGAAGACAGCATGCTGCTAAAACTATATAATCACAAGTTTCCGGTTGAGTTTCTATGGGTTTCAGAAACACTCTCCATCATCCTGCTAATATGCAAAATACATTTTATACTGTGCGTCGTGCTCTTGAATGCCTGTAGTTATAAATTTTTTCTTCATCGCTTTATGGAATTCTTCGTATAGAGATGCATCAAGTATGTTTTTAATATGAAAGCCTCATCAGCGACAATAAATTGATCGGCCACTATTTATGAGGTCCACCCGCAACGATATGCACCTTGTGGGAACCAAACAACAACGGACATGAATTCATCACGACATGTCAGCATAGTGTGCACACACCGCCTGATGCTGATGTTGTCGTCAGTGTAGTCTGAATGCAGCTTAAATCACTTTCACTAGAATACAGCTCATCTGTTGTTGTGTCCATGTCATAAGTATTGGTGCCATCGTAATATATATCACCATCATCATCCTCATTTGATGACAACTGGCCATCCTCCCATAATATGTCATTCTTACTGCTGTCTCATGTTTAATAATTGATAATTTTTCTGCTGCCATATAGGACTGTCTTGAAGAAAATTTGAGGGAAATAAATAAAATAATTTTTTGCACTTGCAACAACCGGGAACTATCCCTATTTCAAGGGACCTATTAAACGAAAGGGTGTGCGATACGAACTGCGAGTTCTGTTTGTTTAAAAGAAATACCTGCTTAATAAACGGGTGAATGAATTACGGAGTGCAGATGTGCACACACCCATGTTGCAACAATGTCTTACAGCTGCTGCAGGTTTGTTTAACCAATGTTTAAAATTTTTTTTTTTTTTTTTTCTAAACATAAATATAATATGCACCCTCTTTTTTGCAGATTAAAATGTGAAAAAAAAGTGTGTATTATACTCGAGATTTTACGGTAAATTATTCCAACAAGCCATAAAATGAAAGCACATGCTGCTTCATTTATACTTTGAAGTAGGGTTGTAGTTTAGTTATCAGAACTAAAATTCTAATGTACTCTTGTAAGTTTCCTCGGGAAAGGGATATAATTTCGTCTCTGAAAACAAATTTTTTTCCCTTTTGCAGTGCCAAACCATGAGACTGTTGTAGTGTTTTTATGAAAGTACTTAATTGTTTAATAATCAGTGATCATGTACAGTGTGGTTCTAAAACTGTTTTTAGATTGTATCTCATAACAAAATAATTTTGAAGGGTTTTTTTTTTTACATTAAATTGAAATTTCTTGAGAATAAAAAGATTTCAAATATAACAAAAAAATTTTAAAAACTATCAACTTTTATTGGCTGGACACTCTTTTCTTGAAAATTGTTTTAAATGGGTAAAAAATAAAAATATAAAAAATTGTAAAATGTTAACCAAATTTTTTTTTAAAAATTACGTCAGGAATTTGTTAATTAAAAGAATGACCAAAGAAAAAAATTGAATGCTGCTATGTTTCTACATAATTAAACATTTCTATCTTAATGCTTGTATTAAGAGATCATGAATCCTCAAATTATTTTAGTGAGAGGGTTGTACTTGCTTGGCTTGACTGAGGTTTGGGGTATAAGATATATGGCAAATGAAGTCTTTACTTGGGTCCCCAGTACAAAATTTAGCTTATGGGATACTTAATTTTTCAATACACCTTGAAAAATAAAATTAAATTGTCTAAATATGCCTTCCTATAAAAATTATGCCCGAGCAGGTTTTTTAAGAAACCAAAGAATATGTCTAACCATATTTAATTCTTGTCATTTTTCTGATTTTCTCCTGAATTAAATTTATTAAATTGAAAATTGTTTCTTTTTCAAAATGTAATGTCTACTCATCCTGGGTTGCTACACACAAGTTGAAAAACATAGCTGTAGGCAATATGTTTTACTAGGAAACCTAGAGATGGATAATTTTAAAAACTAAATAAGTACCTAAACTTTGTTCTGAACTTTAATACTTCCTGTCAAAATCACTTCACTTGATATATATATATACATACAGAGAGAGAATGCATTCTGTATGTTATTTAAAAACAGTGTAGGAAACATGATTAAAAATTCTCTAGATTTAGGATCTAGGGAATTTTGAATCCTAAATCTAATCAAACTTTTATGAGACGTGTTATAACAGTCTTATGTGTAATAAATCACCTTGCAGTTTTCCTACCATATCTGTGACTAACTGAAAAATTAGTCCATCAAATTTCATAAAGTCATTACCTTTTTTAAAAGAATTAGCATGCAACAATAAATTAAGCTTAATTAGTAAAAGCATGGGTGTAAAATCTGACTCATTCAGAAATGGTACAAATCAAATACTGTATGCATTGGGCCATTCTCTTACTATATTAACTGTTTCAAGAGTTATGTTTCACTTATGTTAAGGTAGTCAAAATTTTAAAAATGATTATTTTCAGACTACAATAAATTGCAAACAACCAGCGTTGTGATTTATCTTTCAAAGTAGCAAAGTAATCAAGAATTCTCATGTAAGAAAAAGTATTAAGTACAGTGAAAGTAACTGCAAGTTTAACAAAACCTCTCATCCAACATATACTGGAGCTTATAATTTGTTTAAACATTTGTATTTTATGCTGTTGCTTCTCATGAGAACAAATTATTTATTTTTAGCTGGAAGTAATTGGTGGTACAGATAAATATATGGCAGTTTGCCGACGCTGCTATGAAAAAGAACCTCCAGTTTCAAAAATTCCAGAACTTTGCAATACAGTTTTACCAAAGGAAAATTCTGAACTTTCTTAAAAACATATCCAGTTATGATTACTGAAATTATTCCTTATGTATGCTGGTGATATTTTTTAAAAACTTTTATATATTTAATTAGCTATTGCCCAGTGATATGCATTGTTTGAGTATGTCTGTGTTTGAGTCTATTATTTATATATAAGTAACGCTGAAGTGACTTTTTAAGAAGCTCCAAAGCAGCCCTTTTACCTTTTTTTTTAGCCTATAACATGGTAAAGTTTTTCTGACCTCTCATGCTTCTAAAAGTTAATTTTGCTTACATGTGTATGGTAATATTTGTCATTTGTTTTTTCATTTCTTGTAAAATTATTATAGATGGTATTAAACTCTTATCATTTATTCATATGTTATATTGGGTCCTTCCATAAGTAATGCAGTTATTTTCTTATTGGTCAAAATGAATGATGCAATGTTTTACATTTATTGCATGACCTTACAATCGGTATAATTTATTAGATTTATTTTGCTGGTACTCAATTCACATTGATTATTGGTTTACAATTATACCAATATAATAAATCATACAGATTGTAAGATCACACAATAAATGTAAAACATTGCATCATTCATTTTGACCAATAAGAAAAACTGCATTACTTCTGGGATGACCCAATATATATGTGAATTAAGTTAAACTATTCTTTAAAAAATTTTGATTCATGAAAGTTATCTTACTTTAAAAAAATTGACAGAAAAGTGACTGTAATCTTATATCAATAAATAAAATAATAAAACTGAGGCTAGTTGGTTAATTAAAGGCGTGACACACACCTTTTATATTTCAGTATTTCTTATAGCTTTTTAAAAATTTGAATATTAACCACTTCACTTAGGAAAAGGTACATAAAAATTAATTAGGTAAGGAAATAGAGATTTTAAATGAGAATATTAATTATCAAACATAGCAAATATTTGTACTATATTGTTCTAATTTTTTAGATTATCAAATAATGAAATTTGTATGACATAAAATATATCTCTCACAGCTGTTATTTCTTTCAAATCTAGTGCATGGTATTAATGATGTTTTTTAAAACCAAAAATTTTGTATTTTACACTTGCTTTGTTTTAAATATGGAGTGCTCATGAGCACTCCATAATTTGTGTAGTATGACAAAAAAATGGCTATTTTAACTTTAAAATATCAATTCTTTTAATTTATAACTTTAAATTACTTCTATTGATAAGATCATTTGATGCTTGTTCAATTTATTTTTAAAGACAATTTTCTATTACTTTGAAAACTAAATAAACAAACTATTCTCTCTCCTATCAAATTTCAGCCATAGAATACATTGTTGTCCAGCTATTTTGTGAATACCTAAAACAAGACTATCTTTTTCTAATTGATAAGTTTGTGACTTTTATTACATTCAGATTAATAAAGGAAATATAAATCGATAATTGATAAGTAATCAGTGTATGTACAAAAAGAATAACACCATATTTGATAGTTATTTCCTATTACTTTTGTTTTAATTTAAAATGGATTGATTAGTTGTATAGAAAATGCATTTATTAATAAACATAAATTCTGGAAAAAAATGAGAAAAGCAAATGAGAACACAGTTCCAAGCTTTGATATATAATTTATTATGGAATATATTAATATACAATGCTTGCAAACTCTAACAATAACAAAATATATAGTTGTGGAATGTTCACCGGATTTTGAAATTTTAGTTATTCAACAACTTTTTATAAATATTAAACTTTTGATATTGAAATCACTTTATACAGACAAAATTCTTAAATCACAGACAGCAAAGAGTAAAAAAACAATTCATAAATTCAAATTTATAACAAAATAGTCATTAATATACATATATATTTCATGTGCCCTAAATTTGACACTAATAAATATTTAATGCTATATATAAACAATTTTACATCTTTTCATGCTTAATGGAATGATTAAATTTGATTCTACTTTGATTAACTACTACAAATTAACAAGACTTTACATAGTGTTAGCAACAGAACATACAGCAAAAAAGCTGATAAAATAAAACACCAAACTCTCACAAAATAAAATTTATTTCTTAACTGTTGGCTCCTATGTCTATGTAAAATTTTATATCACATTCAGCTCCTTATAGTATGGATTTACATTAGACACATATAGACATCTTGCAAAGATGAACAAAGCAAATTTAGGAGCACGTAACAACGACAAAGCTTTAATAAACTAAATCCTTTTTATTTTGATTCCAGATAAATTAACAACAAAACTTAAAATCATCACTTAAGTTTTACTCTGCATATTGCATATATCTACACAAATTCATGATGGTACGTATATTTATCTTTTCCTTTTAGTACACAGACCAACATGAATTGTCAGTACTTTTCCGTTAGCCGGGTGCATGTGGTATTTGCCCTATGCACCCAGCAGTATCACCATTGGCAAGAATGAAAAGTCGCCAACCTAACAACTTTAAGAAAACTGTTATTTGGTCTTAGATAGGCTAAATTTTGAAGAAGCATTGTTGCGTCACACACAAAACGGTAGAAGAAGATGGTTGATCAGAGAGTATGAACCACGTCAGAGAACATGATTATGTTCCATCATGATATTCCGAGATCCAGCTAAATAACACCGAAATTCCACATAAATAAAAATTAGAAACTAATTAACTACAGACTGCCCTTGCTATCTTCACAATCATACAAAAGATTATGCAATTGTGATGAAGCACCAAATGGCGATATAAAAAATATTGAGGAACGGCTCGTCGCCATTTGCAAACGTACCTAGCTGAGTTTCTGTGTCAAGAATAAAGGGGGGGGGGGGGGGGCCTTCTGAAAATATCTTGAAGGATATTAAAGATTTTTCGCCTCCTAACTAAAAATTTACTTAAAGAATAAAATTTCTGTTTCTTATATATTTTGTTCTCTCATACACATTTATCAAGGGAGTTACAGTTAATTAAACAAAAAAGTTGAAAATGCAACTAGTGAACCCTATTTGGCGATATATCACTTGCACCTGGCTAACAGAAAAGTACCGAATTGTCTAATTTATAGTTTTCAGTAAATAGCATCTATCAAAATGTACAAAATTTTAGTTTGCTATCCGTACTACAGTAAAAAATTAACCCTTGGTCCCACATGGAGCACCCTAAAAACCATAACTGTAGATTAAATATTTGAAAGTAATTGAATTTATTAAGCTTCCTTAAGGGATTTTTACTACATTGTTATTCTGTTTGTTTTACTTCCCTCATCAACTACTTAGCCCATATTTTAAAGATAACTTACACATAGTAGAAATTTGCTTTAAAGTTGGTTTTAAAAAAATTGAACTACATTAGTGGAATCTCCAAAACAATCTTTTCAATTCTACAGACCATATTCATTTTTCCAAATTTCAGTCTCGCTGGCAAATTCCACTCTTTTCTAGATTTCATTCTGCTTATAATTTTCTAACAAGTTGTAGCCACTGTCAGCTAATAATTTATTTTAAGGATATTCATTTTCTCATTTAAAATTGGTAAGGAAGAGAAATTTTTACTGTTTATCCTCTTTGGGAAAAATTAATAAGCACAATAACTACTACATTTATTTCAATAATGAAAATTTAAAAAAACCCTCTAATTTCAAAATGTTCAAATAATTAAAACTGACAAATTGGTACGAATTATAAGATGAATAAAAGGGTATTTGAATAGTGCTTTAACTTGAGTTATGATTAACCCTTCAGAATTCAACTTTTCAAAGCCATTTGTAATTCTCATAATTTGTTGAAATAATCTATAGAATATTTAAAATATCTGAAAAGTCATCACTTTAGTAAAAAATATTGCAGATTACAATTTTAATATAATTTTAGATGTTTAGAGTATTTATCACTCTAACAAACTTAAACTTCCATTTTAAAGTTTTAGAGCCACATCATAAAGTCTAAAGAAATGAGTTTTACATTAATATTACAATGTAGTGTCACAGCTATAACTTGAATCAACAAAACAAAACCTTTAAGGTTTTTATAAATATGATTTTTAACATTTTACCTGAACTACAGAGCTAATTTGTTCTTCATATCTTAATTGTTTTAAATGTTTTTGTCTTTAATTCATGCTTGCATAAATCCGAGTGCTTCCTGATAGTTCCCAAACCTGATAAACACCATATTTCATAGAAGTGACTAATGATTTGGGAAAATGAAAACTAATGAAAAAGTACAAAACACCCTTATAAAAGTTTATACTGTTTCATTAACATGAATATAGCACAACATGGAAATATATAAAATTTACCCCCCCCCCCCCAAAAAAAAAAAAAGTAAACTGTAGCAATATTTGTATATTTTTAAGCACATTTATGTATAAAATGCACTAATTTGATAGAGGGAAAGATTTAAAAGAAAAAAAAATTAAAGCAATGTTAAAATATATCATACAGCCTTGGCTAGGTTTCTAATAACATTAAGCTAAATGATAAACATAGATATAGGGTGAATAGTAAAACATTAATGAATTGTCACACAAATTAATAAATAATTTTGCATTTTATATTTGCATGCATACGTATACTTATTCGAATAAATAATTAAAAATACATTCCATTCACTCTAAGAAATTACAAGTTCAAATGTAATAAAGTAAAACAATGATATATATATATTTGTCAAATAAAATGAGTATATCGATAATGAGAATTCTTGTATGAGTTTCTAATTAATAAATATTTCATTCATAATTCCACTTACAGTATAAAAATATACATCAGACAAAATAAACAAGCACATTTCTCTTTTGTGCTCTTTTTCACAGCTTATCACAATTACAATTAAAATAAAATATATTAAGGCATATCAGTCTCATCACTTAATATGATTTTAGTTAATCACATAAGAAATACAGATAAATATACTTGCAAATGTAATTTTAAAAAAATTCAGAATCGTGCAAGTTAAATTTATTTGTCACACTATTCTGTATCTAATTTTTCTTGGGCTAATTTTTATCATGAGTAATAAACTGCCTTGGGCATAGTCATATCTGCATTGACAATCAATCACACACACACAATTTGAAAAAAAAGAGATTCTAACAAGACACTATAATAAAATTACTTTGAAATCAAGGTATAAGCTAATCTAAAAATTACGTAAATTGTGTAAAATTACTCAGGAAATCTAAGAAACACATGTTACAACAGTCACAAAATGACAAAAATTATAATGATACAAACAATGTTAATGAAACATGCTACATATATATATTGAATTATTAACAGGATTGAAACATGATCATAAAAATTTTCCAAACTGAAATATAATCTCAATTTCTGAACATATGATGTAAGATGTAAAAACAAGGCACGCATACATCAGCCTTTTGTGATTCCTTATACAGCAGCATTTTGGCAATTTTAGTTATATTTATGCTGTTGTAAAATTTTAGTATAAATATTTTTAATTATATATTTTGTAGCAAAATTTTCAAACAGAACATTTAAAACAGTTTACTGCTAATGTATTGACAACCATGGCAAACTGTACTTAGTTTGATTTTCATTCCAGTTATGAATGAAACAGCATTATCTGCTTATTGTTGATGTAGGTGAGGCAGGAATACCAGGATTAGGAATGAAGGACTGTACCAATGGTTCCATATCTTGCCACAAATTAGAAATCTTAAAATTAAATGTATAAAAATCAGAACTGTAGCAAATGAAAATACATGATACATATTTCTAAAAAAAAATTACAAGGCAAATAAGTAAATTAATTCCATTTCTGGATGAAAAAAAGGGAAATCATGAAAGGTGTAGATTTGAAAGTAGGCTTAAGCACTAATTTACCAACAAAAATATGTTCAAAACAAATCAATTAGAATAATACTCAAGTAATTCTAGAAAAATATGGTGGTATAGTTTATTTATTTAAAAAAATTTAAGCATCATCATAAGTAGCAAAAAATGAAATACTTCTGCGAATACTGGATTTTCTCATATAAAGGCTAATACAAAATTGAAGCCAGGATTTTACATTGGCCCATACCCCAAAGCTTTGTACCTTAGGTTATATATATACTGATATTTAAGAAGTTTTAAAACAAAGATATATTTTCATATGATTTAGTGTTAGTAAATGTATGCAATATTTTAAACTTCCTTATGAAACTATTATAACATCCTTTTAATTCATGTCACACTAGGGGATGAGCAGCCCATGAGTCACACGATTAAATAATTTGCAACTAGTCGCAGCCCAAACTGTCTTTCAGTGATAGGGATAGAAAATACAAAATAGATTTACCAGTTCATGGAAACATTTAAAAAGTGCATTAAATGCTTAGTGTTTTTCTTGCAGTAGAGGCATAAAGTTGATAATTAAAGAGTTTGATTTTAAATACACCTTTTTCAGCAAGATATTGGGTTTTACTGAAAATTAGTGTAAATTAAAACAGAAATTCAATAATTTTTTTCCCTCCTCTTAGATACATTTTTTTTTTGAGATACAGTGCATACTTGTAGACAATATTTGGACAATAAGCAAAAATGCTTGCCATCATTTACAATGAAGTTCAGATCATCGATAATTTAAGCTAGAAATTCTTCATACAATATTTTAATTAAAATTTGTGACTCTAAATACATATTTTCTACTATTCTAATAAAGTATTTTAGGTCCTAGTAAGTTTCACAACCAATAAACAAAATACCAGTCGAAGTAAAGCTGAAGTAAAATCCTGCATCCCTTTTGCCTGAGGGATATTCTGTACCCCTCGAAAGGTTCTCCGCTTCAAGTCGGTGTGTGTGTGGGGAGGGGGGTCTGCATATGGTTCAATTTCTGGCTTAGTGGTCCACAGACTTCTACAGGTTGGGAACCACTGGGCTAAATATACTAAACTGCAAAATGATCCCAAAGCTATTCATGTTCTTGCTATAAAGCTTGGCACCAATATCCTAAGATTTTAATAGCAGGTGATTTAAGAATCGGCAGCAGACAGCTATAGAAAGGTATTTTGTGGTGAACACTTTTTGTTTTAAAGGGGGGGGGGGGATCAGAAAATGGCTAATTTTTAATTTAAGCTAAACAATTTTCAAGACAGTACTCTTAACAGCGTCTGATTTCTTTTTACCGGAAAATTTTTAAATTATCCGTAAGCCTAGTTCCTGTGACCTCTTATTGAATATTCACCATTGGTTAAACTATCAATTGAATTATGCACTGATAATTTTGATTGCTTTAAGTAGTGTTACCACAATATTACTTATGTAGCATCATCATTGTTAAGTGATGACAAGATGTGAGAATCTATCATTCAGTAAGATACATTTCAACATATACGTCTTACAAATCATGCCTAAGATACATAATTGTGTTACATACAGAAAGAAAAGAAATTGAAAGTGATATTACTGTTGACTTTAAAACTGGATGTTATTAAAAATTGTAATAAAAAGTAAAATTAATATCAGATAGCAACAAGGCTTGAATTTAAGGAAGGTATGTACTATTTTGGTAAGATATGTTTAACAGTGAGGTAAAGGAATGAAATTTCATCCATGTCTTCAAGAATATATTGTAATAATTGAATTGCAATTATGGTGGCATGATTGCCCAAAATATGATAATCAAAACGGAATCACAGTTTGTCCCATTAAGCTGTCTTCCCGGTGAAACCCACTTGCTCATAAAGATGCAGTATTTAGTTTATTTCAAAAGGAATATGAAATAAACATTGTATACTACAACAATTACTGAATGCAAAGGATTGTTTGAGAACCAAAATAGGAATGAAAAATGTTGGAACAACAGGAATCATCTATATATATGAAAGTATTAAATGAAAAAGAAAACTAACACTATAGAACACAATATAAATTTATCTTTATAAACTATTTTAAATTTGATAAATAAATATTACACTTTATTCTCATGGCAAGAGAATGATGTAAACAATACATTTTAACCTTACTCAAATAAAATACTTATTCTCAATTTGAATTTTTCCCCATTTTATTAATTAATGCATTAAACATTCTTAGAATAAGCTTCTTATTTTATTTACCTCTTTTCTTGATTCTAATTCTACAGATTCATAAAACTCCAATATTTATTTTGAAATTAATAAGAGAAATAAAGTAGTTCAAAAATCACATGTATTATTTTTCAAAGTATATGCATAAAATTTCTAACTTAAAGCACCTTGTACTGTCTGTTATTAACTAAATGTAAATGATGCCCAAGTTCTAATAATAGTTGAAGAAAAATTCTTTATTTTAGAAATTTAAAATATACTTACTTTAGATAAACCTCTTGTTTGTAGCTGTACAAGTGACTGCAGGACTTTTACAATTATATGCATGTATGTATGGACCAGCTGAGTCTCCATGTGAATGCAATGCAGAAAAAAATTATTTCTCTTCTCATTTTGCTGTTGAGCTTGATTTTCAGCATCCTGCAAAAATTAAATATTTAAAATTTGCACAGATTATTAAGTATACTGAAACTAACAAAAAAAAAATTAGAGAACCTATGCTTCTAAAGAAAAATGTTGAGCTGAATAACAGAAGCTTAGCATCTATGGGAAAAACGACATTAAAAAAAGTACCAGACCTTTACATTACATTTATCTTATTTTTCAAACTGATCATTGATTGCAGTCCTTTGTCTAAAAAGAAAATTATTTTTGCTAAAAAGTTCTAAAAGTTTTTTTTTTTTTTTAAACAAAGGAAGCCCTTTGTCCTGAGGACATTTCCTCATCCATACTTTTTGTTGTAAATTTTTTTATGGGAGCCCCATATAGATGAACCAACACTTCTCCCTATGAAAGGACAGCACAGAAGCATGTATGATTTGTCCAGGATGTCAAACCTAAGCACATAACGTAGAAGCTCATGATACTGGCTTCTATATAATGTTAATAACTGTTCGGAGAAAAAAAATCTTCCTAAAAAAAGTTTCAAAACAGTTTTTCTTTCTATAACAGTAATATAGAATCTAGTGATTTTTTTAAGAAATAAGGATTAAATATACTATAGTAATTAAATTAAATATTAAATATTTCAAGCAATAATATATAACTTAAATGATTACATTCAAAATTCAACCCTATAAGTGACTGGATATCAATTAATTTTGAAAAAATATTTAACTTGTGCAATTTTCACTATTAAAATTTTCAGCATTTTATACCATAACTAGTCTTTTTAAAGGCTTAAATAAGATTTTAAAAAATTTAACTTTTAATATTCACTAAGATCACCTTTAACAAGTAGACTTAAGTAAGAATAATTTTGAGGTAGCTAGATTAAACAGATTGAAAGAACTTTTACAATTCTGCTGAGAATTATATATATATATACACAGTGGAATCTCGATCGATCGTTTACCGAATCATTGTTTTCCCATATATGTCGTTTATGTCACCCAGTCTCGACAATCTTATCGCTTTGTTATGTTCCTGCATTTATCGTTCAGTTCAGTCGGTCCCTTGAAAACCGATAGATCGGGATTCCACTGTATGTATGTATATATATATATATATATATATATATATATATATATATATATATATATATATATATATATATATATATATATTTCTATATGTGTGTGTGAGAGGATATTTTTAGAGAAGTTAGAATTTAAGGGGGCTTTCAGAGCAGATCTGATTTTTAAGGCTTCAAACATCACTATTATTCACATTTCATAAATTAACGTGAAACAAACAAGAGATTCGAATCGGGAATGCCACGAAAAGCTATTAATAGAACTGAGCAGCCTTGTAGAAATTGGTCGGAAAGGACTACATTGAAAATTGGTGAGCTCAGCTTAAAAACTTCTTGAACAATCTAGATATGTATTTAGCACGCGTTTTTTCAATGTGGTGGGAAAAGAATAGTCAGAGTAGGAAAGGAAGCCGAGTATGAAAGATGCATAGCAGAGCACTCTGTAATTTTGAGATGGCCAGAAGGCCAAGTTTTCAATATGAGATTAGAGAGTAGTTTAACTTTGAAATGGAAGAATAAATGTAAGAAAATGGACACTGTTGTATGTATTTATTGTGTTGGAGTGCCTTACCACAATGCCACAGACTTGTATGAGTACGAAAGACTGCAAAACCATATTAGAATAGCAAGCATGATTCGACGCATGTCATATATATATATATATACATACTAAATCTAAAGGCAATAAAATGTAAAATTAACATACATAATCAGAAAGTTTGAATTAAATAGTTAACTTTTACAAGGAATTATTTTTAGGCTTTATAATTTATACAGATATAGTTTAGATAGCTCAGTGAACTAGAACAAGCATGCTACAGTTATGAATTCTGCAGGTGAAACAATAACTACAATGGTTAAAAAAATAACCAAGTCTAATGGAGACTTATTTATATCTGCATATCATCTACCATGACAATGAAAAAAAAATCAGTAATTAGCATATTTCTATTATAGCAATGTAGAAAATATGCTAATTTCTAATCCTCTCCCACGGTCTATTACACCTCTGAAATTAACTTTAATTGTAAAAAATTCTTTCAATTTGTTTAATCTAGCTACCTCAAAAAGTATTCTTATTAAAGGTGATCTTAGTGATATTACAAATTAAATTTTTTTAAATCTTATTTAAGCCTTTAGAAAGGCTAGTTATGGTATAAAATGCTGAAAATTTTAACAATGAAAATTGCATGAGTTAAATATTTTTGTAAATATTAATATACAAACAAATTACAAAATTCAAACATTACAGTAATCCACATTTGTAGTAATAATGGCATGTTCCATTCTAGAGCACCAGGTTTGGTTAATTCATTTATTATAAAGCAAAAAGCAATTGTTTAGTAAGAAAGGTTTAAAATACACAGCATATATACAATAAAATGCATTAATACATTTTAATAACTTTTCTAAAGAAATGAATACAAACCATAACAATAGGATTTGTTGACCTCCGGGGTGCCATTTTACTTGAACTTCGCTGCCTTATCACACCGCAAAAATGCTCATATCTGTCACTCAAATCCTTAAATAAAAATTCCGAATTACAATCTTTAAAATTATGGCAAAATATACATCATTTTACTTTTGCGAGCATGATTTGAGCAGTATATACACAAGCTACAAGTGTTAAAAGAAAAAAATTGCTAAGCAGTACACTAAATATGTTTAAAATGAACTCCCTTCAACTTAAGGCCTAGAATCATTGAAAGCAAGAGACAAGTTATTCTGTTCTCGGCAGCATCAATTTGAACACTATACAAAAAAAATTACAATAGGTGTTAAATAAAAGAATAAATTTCGAATCAATACATATGTCTAAAAAATGATTCCCTTCATTCCAATTAAGGCCTTAAAAAGTATTGGTGATAAAAGGATTAAAATAATCTTCAAATAAATTAAGTATGTTTCAATTTTTCAACCGGAATTACAATTATCCACAACCTCACATGACTTCTCATGACGAATTTTTTAATATATTAGCAAGAAGAAAAAAAATTGGCAGTATTGGGGTATTTACTCCACATGATTCTTTCACCAACCATTCAAGAAGCTTCAGGAAAAACTAGGCTCCATAAAAAATCAGCCATTTAATCAAATTTGTAAACATAATTGTATTTCTGTCTCGACTAGTGAAAATCAGGGTTTGGCTGTCCTTTTTAGGATTGGAGTCGAGGAAAATACCTCTAAAATTTTAGAACTAAATAAAACAGCCCCCACACCAAGATATACAGTTCCAAGTATATATGTCTACTAGCTGAATGCACATTCTTTGCTACACAGTACATTCAAATTAAATATAACGATCAATGTATGCAATTAATGCCAAAAAAAAACAAATATATTTATAAAAAATCGTAACGGATATTTTTATAGACTTGTACGTTTAATATCTATAAAACATACTAATTTGAATTAAATTCTTAAAAAACTTCCATCTCAATTAATCTAGTGGTTAAATTTTATCTTTTACTGTATTTTAATTTTTTTTGTCAATTTATTTTGTTGTTAGGGCCTGTTCACATAGGAGTCTAGTAGCACAAGAATTTAAGTATTGAAATATATTTAACCAATGACAAACCTCCAAACGATTAGCGACAAAATTTTTAACGCCTATGATTGGTTTATTTCCTTCTCAGCGCCATCTTTCCTTTTACGCTTCCGCTACCAGACTCCTATGTGAACAGGCCATTATGCACGTGATGATAAATTAATTTAAAGTATCACAAAAATGAAAAGAAACTACGTGATCAGCATTTAATAAATTAAATTCTAAAAATTAAATCTTTAAAAATTCACCAAAAATCAGAAAATGCTGGTAAAGATTCGAAAAGATTTCAGTTTAAAGGAATTTTTATGATCTTTCTCATGATATAAATTTTATAACCCTCAGATTAATATTTTAAATACAAACTTTAAAGAATGTTACAAAAAAGCTTAAAAATTCAATTTTAAAAAATCTAAGAATTTTTCAAAAATCTTTCTTAGTGCACCCCTACACTATAAGAAGAATCGCCATGAAAAAAATTCAGCCCTTTAGGTCTAGCGGTCTGGTCTGTACGTTATCAGTCAGTCAGTTACGGAACTGTTTTATATATATAGATTATGTACTGAGGAAACACCTAACATTTTAAAGCAACAAATAATTAAGGTAAAAAGTCATATATTGGTAGATCTGAGGAACAGCAAAACAAATTAAAACTTTAAAATAGATAGTTTCTAACTATAACACAGCCTGACATGATTCTACATGATGAATTCTTAAATATGTTAGTATGAAAAAATAACAACAATGGAATGATTAAAGAAATTTACAGTTAAATAAATGAATAAAATCTACCTTATATGATGTAAGAAGGTCTAAAAATAAGTTTAATTCTTCTACTACATCTTCTTCTCCTTCAGATGCCTAGAAACAAAGCATTTCATTTTTTACATTACTGTTTGAAGAAATGCATTAAAATATAAATTTCATTTAATGATAATGACACTAATAGAAATGTGTATGCGTGTGCTCTATATACTGAAAATGCATTTTAACTCTTTTACGATGGTAAGAGAGAGCACTATTCAAGGAATGACATTTTTCAGGAGAGAATTTTGGAAACAACCTTAAACTGTAAAATATAAAATGACATAGCTGCCAACCTCCCAAGAAAAAAATAAGGAACACAGCCTGCGACCATAAATCGTATGGTTCAACGACATTATAAACATAAACATTAAATTGTAAAAAAGCATGGTTACTTTGGTTTCTCACCATATTTAATACTTGACAGAATAAATACACAAAGAAAAAATAACAGTAAAATAGATAGCTTATTTAAATGCATTTATTGTTATGAAAATTTAATGAATAGCATAAATTTCAATTAAGAGATGCATATGTACAGGATTTTGCCTTTTAAAAAAATTATTTATCATAAGTTTGATTATAGCAAGGTTCAGCCATATGGGACTTTGCAACTAAAATTGTTTGCAATGTCTCAGGCTTAAGAGAGCTTCTAAAATCAGTTTTGTTTCTGCGAACCAAACTAAAAATTCTTTCGCAGGCAGCATTACTGTGTGGAAATGTCAATATACTGAGCATAAGTCTTGAAAGTTTTTCAAATTTTAACTTTCCAAGAGGTCCCTTTTCTTTTGAGAGGTTTGCCCACTGTCTATCAACTCTTTCTTCTGCTAAGATATCTGAAGGGATTTCAGCAAGCTAGAAGTTAAAAAATTCGGTTTCTAAAGCATCAATGGCGTCAAACTGAGATTCATCATCTTTTCTAAGTAATAAATTGGGATTTTTTCCCACAAAATACCTCACAGCAGAAAAGTTATTTTCTTGGCGTTTTGAGATATCCACATCTTCAGCATGCTGTACAAGTTCTGAATCATGAGGAAAATTAGCAATTATATAGCAACAAGATGTTGCATAATATTTTCTAACACAAGAATAGAACTGTAAAAGTTCGCTTTAATGACAAATTAAGATGTTTCAGAATAAAATTAAATTCTTCAGAATACTTAGGGATATAAGTCTGGATCCTTTGCAGTTTAGACATATTTAGCATGGCGTGGTGTAGATGGAGGGAAAACACCGATTTGATGGATCATAATGCTGGACAGGGCAGTGCAGTAAATGACGTCATAGCAAAGAAAACGGACAGAACTCGCAACATAGGAGGAGAAAATATGAATCTCGAAAATGTAATGTAGGGGAAGAAAAGCAAATGGCACTGCGGAAGTAAAAATACGGGACATTTTTGCTTGAAAATGTATTTTTGTAACAAAGCTTAAAAAACAGAACGAATACAATTTTTATGGAACACTTGGCACGTATGAAATGGGAATGAATAAAAATTAATAATATGAAAAAGAAAGGGTAGAAAAAATCTCTAAACTTCAAATGGAAGTATATTTACCAGATTCATATATGCAGTTGTCAAATTTGAAAACATGGGATGTATGTTCTTCATTCCTTTCTTTAAATGATCCCATGTTTCATTTCCACCAGATCCCCAATCAGACTCTGTGCTCGCACTATTTGCTAAGGAACTGTAAGATTAATAAAAAAAAATAATAATCTATATATATAAAAGAGCTTGTCTGTTTGTTTGTCCACTATAGAATCATAGACTGTTTAACCCACCGGGACCAAATTCAGCACAGTTAATGTTTAAGACCCGAGAAACTTAAATCAGCAAAAACAAAGTTTGGAGCTCAATTAGTTTTTTTTAAAATTAATTTTTTAATGGTTTTTTGTGCCCCTAGAGGTACGAGTACCCCCTGTGGATTTCAGACCGTTCCCCACAACATGTTATCAGTGAAATCCGAACCTATCCACCGCGTGGTTATAACCAACCCCTCTTTCCCCGTGCGGGGGGGAGGGGGGGGACCTTTGGCCTTGCCTAACTGACTGACTGCCTGACTGACAGATAACGCACAGTCCAAACCGTTGGACATAAAGAGCTGAAATTTTGCATGGCGATTGTTCTATAGTGGAGTCTATAGTGAAGGGGTGAACTGAGAAAGATTTTTGAAAAATTCTTCTTTGATTTTATAAAACTAAATTTTTAAGCTGTTTTTCTAATTTTTTTATGTTTGCATTTAAAATGATAATCCGAGGGTTATAAAATTTATATCACAAGAAAGATCATAAAAATTCTTTTAAAACGAAATCTTTTTCGAATCTTTACCTCACTTTTCTGATTTTTGGTGAATTTTTAAAGATTAATTTTTAGAATTTAATTTATGAAATGCTGATCACATGGTTTCTTTTCTTTTTGTGATACTTTAAATTAATTTTGCGTTACGTGCATAACAACGAAATAAATTGACAAAAGAAATATTAAAATACGGTAACAGATAAAACTTAACCACTAGACTAACTGAGATGGGAGTTTTTAAGAATGCAGTTCAAATTAGTATGTTTAAACACGACTTTCCCAGCTCTGCTTTGTGTCCTTCATTATTTGCAGTTTTTCTCATCGCTTGAGCCGAATTACAATTCGCTTTTTCAATGGTTTTTGGCCTTGGGAAAATTAAAAACCTATACGGTTTTTGGCCTGTCGACAATAAAAAACCGAATCATCAAAGTAAGGAAAATAGGCTTCATGTGGAATCCCACCTTACTTTGAATAAATAAAGGGGATAATGCATCTTGCCCTTTACCTCTTGGGTGATGTGGAAAAAAGTGCATCTCTTGGGTGATGTGGAACAAACTGAGCTTTTTTTGAAAAATAAATAATAAAGGTAAATGTAAATTATAAAACTTATTTCTAATTAAACAGTGGATCAAACAAATCTAATTAAAAAGAATCTAACAAATATAATTAAACAGTAAACTTATTCAATCCAAACGTGCGAATCACACAACACTGTGTTATTAATTCTCAATAAAATCAGACGTATAATCAGATGAAGGTCCGCAGGCTCAAAGTTTCTTTCTTTCTTATTGTTTGTATATCATTTCAGTAGAAACGCACTAAGCGCAATCTGTCTAGCCAGATGAACATGAAGAGCGGGGAGTGCAGCCCAGTATTTTTTTGATGGAATGCATCAAAAATTTTATACTTATATATCTACCCGGGCATCGCCGGGCAATAATGCTAGTGAGTAAATATTTTAAGAACCTTATTGTTTATTGTGTAAAATGATATAAATCCAATAGAATCACATGACTAAAATTTTTTTCTCTTGTCCACAGGGTTTAGTTGCTATTTAGAAGTTCAGAGTAACACAAACATAAATGACAATTTTTTGGTAATTTTTCTAAATATGCTAGCTACTTTTGACTATGCATATTAAGCAAACAAATCATATGAATCATGACATAATATTGATAAAAAAAATCTATACATATAAACAGTCTGAAATATGAAGCTGAACAACAAAATAATCATGTAACTTAAAAATAAAAATTTATTTTAGGAAGATGTTATTAAAGTAGAGAAGTTTATATATATAAACCCATGTTTTATTTGTTTGCTAAATATCAAATATGCAAGAGCAAATATTATTTCCTTACGTAAGTATTCTTTAATCAAAGAATGAAAAGATAATTTTATTAAGGACTTTAATTATAACTCTTCCACATTTAGATTATAAAAATAATTACTTCATAAGGGTAAGATGAAGGGATACACTTTTGAAACAGTTCCTCGGGTTTAAATATACATTTTTATTTTTCTTAAGGAAAAAACATTTATTAGAGTGTGTTTAAAATATTGTGTATATTCTCTACAAATAATAAAGTTTAATAAAAATCTCTACAAAACTTGAAGGGATAGTAGTATAAAAAAGAGATAAACCTAAAGGCAATTAATAGGACTTAAGAGAAAAGTTGAACAAAAAGTATAAGTTTTAAATGTAAATTCTAATTTAAAAAAAACGAACTGTCCTAGTGATTTTTTTGTCTTACACAGCCACCATAATATATTGAAAATCAAACAATTCAGGTAAATTAAGCATGCATACCATAATTCTTTCCCAAACAAAAGCATATCAGAAGCTTCTTGTTTTGACCTATCAACCATTCTTTCAGCAACATCTTTCAGCTGGAGAAAACCATTGAATAGCTGCCTCATTTGCTCTCTTACAATCGAAAACTGGTTGGCAGAGTCTATAGGAACTAAATCCTAAAGTATAAAAACGGTAAATAGCTAAAACAAATCATATTTACAGTATGAAGTATGCATAAAAAATTCAATAAGAAATAAAAGTGTTGAGGTTCGGTTTAAAGCGCTATGGTAATTTTTTGCTACACGAGGGCTAATTAGACCGGGACCTACTGCTTAAAGCCAATTCCGAACGGCTACAAACATCCAAGCCCAAAGTGGGATTCGAACCCACAGACTCTGGTACCAAAAGTCAGCACCCTAGCCATTCAGCCATCATTCCCAGTTGAAGCAAAACTTAAATAAACTAATGATAATTATGGACATAAAAAGTTTAAAAGCACTTTATAGTATTGGTTCAGTGGTACACTCGGAATTTAAACTTGGGGGTGGTGGGGGGAGTTGAATGGATTAAAACATATTTAATGCAAATTCAATAAAATTCATTAGGTGATTATAAAAATTTATTCACCTAATGAATTTTAGATTTTTCCAAGAATAAAATCCAATTTTCATTTCTTGTAACAAAGCTCTTGAATGACTTCAGCCATGGTTACATTAATCTCTGTGTATATATGGCAAAGGAAGTCCATTGAATCGCGATTGTATCATGGTATATCCTAAATAGGTTTTTTAAATGTACAAGGTAAAAAATGACCTTTATTTCCAGAAGCATTGCAAATATTTTTAATAAGTTATAGATGCTAGAATATATCATTTTGTCACACTAGGAAACTTGCATCAGTGGTATTTTTTAAATGGAGCTATTGAAAACAAGTTTCCAAATGTTTTATAACACAACTTGAATTCCGAGAATTTTTTCAATTCAGTGGCAGAATAAAAAAATACTTCAAAATTTTGCAGTGCAGAGATAAACATTCATGAAGTTGAATCAATATTTGGTCATAAAATGGAATAAAAGCAGTTCTCCTGAAATATTGGTTGGAAAATTAATATTTCTAACTCTCCAGAGATGGAAAAGCTATGTTTCAAGCTATGCTTTTGAGTAAACTCGGTGAAAAATAGCACAGAATACTGATGTTGGGTAGATGATTTAAGAATACATGCTATGCATTGCAAAGGACTTATGACTGAGCATTTGCAGTAATCGCTAATACATGATACCTGTGATCTCTGTTGGACCGAGAACTACTTAGGTCACCTTGTGTTCTCAGCAGCCAAGATAACCAACATCATGTGACCACTTATTTATAAATAGTTTATAAATAGAAGACATGACCCTGCATAAATTGGGGGGGGGGGGGGGAATTTTAACTAGAAAAAGATGTTTGAAATATTTTCTCGTTTTTTCCCCGCTGTTTTCTTTGAGGGGGTCAGGACCCCTAGGCCTCCCTCTGGGTGCACCATTGTGTTGGTTAGCTGGTTTTTGGAATAATTATCATCATCATTAGTAACATAAAGGTTAAACAGAGAAGGTTTAGTTTGGTTCGGAGTGCTATGATCAACTTTTGTCTACACGAGGGACCAGGACCTACTGCTTAAAGCCAATTCCTATGCCACTGTTCTACATGCCAAGAATGGTATTCAAACACAGAGACTGGTATCAAATGCCAGCACTTTAGCCATTTGGCTGTCATCTGACTTTAAACAGAGAAGGACCTACAGTTTAAATCCAATTCTAAATGGCTACCAAAAATCCATACCAATAATAGAACACACAGGCTCTAGAAAGGCCAGCACTCTAATATAATCGTACATCTTCTTTTAACACATTCTAATGTATACCATCATATTTTGCTTTAATCTGTAAAAATCAGAGTTCTTTATATAAATTGCAATTTTCTTACATAGTTTACACATTTTTCACACAGCAAACTACAAAAGAACTCTTTTTGTAGTTTTACATTCTTTTTATTATTATATACATATTTACATTTTTCACTTTTATAAACAAAGTTAATAAAAGCTAAATGGTATAATTAATAGCTCAGTCACACAAAAATTAGAGAAAATATGTTTTCACTTGATATTTAGTTTATTTAAGACTATGTTATAACTGTTATCCATAGAAATAAATATTTAGTATAAAAGATATATTAAAGAAGTAATCACTTAAACTGATTGTTAAAATAATGATAAGAATTTCTTATAAATGACAGCAGCAAATTTGTAACAATAAATATACCAAATAAATATCAGTAAAACTGATAATCATAATTAAAAACATACAATTATTATATATATATATATATATATATAAACTCATCTAAAAATATTACTAATGATTATAAGACTCATAATTTTTTTATCACAAGTTTTTATGATAATATGTGAATAAGTAACATTAATATGGATAATCATAAGCAATAAATAATTCACATTCCATTATGAGTAAATTCATATCAATAGTATTATTTCTCAAGAAAGAAATAAGATTTAAAAAATTTTACAGACAAATTCAAATTTTATTTATAGTAAAAATACCTCAGCTTCACTAGCTTTTTCATTGGAATTAAATTCATCGAGTACACCACGAAAATGGTCCTTCATCTTATGCTGCACATCCTAATAAGATAAATATTAATAAGTATTTTTTGGTAATTTATACATTTATTGTACAATGAATTCTGATATAAGTATAAATGAATTGAATATTTAAGCAAAAGATCTCATTTTCTAAAATTTCTTCTTCGAGACAAATAATAGAAGTATTCAATCTTTAAAACCAAAATAAATGACAAACTGATAGTAAAAATTCACAGAAGTTAATAAGCATAAAAATTACACATTAATCTAGCCAAGCTATATGTTTAGCTTCTTACAATTTTCATTACACAGAAAAAACAATGCAGCTAAATTTACACTGATACTTGATAAAATGTATAAAATTAAATATAAGAATTAATCTATATGATGTGATATTATATTTCTCTCACAATTTAAACATTCAATAATTATTATACTCAAAACTTAATTTTCATTGAAAATGTATAGGAATTATCATTTATTAAAGCACAATACAATGTAAATCATTTTGAAAAAAAAAAAGTTTTATGGATCAAGATTAATAAAATAAGATTAATTTGAAAGCAAAATACATACTGTTCCAGAAAAAGTAAGAAAGAAATGCAATATTTTGTCTTCAGATATTACTGGATGTCTTGCAAGTAAATTGAGGTACCTTTTTAGAGCCTTTCTCCGTTCTTCAATAAACTGGTTATCAGCTAACAACAAAAAAAAATTAAATTAAATTAAATTAAAAAATAATAATTACATAAAGTTTTCCCTTTATTTTGCCCTATTATCTAGTTTTAAACTCTGATAAAATAATCTCTTTTTTTCCATCAATGCATACATAAAAAGTGTAAGCTATAAATGACATTACAACAAACTGTTCATTGCCTATCTTGATGTAAATATATCTATGAGGAATAAAATTTTGATGAAGGCAAAATGAAATACTCAGAAAAGTACTTTTTACATATGCTGTCCTTTTAAATCAATCACTCACATTTTTACACTTTTTTAGAACTTCAAAATAATGTAACGTTAAAAAAAGCAGTTGAAATTGTATCAGTAGCAGGAATTCTTTTATATTTTATTTTAACATATATAAATAAACATATTGGAAAAAAAACTTGCAATTCACAGATTAAGAGAAACAACTAATACAAATTAGTTTTTTTTTTAAATAAATTATAGAATTTCAGATATAAAGTCAGATACTGTTAAATGAAAATAAAATTCTAGACACAAATTATCAAGCTGTTTGAATTTGAACTTGAAAGTTCAGTACAGGTAGCCCTCCTACAGCATGGCCTCCTACAACACGGTTTCACTCTAACACGATAAGATAAATTGTGAAAACCCTCGTATAACACTACACCCTGTAACACAGTCTCACTCTAACATGAAAAAAAAATTGCGAAAAACCTTTGTACAACACTGTACTTCTATAGCACTAGATAATATGATTTTTGTTTAACACATTTAAAAACTAAATTACTTTAAAATAATGACGGGAAGGAATAAAGAACTATAGTGGCTTTACATGAAAATGTATAAACAAATTATAATTTGTTCCTTGAATCATTTTTCCTGAATGCAGACCTTTCTGCTGAAAGAAGCCGAAAATTCAAAAGGGAGCTGTAAAATTGTCTATCGTCATACCGTGAATCTACAATGACCTTGTAAGAACAAGTAAATAAACCAAAATTACAGATTTTTTAAAGAGATAGAAGGTACAAAAAATCTAAATGAAGAAAAAGGTTCTGAAAGTGAAGGTGATACTGTTCAATTGAAACAATGTTCTCGTTTGATTGTACTGAGCAGCGATGAGGAAGAAATTTATTAAATTAAGGTTGCATTAAATGAAAATACTTCTTTCTTTCTTTACGTTTTGTGTTATACATACATTTATATTTTTAATAAAAATTAAGTTGCTTATATGAAATTTTAAAAAAATGTTTGTTTTTAATATGTTTTCAGAACATAACTCCCTTTTTTGAACTGTCTCTGTTGTCTCATATAACACGGTTTCACACAACACGGCATTTTCTAGGAACCTATCTACCGTGTTATTGGAGGGTTACCTGTATATGTTTACACTGGTTCATTTTAGTATTATAATATAACATGGTATTTGAAAAATACTGTACAAAAAAAATCATATTTTACCTCCCATAACTTTTTTAGGTGGCAACTGTGGAATCATTCTATATGGAAATTTTTGTAGCATTAATTCATGCAATGCAAGAAAGTCATTATATCGTCTCTGAACATTAGACTTATTTCTCTATTAAAGAAAAACTTAAAATTAGTACAAATTAATACAAAATAAAAAAAGTTTTCTTACTTCCTTATATACATAAAGTTGTTTTAAAAGATTATTTCATAATATGGTAACTTAGATGATATAGGCTTAGATATAATTTTAATACAGGTTAAGAGAAGAAAAAAATCTGAGTTGATGAATGAGTGTTAGACATATAATTATGGGAAGAAGGTAAAGAAATGGGGAAATAAATATCACAAATAATCAACAGGTGAATTTATTAATACATCAGAAATATTTAGTTAAATATAATCACAGAATCAAAATCCAAGAGATAATTATGTATACCTGACTAGAAACTTCATATTCTACATGCTTTAAGAATAAGCCTTTTTTTTCAGGAACCAAAGAAATCTGAACAATATCTAATGCACATATTTCATTATATGTTAATCCAAGGCGCATAGGATTCTTCTCCCTCCTTAATCGAATGCTAAGAATTCGAAGATCTGTCAAGTCTCCAAGAGAAGGTTTTGGAAGTTCTGTTGAAATATAATTTAACTATGCATTTATGTAGACAAAACATATACATATATTTTAATAATTCTGTACACAAATATTTATTTCTATCAGTTGATGTAAATTAAGCTAATATATTCATAAAATATAAGAAATAATTCAATTATATAATGAAAAATCAATATTAAGAAGTTAAAAAAAATTTTTTTTTTACCTTCACCAGTGAAATTCTGGATTAGTTTTTCACTGACACTTTTCCCTTGCTGAGCAAATGCTACTAATGCTAAGGCCTTGTACAAGCCAGTCCTTGATAAATATCCTTGTCTGGTATCTACAAGTTCCCATATCTAAATAAAATTTTAAATTTTAAAGTGAGGATGAAATGTTATATAAAACTGTAGTAAAACAACAACATGATATGAAATGTGATAAATATATATTAGATAAATAGGTGCATTTACTGAGATTTTCTAAAAAAAATAGAATTTTGTACAAAATGACAGAATTAAAATTGTAGAAATAGTTTTGGGGTTAAAAGAAAGAAAAAAAATTACAAAATAAATTTAAAACTACAAGTTTTAAATTTAGTACTGTCTATGAAATGACTTTTTGAATAGCTCAAGTCAAGCAGCATCACTTAATGCTTCACTGACAATTTATTTTGATTTTGATAACACAGTTTAGAAAGAATATAGCTTAAAACTCAATCAATGACCAGTGACACCTATAGGCATACAGATAATTAAAGCAAATATTATTTGAGAATTTATATGGTTTTGTTCTGTATTCATATTTTAAATTGGGTCTTCCTCAAATTCAGTTATTTTAATACATTGTTGATCACCAATTTTGTTTAAACATATACGCAAGTCATCGGCAAAGACTGAGTTTGGAATAAAGTACAGCTAAAATGTAAATTTTATTTTCTGAAATCTGTTTTCTTTATATGGAGTCTGATATTCACAGTTTAAATCAGCGCTTCTTAAACTTTTTTCCATTCATGACTCCTTTTTATCATCAAGATTTTTTCGCGACCTCAGGAAATAAGGATATAAAGGTAAATATTTTCTCAAAAAATAATTTATTTCTTTAGTAAACAATATGCATATGGAAAACAGTAATAAATAAAATAAAATATGTCTTAGATACTCACGGCAGGTGACAAGAATTGAATTCATGAATGAGAATTAAATTTTCATGACTGAAATTTCACTACCCTGAAATTTCCCTGAAATTTCACTTTCCGACCCCATTTGGGGTTGTGACCCACAGTTTAAGAAATACTGGTTTAAATGATAAAATGTAAGGTTTTGCCTCAAACTCATTCCGGTCATAGAATAGGTAGTTTTCAGGTAAAGCAATGTTCAGTTAATCAAAAATTTCTCTAATATGACTTTCCTTTATCCTAAATTGTCTTCAACATTTGTGTGTAAAAGTACAAATTTACTCCATACCATTCAATGTGTTAATAACAAAATTATATCTGTTTAACAAATGAAGATAGAAATGATATCTAGTACAGCAATGGTATATGCCCCAAGTAAGCATCTAGATAGATTAGAGTATAACTAGGAATACAATTCCATCACTAGAGTGGAAGGAAACTGAAATTCTAAAACTGATGTTATGAAAACCTATGAATATGCAATTATACAAAGGTCTGTAGGAGAATTATACATTCTCTAACCAGTGGCACTTTCAGAATTCAAGGATAAGGATTTCATCCTAAAACACCATGGTTATACAACTCATTCTAATTTTATTCTATTATACTTAGGAAAATGTAAGACAAATATGAATTAATAATACCTGAGATAATGTTTGTTTTGGAAGACTTGATTTAACAAGTAATTTTATGAACATATCTTGATCCACAAAACTTTCCTGGTTGGGACACAAAATATCATACATTTCTCGATAAAAGGCAGGAACAGTACCTAACAAAGATAAAGTAAATATTCAATAATAATGTAAATTTAAATAGCTTACCCAGATAACAGCTTCAGGAATTTCACTAATACTGTTATGATATTTATTGATGATTGTTAACTAAAACTTATTTGGAATGTTAATTTTATTGCATATATATAATAATTGAAGAGAGATATAATGAGATTAAAACAGTGTTATTGAACATATGAACAGACTTTATTGAACATATTACTTATTCCACAGTGTTAAGTTAATTATTGAAAATATTTACAAGTACAATTTCAGAGAGAAGAGTTTATCAATAAAGATGAATCAGCTTTCTTAGCATGTATACTTGCTTTACCATACCTAAATTGATAGGGAACCAATGATAGGACAAATTTTTATTACTAACAATCATCAGTAGCTTATAAATGTATCACACTGATATAACACACGCAGACGCTTGATAAAATTGGAATGGAAAATAATTAATTATGTATATTCTAACATTTAAATCCTTATACACAATCATTAAAATATTTTTTGAGAGTTTGTATAATTTGGAGAATTGTGGACGGTATATGAGTAATAATGTCACAAGGAGAGTAATATTAAGAGAAATTTAATTGTTTTAAAGGTGACAACTGAAAAATAAATGATGGGACTTAACATTTTAAATATTTCTCATAATGCTTAAATTCACGGGCATTTAAATCTAAATCCTATTATTAGTTACACGTTTTTTAAATATCACTAGATTTAAACGATAATAAACAATTTTCAATGTACATGTTAAAAAGTTCACCATATTTTAAGTAATTATATAATAAACCTGAGCTAAATATGTAATTCGTTATTTGCAAGATGTAAATATTACTTACCGAACGTTAAATCCGCGGCCATGGTCAAACTCAAAACACAGTCACGCCTCCTCGTCTAGTTTATTTTGATTTTAGTATGCGCATTCAAAGCACCCCACAGATGCTTAAAAGATAAGCCAGATGTTCCACTCCTCTTTTTCGTCTAGAGATGTGCTCGAAATATCTCTTAGAAAATATTTTTTGAATACTTTATTCGGGAAAATTCTAAAATAATTTATTTATTCTTCATTTGTAGCAACATAATAATAACAACAATAACATCACAGCAACGTTAATTACCGAAGAGATTGGCAACATAAAATATTACGCGCAAAAATGTGATAAACATGTTTGAGTTGATCTGTCAGTGGGAAGTAAGCTTATGCTTCTTTAATAGAGAATTATGATTGATTAGTACCTTTTAAAAGAAATATTTATCTCATCTTTAGTAAGTAGTGGGCCAAATTTTAGTTATATGCCGAAAAACATGAATTCGCCTCCGACCTTTATTCATCGTAGCTAAATATATGTTTTACCTCCACAACTATTTGTTTCTTTTCTATATAATTTTAATTACCATCCCAAAACTATGTAGACAGATATGTACAGATCTGAATAAAATTGTGAACACAGCACCTTTAAGCAACATATTTTGTTCTGAATAAAGTGGGTGTTTTTTTGTTTTTTTTAAAATCACGTTCAGTATTTTCGCATTTTTAACTTATATCTCTAATATGCTTTGAATTATTTAAGAAAGCATTGGTATCTATTAATAATCATCTTTCCAAAAGCTGTTTTTTGAGAGAGATGCTTGTAGTGGTGCAATTTTGATTGCATGTTTTATTTTGAGAACTCTCTCAATTTATTGAGCATATCTCATTTTCACATTTCGAGTTCTCTCGCGCCCATCTTAAACAAGCAATCGAAATTAAAGTCTGGGTGATTTTATCTCAACCCTTTGAAAAAAAAAGACTGTAAATATGTCAGCATTCATTTATGAAAATTCAAGTTCCTTTCAGTGAGCAGAAAGGGTGTTATTAAATTGCATCTCGTTTTATTAAAATTTTCTCTCTGTAAAATTTTTTTCGGAATTATTTTTTATATTAATGAGTATATTTCAACGATCTATTTGTATGTATACCATTTTAAACCCTTTTTGTCATTTTAAACTTTTAAAACGAGTTTCTGCTTTTTCCAAGCCAAATATATATATATTTTTTTAATTACATCTTATCTCAATATACTATATAAAACTTGATGAATTTTAACAGAACTTAGACAATAATTTGAAACAAAGTCATGATGTCTAAACTTTTAAGGAAATTTAGAACAGAGTAAACAAAAAATTAATAAATTATATATATATATATAAAATTTATATATATATATATATATATTTTTAATTACATCTTATCTCAATATACTGTATAAAACTTAATGAATTTTAACAGAACTTAGACAATAATTTTAAACAAAATCATGATGTCTAAACTTTTAAGGAAATTTAGAACAGAGTAAACAAAAAATTAATAAATTATATATATATATATATATATATATATATATATAATTTATATATATATATTTACTTATTTATATATAATGCTTTATATAGTCTTATAACTGTCTTTGAAGTTAGCTTTCCTCAAAAATGATTTTAGCCCTTTAAGATTTTCTTGGTCCCGATCAAATGCCCTTCATCAAAGATTATCCAAATTTAATATTTAAAAACCATTTTCTTGATAAATTTAATAACTAGTTCTCTTAAACTTATATTAAACGACCATTAATAACACTTATATTAAACAACAATTGAAGTAAAGTGCTTGTTTAATATAAGTTTTCAATAAATTTTTTCTTAGTTAAAGGTTTCAAATAATCTCTTAGTGTTCTGTAAAATGTTCATGGTCAACATATACAAAATTAAAAATAGATTGAAATGCAAAAGTAATAAGCATCTTTAGCATATCTAAACATACTGTGAACATGCTAAAAACACATGTTATTTTTATATTTTGCTAGTCATACTGTGAAAGCATTGTTTATACATGTTTCATTATCTTAAAAATGGAGTTATAATTTGCAAGTGAAGTGTCTCAAACTCTGATGGTATTCTTATCTGTCTTAAAGAAAAGGTTTATGATAATAGTCATAGAAGTGTTTATATACAAGGTGTGGCCGTTAATTTCCAGGACTGATCTAATAACTCCAGAAAATATTATATGAAATACATACCCATTTAATATGTTCCGAAGCAACTCCCACCTGCCGTAATGCACTTCTGTGCTCGGCTGTATAAGTTTCAGAAACAACTTTGGAGTCCTCGTTCGGAATGCTCTTTAATGTGGACGTCACTGTTTTCTTGATGGCTTCGACATCCTCAAATCTTGTTCCCTTCAGCAAATCTTTCAGTTTTGGAAACAAGAAAAAGTCTGCTAGTGCTAAGTTCAGAGAGTATGAAGGATGGTGCATCTCCACGATCTCATGCTGGGCCAATTTGCTGAAGGGAACAAGATTTGAGGATGTCGAAACCATCAAGAAAACGGTGACGTCCACACTAAAGAGCATTCGGAAAGAGGACTTTAAAAGTTTTTCCAAAACTTATAACAGCCGAGCACAGGAGTTACTTCGAAACATATTAAATGGGTATGTATTTCATGTAATATTTTCTGGAGTTATTAGATCAGTCCTGGAAACTAATGGCCGCACCTTGTATATATATGAAAATTTACTGAACTTCCTATTATCTATATTTTTAAAAATGTTTTTATATATAAATAATTTTTCACAAACATTAATTCAGGCTAAATTTTATTTACTCAACTCCCATCTTTTCAAATTAATAAAGCATGGAATTTTATTTTAATTCTCTTTTAGTGTCTTCTTTACCTCAAGGTTGGCATGGCGTTGTTGGACCTTGTAAAACATCTACTCCTAGCTCTGCTGGAATTTCAGGATCATCTGTGCCTGTAACAATTAGGAAGAAATGGAACTCGCCTATGTCTTCAAATGTATCTCAAACTAAACTTCCATCTTATAAATCTTCAAACCTAAGACATCAAAATCATAGTTTAAACAGCACATATCAAATAAAACCACCTGTTACAGTTTGTCCATCAGCACAAAGTAACTTTTTAAAAAATTTTGTATTATTTTTAAACTTGAAGTATTTAAGTAATACACTGTAAAACTTTTCTTTTAAGTAGCTATTTTTATTGGACCATATGTATAAGACTGCCATTGCAAATAATAGGAATGAAAATTTGTTCTGCAGCCTGAAAGAATATTTAGTAATTAATAACTAACGGGATGAGTGTTTAGTATTATATGGCAGTTGAACATTTGAATTCTATTTTGAATGCTTATTATTGTAAATTTAAGTTAACAGTATGAACTTCCCCCATAGGAAAAGAATCATAGTAAAAGATGTGAGGAAGGACTGTAGAGTTTAAAAACATACTATCAATAAATTCTGTGAAATGAGAAAAGAACAACCAGAGTTCTATATCTTCTATTAATAATATAAGAAATTGGTATTTGGAATAAGTACTAAACCTTCTCCTTACTTACATAATTTAAATATTTTTAGGTGGATTTTCCCAGCTTCCAATAGAGTATTTAAAATATTAGAAATAAATTACTATTAGTTTTATTTACCTCATGTAAAAAAACTAAATGATTCTTATTATGTTTTTATCTAATATGTTAGGAAGATTCCTTTGATGCTTAGCCTATTCTGAAAAATGTACATTTGCTTTATTTTATTTTTTATTAACTCTTGATCAGCTTTATTTGCTACAACATCTAATTTATTTGTTTGTATTTTATAATTTCTTTTAAAGAGTGTTGAAGACAAATTAACTTAAAGTTCTATGTTTTAAATGATATACTGCTCCTCCTGGTATTAATAGTTTTAAGAAATTATATTAATGCATTAATATTTTCCTTTAATGTTCATTATGTCAAATTGACTATTATTAACTTACTATAAATTCTCCTTTTTTCCCCTTAATGTACTGCTAAAACATGCTTTCAATTATTTTCAGCCAAACTTCCAACTCCCACAAAGCCCTCTCCTGTAAAGGAATATAAAGATGAAATTGCAAAACTTAAAAAAGTAAGTTTCTTATTTAAGAAATTGATATTTTTTGTTTATTGTTAAACAGTTTGTTATACTCTCAAAGATACTTCATCGAGTGTACTGAACTGATTTTTCACAATTATTCATTTTTTCTCTTTAACCTGGTGTATTGTAATTCAATTGTTCATTTTCTCTTGAATCTGGCTTATTATCATTCAGTTATTCATATTCATTTGATGTCAGTTTTCAATCAAAACAGCCACTTTATCAGTTTTAAAAAATAGTCATGTAGCTTCTTGAACATAAATTTAGATACATTCATATTAGCCAGCATCAACCTAGAAATTTTAATAACCATTAAATTAAATGAAAGTATTGTAGCAATATTTTTTATTTAGTAATAAGTTAATTTATAAAAATTTACTATGTTATTTTATAGGGCTTAAAAGCTAACTAATTTTACACATGTGTTAAATTTTTATTTGGAGTCCCCAAAATTTATAGTATTCAGACTTCTTGAATATGTATGAGTGCATATGGAAATTCTAAGGAAGAATTATTTTCCCTATTTTAACCAAATTTACAATGCTGAGTGTGTATTGCATTCCATATGGAACTTCACAGTATTGAGGAGGTGATTTGTCAGCTATTATTACCTGACAAAAATAGATTCATACTCTTGTTTGGGGCAAGGAGTGCTGAAAGGGGAGAATAATGTCGGGACTTTAAGAGAGAAAAACTGCTCTCACTTCATTTTCAAGTCTCAATATAGTTATAGGATTTTCATAATGTTATATCCTTTATAATGAATATAATCCATTGTTTGCCCACTAACACTAATCCATGTTTCAAATTTTTTTTTAAACAATCATTCATCTAATGAATGAAAATAATTTATAAAAAAGTGGTGTGCATTAGATGGTATGCTAGTATAAAAACACAGCTGACAATTCAAACTTATGAAAAAAATAATAGAAATCTGACTATATGTTCTTGAATATTTGTTCACTTATATTCAAGAAATTATATTCATAATTTTAAATAGTATTACAATCAGAATTAGTTATTGGGAGTGAGAAATGTTAATGAAGGGTTTTTCCCGCTTTAAATCTTTCCAGCCTACCATTACTCTTTTCTCTACAGTTCTTTGTTAAGTCTTGTATAGAATTTTAGTTTTATTTGTGTTATTCAACTAAATATTAATAAATGTTATTCTTGTACACCATCGTATAGGAATTATCTACTATCAAAGCAGAGAATTCAATTTTGAAAGCAAAAGTTAGAAGAGTAGATGATGAAAATCTTCAAAAAGGGAGGCAAATTGAAAAAATGAGAGCAGAAATCAAAGCTCTCCAAAAGGTGATATTTTTATGAATGAGATTTATTTTATTACGTGACAAAATTCAGTATTTTATGAAGTGTTTGCCATAATTAGATCTTGAAACTATTAACTTAAATTTTTATGCATATAAACTTTTGTAATGGGCAATTAATATACTGGCTTGAGAGAATGTTTGCAGCTAATATTCCTTAAAAATAGTTTTGGTTATTTTCTGATTATTTTCAGGTACACTATTTTAATGTAAGTATTTGAAGAATGTATTATTTCTTGTACATGAAACAGTAAAAGGTGCATTGAATATCTTTATGAAGATCTGTATGTAAATGGTAAATGAACATACATCTGTAAAAATTAATTTTTGGTTTATTTGAAATTTTAGCTTTTTTTCATTGTAAAATTTAAAACTTAAATTTATTATTTGGTAATATTGAGGCTTCTACATAAAATTACACTCTTGTTTGACAGGTCCTCTTTGAGATTATTTCCCTATTTAAATTCTACCCTCCTATTGAAATCTTAAAATGGTATATATGTTTTAATGATTCCAGTTGAAAGAAAGTAACAAATTGTTTTGGTCACTGCTTTTTGCAAAGAAATAACAGTTTAGTGTGCATTTTTAATCCTAAGTTGTTTTTCATTGAAAAATTAATTAATCACTTCAATACATTCCTTTTTTTGTATGTAAGTTTGAATGTTTTATTATACTTACTAGCATAATAATCCTTTTACAATTTTCAGAACGATTCTGCTAACAGTAGAAGAAGTAAAGAATCTGTAAGTAGAATTTTTTCTCTTATCATTAAATAGACAAAAGATTAATAATTTTCTTACCTAGCATTTTTTGCATTTTATTTCCAGCAAGAATTGTTTTCGCTGCGCCAGAAATGTTTACGTTTAGAAAATGCTCTAAAAGACAAAGATCTTGCTATCAGGTAATTTTGAAATATAATAACATTTACATTGCTTATTTTCCATTTTTTTATAAACAAAATTTTTTAGTGTCTAGTGTTGTCTTCCACTTGATCATTTTAAGAGTAATATAATGTAGAAATATATTGAAGCAGTTAAAAATAAGTTTGGTTCATGAATTATAGTAATTAATTATGAGATGCATTCTGTAATTTAACATGCAAATTGGTTGTGTTTGCAGAATTGAGAAAATCTTTTCACAGGAAAATAAGTTTTCATTGTTATAAATAAACCTTTAGATATTATATCTAAGGTCAATTGTTTCAGATTCTGAGCAAGCATTATGAAACTTCCCTACTACAGTTAATCATGAGTAATCTGTGCAGTGAAAAAAAAAAAAAGAAAGTAATATATAAAATAAAAAAAAAAAATTAAGTCAATTCCTACTTAGGTTAACAAAGAAAAATTTGAGTGTGAACTAATAGTAGGAATTGAAAAAAAAGGATTGCCTGCCAGAACCCTGCCTACTGTGCAAGATTAGGAGGGGGGAAAGAGAGAGAAAAAGTTTGTAAGGTTGGGGATTCGATCCCACAACCTACAGGACGGGAGGAGCCCACACTACCGCAGTGCTACCATTTACACAGTAAGAAGAGGGAAATTACTATTCAAGAGCAAGAGATGCTCTAGGTCTAAAACTAAAATTAATTAAATTTAATTAATAAATTAATATTTGAAAAAACTGTATTAACATCAAATGTCATCCACTGCAAGTTTAAAAAATGTATTTGAACTTGAGTGGATGAATAAAAAGTATTTTATTAACGATTGAAAATTTGAACAAGATATATAAATATATATATATATATGTATATATATATATATATATATATATATATATATATATATATATATATATATATATATATATATATATAGTTTACAAATGTAAATTACTTAATATGAAACAAAAATTGCCTGGCTTAAAACATGTTTAACCGGGGTTGGGGGGTCACAACCCCCCCCCCCCCCCCAGTCATCAACTATACCACCTCCGATTCCGTTTTTTGCCTATTTATATATGTCAATCTTATTTCAGGTTAGAGGTGTATTAAATGGTCACATCTGCCCTTTTAATTATCTTAATTTTAAATATCTATATATCGTAAATATTTTTGTGAGCAGCTTAGCGCCTAAAATTTATTTACTCTTTTTTGTTTCATATTAAGTAATTTACATTTGTAAACTATATTATCATGTGAATTATTCTAGCAGCTTAGCGCAGTTTCTTCACATTGCATTATTAATAATTTTTTAGTAAGAGGGTTAGATGTTTAAGTCTGTTTTATACTTATCACTTCCTTTTTTATTGTTTTACCCTAGGATACTCCCGTGGTGGTTCTTATATTTAATATAAATATTACAGAATCTTGCCTCTGGTGTGTTGCCCGGTGTGCTTGATTTCTGTAAATAGACTGCTTTCTTTTTGTACTTGTATAGCTCATTAGGGTTTTGTAATTATAACTATATAACTATATCCTTTAATTAAGGTGTACTTAGGTGTTTATTATCTTTTTACTTAGATGTTAATTTTCTCATTTAAAAAAAAAAATAAATAAAAAAAATAAATAAATAAATAAAAAAAATAATAATTATAAAATGGTTAAAAAATTCTTTCACTTTTAAGGCAACTTTACTTATATGTACCTGTAAGTACTTAAATTGTAACGGGCTTCTTTCATGTGAGTGTGTTTTTACTTTCAAAGGTCTATACCTGTCTCTTTGGTTATTTGGTTAAATATCTTTTATTGCCATTCTTTAGGTTAATATATTTATTTACCTTTTAACTTCTTTATGATTTTATGTAATTATGTGTAAATCTACAAACAAAAAATAACAAACATGGAAAGGTCTTTTAAAAAATTTTTAGTGACTGGCAATGTTGATACTAATATATCAATTGCTCGGTCTGTCAGTAATAGGGTATTTGACAGATCGTCAGCATGCAACCCTAGTCTTAGTGCCCCTAGTCTTATTACTAGTTATTTTACTAAATCTGTGCCTAATTTAAGTGAAAGCAAAAAAACTGTAATTTATAATACTTCTCCCGCTTCCTCACTAAAATTACCTTTATACACGAATAGGAGTTTTTATCCTAACATGGGTCTTTTCAAATACCGACGTTGTAACGACAAAAGATGTAAATTGTGTCCTAGTGCAAACCCTTCTCAGGTTAACACTGACTTAAAATCTAAAATCTTTTGCAAAGTTTATAATTGTGTTTACAAATTGACTTGCAAAGTATGCAATTTATCTTATATAGGACAAACTAAGAACACTTTAAACATCAGATTAAATCAACACCGTAGCAGTATTTATCGCTGTGATACTAATACTGAAGATTGTTCTTTTGAAATCATACATTTTAAAAATCATGGTGTAGACAGTATTATTGTGTCTATTATTGATGTGATTCCTGACACTAAAACTAGACTTTGGTGGGAAGGTAATCATATTAGATTACATTCAACTGCTTACCCTTACGGTCTTAACACCAACGTTTACGATAAAAATTACAATTGGAATTATATTGTTAAATCCAATACACAAAGTGTATTGAAACAGAATTCTAACTATTCCAGTAATAATATCTATCTGAAGCGTAAGCAAAGAGGTGGCCGTCGTAATAAATATAAATATAAAGATTATATCGACTCTTTCAACAGGCTATGTAAAACTATAAATTTAAAACCGGATTATCCAATAAAATGGATTAAAAACATCATTTATGGTTGTAAAAAAGTTTGGCTAAATAATCTGTAGAAGTTGGTTATTGGGAAGTCTTTAAAACATCTTATTCCTAATAATACACATTTCATTCCTATTATTATAGATCTAGTCAAAAATAAAAGCTCTGATTGTGGCATAAATTTACATGAATACGAGACTAAAAGCTGTAGCAATATTTATTGTATAACTGAGTATGCAAACAATGGTTTCGATAAAATACCTTTTACAAAAATTTTAAATCAAAATTTGCAATATTTTCCTTTAAACAATATAAAAATATTTAATAGCTTCAACTATAGTAGACCGTTTGGTCGCTATGTTTTCAACTATAATAATATATCTAAAAATGTTGTTGATGCTTCTCCTGAAAATTGTAATTGTAAACATAATATGACCGGTTACAATGAACACTACAACCACATTATAACAGGAAATACTCAAATTACTGACAATACGGCTTTGTCTAATTTAATGAATTATGGTACTGGTTTTTGCATAGGTTATAAAAAGAATGTATTCCAAATTTTCAAACGTAATCTTGATGAATTTATTTATAAAACAGCTATAAAGCATAGTATACCTGTAAGTACTTTCGAACAGTGGAAATTTCATTATTTAAGTGATTTTAAAATTGCTTATCTGAGAACTAAACCAAAAAATCTTCATGTAAATTTGAATACCTTAAAACCGGCTATAACTGCTTTACAAGATCATTTTGCTATAACTTATGTTGATAAAGTTTCTGCTAACTATGCATTTATATGCAAAAACTTTTATTGTGAAAAACTATTACAGTGCTATAATGATAATACTGTTTATAAAAAACTAGATTCTACGTCTTGTACTATACAAAATCGTATCAAAGCGTTATATCGTCGTGCAGGTTACGATATTAAAAATCTTAGGTTTCCTTATTTAGTCTTAATCCCTAAATTTCATAAATCGCCTGTTAAATTTAGAACTGTTACTGTGGGCTGCAATACATACTTAACGCTTGCTAATAATAAACTTTTAAACATACTTAAAATAGTTTATAAAAAAATAAGTAAAGAGGGTGGCTATTTCATCAATAATAGCTTAGAAATAGTTAAACAGATAAAAGGTAAAGGTGATATAACAAACGTTAAAAGCTACGATTTTACGGATCTTTTCAACTCTATCGACCTAAAAGATCTATATAGTATTATTCATGGATTATACGATCAATATGATTTAAAGACGTATATAGCTGAAAATAAATATCGTGCGTTATTAGATCTTGTACTTTATGAAACAGTTTTATATAATGGTAGTAACTTCTTCAAACAAATACAAGGAATACCAATGGGTGGAGGATGCTCATCTGCTTTAGCAGATATATACCTTCACTTTTATGAAAGAGGTGTAATGATTCTAAATGAACTTATGTTTTTCCGATATGTAGATGATATACTCATATGTTTTAATGAAAACTTAAAAGAAACAGATATTAATTTTTACCCTAAAAATCTTAAACTAGTGGAGACTGATAAAGATAACTATGGAAATTTGGTATTTTTAGACTTGAGTTTAAATGTTAATCAAAATCTAATATCATACTGTCTATATGATAAACGCGAGTTTTACAACTTTAAAACTGTTAGGATTATGAATTGGAATAATGCTCTACATTTAAATATTAAACGCAATATAGTTACTAACCAGTTAATACGTTGTCAACGATTACATTCAAACAAAAAAACTATGGACGTCAGTATAATAAAATTCTTAACTATAGCTATTGACCAGGGTTTTCCCGTCAATTTCCTCATATCTATTCTAACCCAGTTTTTTAATCTAGACAATAAAGATTGTATGAATCGTTTTAAAATAAGTTGGCAACACTAAAAAAAATTTCCCTAATACGGCGATATTTATCCCTACTATGTCTATAAAATGTGAGTGTGCAAGGGTTTCGTGTCCCTTTGCTTGGTGGGAGCTAAGTATTTTGTATATATATAGTGTATATGTTAGTGAATACTTATTTAGTTAATTAGTATTATTCTATTTCTGTAACTTAGTATTAAGATTTTTTTCATTCTATTCATCTTGTAATTATGTTTTAGTTGACTACATTAGAAAACTATCTGGTTTAACTTATCTATTTCACCTAAAATATTTTTCCTCTTCATAATTTTTTATTACTGTCTTGGTGTTATAGCCGACCTCCGGGAGTGTTGCCTGGCTTAAAACATGTTTAACCGGGGTTGGGGGGTCACAACCCCCCCCAGTCATCAACTATACCACCTCCGATTCCGTTTTTTGCCTATTTATATATGTCAATCTTATTTCAGGTTAGAGGTGTATTAAATGGTCACATCTGCCCTTTTAATTATCTTAATTTTAAATATCTATATATATATATATATATATATATATGTGTGTGTGTGTGTGTATATATATATATATAGGGAGAGTGTGAACTAATAGTAGGAATTGAAAAAAGGGTGGGATTTAATGCTCTACCTAAACAAAGTTATTCAATTTTATCATTCAAAATATAGTGGCGATGTATTTAAACTGACTTATATTCTTATTTCATTTAGTAATAAATTGTTTTACTAGATCCACTGCTGTCATTTATTATTTTAAAATTAGCATTATGCTATTTTTACAAGATGTTTTCATGTCTAAAAAGTTATGATTTGTGTCTTCAAAGCTTAAATTTGCATTTGAAGAAAACATTTAACATAGTTAAAGTGAACTTTGAATAAGGCATTTGAGACACACCCAGTGAATCATTAGTTGTCTACTAGTTACAACAGTAATGGAAGTCACAATGGAAGTGAACTTTGAATAAGGCACTCAGCACACCCAGTGAACCACCAGTTGTCTACTAGTTATAACAGTCATGGAAGTCATAAAAATGAAAAGTTTAAAATTTTTTCCACAAAATTGTCATTTTTTTTAATGATTATATTTTGTGTAATGTTATATAATATGGGAATCCTACTTGATAACATTTTGTAAAAAATGAACACTGCTCTTGATTTCATATTTTTATATTTATATGGCTCTATAGACCTTTTTTATGTATTTAATTATTTAAATCTTTTTTTTTAAATTTGTTAAAAATTTAATTTGAAATTTAATTATTCTCTTGTATTTTAATATCTCAGAAAATTTATATTCTATTGCAATTGGATATTTGTATGTTTTGGCACAATAATAGACTTACTAAAATTTTTGTTTTTAAATTTTATAAATTCTGTCTTGGTCATTGCTTCTATAGCGATTTACTTGTTTTTTTATTATTATTATATATATATATATAATTATATATATATATATATACTGGGTGCGTCATAAATTCATGCAAAGTTCAAAAATTCATAATAAAAGAAATAATGCTCAAAAAAATTTTCTGTTTGCGCGAATAGGATCAGAGGTGACATTGGATTTTTTTTCCCAAAAGTAACCGAAAGAGGGCGCTTTTGCATGACCACGTTAAGCCTGCATTGCAGGAAAGACATGCGTTACCTGTTGTCACCTTCATGCAGAATGGTGCTCTGCCCCACCTTTCGTGTGATATCAAGACGTTCCTGTTGGAAACTTTCACTGAAGACTGAGTTCTATAAGTCACGGTTGTAAGGTTCAGTGGCCCTCACGATCACCAGACTTGACCCCAGGAAATTTTTAGTTTGGGGGGATACTTAAAAGTCTCATGTGTACCGGGGCTCCCCAACCACCTTGGTGGAACTGAAAAATGTCATTCGACAGATAGTCGCTACCATTGATGCTAGAATACGCTGTAATGGGCTTAGTGACGTGTCTCACTTGCCTATTACCTTGTGCTGGTAGTAATGTTGAACATCTGTTTCTTTAAAATAAATGCACAGTCTCGTGTTATTGTGATCTGTTTGATTTTCTGTTTGAGTTTGCCTGATTTGCATAAAATGCTTCAGTATGACGTGTGAGCGCCCTCTTTCGGTTACTTTTGGAATTTTTTTTTTTAACATGGAAAAAAAATCCAATGTCCCTCTGATCTTATTGGCACAAACAGAAAAATTTTCCAAGCATTACTTCTTTTATTATGAATTTTTGAACTTTGCACGAATTTATCACGCACCCGGTATATATATTTATATATATATTTATATATATATATTTATAATTTCTTTTGGTAATCTGTTGTAAAAAGGTAAAACATTAAAAAAAAGTTTTAGGAAGGTCATAACTTTAGTCTGAGAAATGTGTAGAAACCTTAACCTGTTTCATAGTTTGAATATACTAGCATTGCAAATTCTTCTTTTTTATTTTTATTTTAACTTTGAAAATTTCATTTAATTAAAACTGGTTCTATGATTAAAGTGTTAATTATGTCTATTAGATCAATTATTACATTACTCCCTTTTTTATTTAATTTTTAAAAAATAACTTTAGTTAACTTTAGTATTTATCCTTTTTTTATACTTCATTTATATTTCATCCTTGAATATGAATCTAGGAGGCTTACAAATGAGTGTTTAATGAGGAAAGAAGATTCTGAGAGTCTGAAAGCTTCTACTGTTTGCACACCAAAACAGGTAATAATCTAGATTTTCTTTTTTTCTATAAAAACTTGAAAGTTCTAAAATAAAAAAGTAAATCTTAGAAAATTTTGAAATGCTTGAATATATTATAAACATTCAGGAAAAGTAAATTATTGACAAATTTAGTGTTGTATTTCCCTCATATGACTTATCCTTTTTTGACTAGAAAATTGAATAAAGCTTCACAATCATTATCTCTATTCTAGTTGAGCATTACATAAGTTCATGTTTTTTGCATCCCCATTAGCTCTGCTAACAATCTAGATGGAATTCTAAAATGTAGAAAATATATTATTATTTATGAAAAATTTATTTTTGCTTTTCCATTGTGAAAGGTGTTGGTTAAATGGTTTTCAAATTATATCTGTTATCAATTATTTATTTTTTTGCATTTCTGTTTGTTAGAATGAACAAATCATTTTTTTCTTCTGTTCTAACTAATTAAAATCTGAACAGTTTATTGATATATTGTGATATTATTAAGTGAAATATTTTTTTATTCTTATATTCTACAGTAAAATTATTCTTATATTGAATTAATTGTTTGAACAATAGGCAATTTTTGTCTAACTCCATTAACACGTTTCAATTATGCATTGGTATTTCTCTCTGTCTCTATAAAGAAAATTTTCTTTCTTTCTTTCTTTCTTTTAAACATAAAAAGTTATACAAATTTTGAATGTATGTCAGTTACCCAACTTACAAATAATCTTTTATTATATATATTATTATTATTATTATTGTATGTCGAGGACTGGGTCACATTGACCATTTCCCTTCGAGCAGCCCAATATAAACAAGCCTTTGAAATATAGTTGTCAAGAGGTAGAACACAAAAAATTGAGTTGTCCAAAGAAGCACAAACAGTCAAGTGGCTAAAGTTCATAGGTCTCTCCAGTGGAACACAGAGGGCAGTCAGGGATGTCTTCTACACCAATTCAGTGGAGATGTTCTTGGAGATAGTCAAATAATTTAAATATTTATTTAATTTGCGTATTGCTTATTAGCAATTCAATGAGTTAATAATTTGTTTTGATTGGCATTATGATAGTAAATGCTTGAAATTATTTAATTGAGCATTTGATTAATAATTAAGGGAAAATTTTTTATTCTTGTTTTTTATTTTAATGCCTAAAGAGACAAAATTTTGGCATTTTGAAAGTTAGTCAAATCAATCAGAAGTTCAGTTTTTAAAAAAATTCATCAAATGGAAAACCAAAAGTCTGCAGTAATTCCCAAGCCTGTTGAGCAAGAACATCATTTCTGGAATTTTAGCAATCTTCTGGTTTCTGCTATTATCAGTTAATTGATTATTTTTATCACTTCCATCTTAATTTATTGTTTGTGATTTCATGTTCTAATAATCCAGTCTAGAGGTATTCATAATCAAGGATTCAATGCAAACTTATGAAATTAATATATTTTTTCCATCTTCTGGGTAAAATCAAGCAAAATAATCTTAGAGCAACTAGTAATTTTTACTTGGTTTTTATTTTCATAAAATTCTTATTATATTTGCTCCTGTAATATACCAGTGAAATCTGTTTAGCTACTAATAAAAATTAGCTGTTAATGCCTGCATATTTTCAAAATTCCACTTATTAGAATATTCTTTTTATGGTATTTGTATGAAATTTTATTTTTGTCAAGTATTATTCGGGGGAAAAAATGAGCCAAGTTTAAAAATTATTTAGGTCTATCAAGTCAGTTGTGCTGTACAACTTAAACAGGTATCAAAGAATAGTGAAAAGGAATCAATTTCAGGTAATTTTGCCACTTTTTTCATTTTAAATGTATCTTACCTAGTTAATTTAAACCTTTTTAGATATCGTATGGCATATTAATGGAAGCCTTAAGAAGGCAAGGGCAATAATATGTATACAAGAGAAAATTCTTTATTTATAATCTGCAATATTTTTTGTATATGTTATAGCTTTTATTTTTGTTAAATTCTTCTATAATTTTATCTCATTTAAACCATTTTTGTTGTTGAGCCAAAACTGCTAATGAATAAAATTACTGAAATTAATGTGTGCTTTCTTTCCCTTATATATTTTCCCATGCTAAATTTGAATTTTTTTCCATATAGAATTTTTAATTATGAATTGAAATTTTAATCCTACCAGAATAATAGTTTGCAAATTTTGGGGCATATGAATTTATCAGCTTACCAGTATCTTTCCAGTTCATATCAGATTGGTTTAATTATTACAGAATGCAGATGCTTAGAGCCTTTTAATTACATTAGTGAGTACTTATATTAAAAGAGGTGAAATAAATTTTATATTATTCTATCTTGTAATACTGAAATAGTATCAAATTTGTTTTATTATTGTCAACATTTAAATTCTTATGAAATTGATTGATTATTATAATCTTTGTTAGTTTAAAAGTACAAAATTTTGTATTTCAGTTTATATTTTTACTGGTTGAAATTAAATTTTACCACATAAATTATAATTGATTAGTATAAAAAATTATGAAGGAAATAGAAAAAAAAATTAATGTTTAAATTTTCTCATCCTTGATCTTGTATAATGTTTTGATATAGACACAAACTCGTATTAGAATAATTTCAATTGCTGTTTACAATTTTAACCTTGAAATTCCTGACTTCTATGGTTTTTGTTCCTTATTGCTTGAGAAAGTTTATTTATCTTTTTATACTTTGTTTTAAATACATGTCTTGTATATTCATTTTTTATCCTAAGAGAAACTTCATTTAACCCTTCAGCGGGCATGCCAATTTTTGGAACACCAGAAGGCATGTGTGGCACAAAGTGCAGCATCTCTTACAACCTTGATTATTCCTTTTGTAATAAACTTTTTTTTTTTCAAATTGAAAATAATAATTCTGCATTTTATGACAAGATATAAAATGTTGATAATATTGAGATATATTTATCATTAAAGGCCAAAGAATGCAGATACAATCACCTTATTTGAAAACTGTCTGGTTTATTGGATCTAAGGATAACTTGCGAATTGATTCCTATGTCCAAAAACCTAAAAAAACAACGAGATTGTCCATCTTCGTGTTATGCAGGATACCGTGTAATAGCTGCACATTTGATGGACTACAATAACTCCTGCTTTTGTTGTATTGGAATCCAGTGTAATCACTGGATTACCATGGTTTCATGACTAACAATGAATGGAAAGGAATACAAGGGTCAGAAAATGAGACCTGCATTAGAAAGGATGTAGCTATAAATAGAAACTGCTTAGAACATTCAAACCTTACATGTAAAAAGAAACCATTCAAAATTATGAAAATGTTGCATTTTGTACACAGGTGCACCTGCTGAAGGGTTAATGCATGTGAATTATTATTTATCATAATAAGATAGTTGTAAGATATCATCCAACACTAGAACTGTCAACATTTAAGGTATGCTTTTATATACATCAGTGTTTAAAACCAATCATTGTGACTGCCTTGGTAGTTCTGGAGTTTACATATTTATGCACTTGCAGAAACACATGCATATGCTGTCCGTATGAAAGTTGCTAACTGTCTTATGTTCAATCAATGATTTGTGTTTGTTTGTTTTTCTTGTACTATTTTAGAGTAAAATAACAGAAGAGAAGATTTTTTTAAGTGCTGATGAAAAACTTTATTACCTTTTTAGTGAAAGAGAATAAATAGTCCTCTTATAAAAATTTTTAATGATTTAATTTATGCTAAAATTTCTGATTGTAGCAGTGATCTTTAATTGCATGTAAAGAAAAAAAAATTCATTGTTTATCTTTTAACTAAGGCTTAAATGTTTCTTTGTAAATATATTTAGTGTAGAAGTTATGTAGTTTTATTACTTGTTTCATGTGTATTATTTCAAAATGTAGTACATTTGATTTTTTTCTTTTCTTAAAAAATTATTATTATCAATTTGTCAGTTAGTATATATATCAAAAGAGTAATAAAGTTGTTATTTAGATCATCGTATTTGTCCCTTAGTATGCAGTTATATTAGGAAGTTGCTTGCATTTAGTAAAGCATAAGTTTTTTTTTATTGTTATTTCATTCATTTACTTTTTGTTTTGCTGCATATTTATTTTTGTCCGTTAATTGCATTTAGATTCATTCATTTTGAAACTGTTTCCTTTTTCATCAAGAGTTTGGAGGGAAAATTGTACCACACAGTCCCAAAAAATTATAGGTAGAATAATTCAGGAGGATATAGAGAGGATAATTCAGGGAGGAATGCAGTAACAAATTTTTAAATGCTAAATTATTACTCAGGAATTTCCTGTGGAATAATGAAACTTTTCCCAGGACATTTTCATTCTCACCCTTTTTTTGTAATTGTTATAACTCTTTCTTTTTTCACAAAATCTGGAAATCTCTGTTGCGTAGCATGTTGGTCATCTAAACTTAGCATGAACTAAGTGCATATCAGACATTTCTTAAGCTAGCTCAAAATGGTTGAATGAAAAGTTGTCAGATTTGAATATGCTTTGTGATTATATACCACTATTTGGGGATAGTTTGGAGGCATTGTGAATATCTGTAAAATGTGTCTCATCTTGTATATTCAACCATTCCATAGCAATACTTGCATGATAATAGTGCTGTCTTTTAAATCAAGACTATCTCTTACATAGATAAAATATTATTTCTGGACAGACTTGATCAAGATTTCATATTTAAATATTCATCTGAATATTCTCATCCTTGTATATCAGCATCCGTGGATCTGTTTTGTGTCAACAGAATAAACCTTTTATTATGACACCACCTCCAAAACCAAGGGCGAAGCAGTTGTTAGCAAATGCTCAGGAATATTCCCAAAGTTGGGTCTTCAGTTTCTTTGACTCTGTTAAGTATCTGAGTTACATTAACAAAACATTGCTTTGGGAGAATATTATCATGTGTGTTGTATGAGTTGTGTGACTTTTTTAAGACATATAGCCTCAAACCTAAGTCCATGCAAACAATCCTTTTTGGTGTCTTGGGCATAGTTTCAAGAACTGTGAATGTCAACAGCAGCATCTGTTGTCTTTCATCATCAGCTGCTGTGTAGTTGTGTGCATGCCCATTTACCAGAATGAATCATACGAGACATCAGCGAAAGAGAGATTGTTCCACAAATGACATGTTTACTTCTAATCACAGTTAGGTGTTTAGGACAGGAAATCAAATTTTTAGTGATCAATTGCATAACTCAGAGGCTGTTCCTTTTTTGACTTATTAATTACAGTTTACATGATAGCATCTTCTGTCGCTATTTTAAATTATTTTCATGAGTTTACAATATACACTGGTTATCAAAAATTAAGGAAAACTCACAAAAATAGTGATTACTCAAAAAGTTACACGTAGAATTTAATGAAACTTATACACATTATACAACACATAGGTAGGTATAAAATAGCATAAAAAGAAATCGCCAGACAATTATGGTGTTATACAAACTAGCATATGTATACAATGAACAAATCGGATGTGTCAGTTTGGTATAGGAAAAGTACCTTTAATATGGCGTATGATCAGTGACGTAGCAAGCATAACTATCACCTGGGACACGATACCTTTTTGACGCCCCCCTTTCTGAAAAACATATAGTAATATAATATATAGAATTAGTGAAAAAGGACCATATGGCGCCCAGGGCATGATAGATCCCCTTGCCCTCTCCTCACTACGCCACTGCGTATGATTCCCCCCAAGAAGCAATAAAGCACATACAGCAATGTGTGATGCTGTCAGTTATGCAGTCTATGAGTTTGGTAAGAAGTGAGAGCCATTGCTCTTGCAAAGCAGTTGAAAGCGTGGCTAAGGTCCTAGGAGGAGGATTGAGAACAGCTATACGTCGTCCTAAAGCGACCCGAACATGCTCGATAGGATTCAGGTCCGGTGATCGAGCTGGCCACTCCATGCGCTGAATTGTTTCCTACTCAAGATAAGCATCCACAATGCGAGCCCTGTGCGGTCTCACGTTATCATCCTGTAGCAGAAAAGCATCACCTATTACCCTGACATAAGGATGCACATAAGCATCAAGGATGTCATCTCTATAGGTGTGAGCATTCACATTTCCATGGGGAAACACATGGAGGTCTGTGCGTCCACCTTAAGAGATACCACTCCAAACACAGACACTGCCTGATGCACCTCTATCACGGATGTGTGATGAATGAAAACAAGTTCCAGGTTCTCTCCAAATCAAAATACGCCTACTATCGCTTTGGAGGCTAAACCTGGAGTCATTCGTAAAGAGAACTTCTCTCCATTGATCACGCATCCAGTGAACATGTTGATGTGCACATTGCAAACGTTCCCGCCTATGGCGTGACATGAGCGGGACGCAAATGGCTGGTCGCCTTGCAAAAAGACCACCTTCGTGAAGCCTTCTATGCATGGTTGACGTTGATACCAACCTTCCAGAGCTTGCAGTGAGGGAGGATCTGCAGACGAAGTTGCAGATCCTCCCTTTTTTTGGAAAAAAATTTACTGTTGTAACTTTTTTCTGTTTTATTATAGTCTGGGAAATAACTTTTAAGTTTAAGCAATTTATGTGTAATTTTGTGGTCCTGGCATGAAGGATCACTTCAATAATAATTGATAATAATTGATTATATTTAACACTTTTTAAAATTGTAAATTTCTCCTTAATTATTTTTTGATGATAATTTATTTGCAAAAACCTTAATAATCTATTAGTTTAATAGTTCTTTTTTTTCAGTTTTAAGCACAATTTTATAGTGTATTTAATTTTTCCCATATTATTCATGTTATAAGTTTTTATGTGTATAAATGGAGATTTATCTTTTTTTCTGTTTAAAAATATCTGTTAAAATGTAATTGTCACTTTCAAGCATCGGATACCATAATGCTGATTCCCTGTTTCTATAAATACTAAACTCATATTTTTAACTTTAATTTGCAGCTAAATCTAATCTGTCAAGAACTAGTCATACTTTAAAAACTGAAGTCACGAAACTGAGAGATATCATTCATAAATTAGAGAAGGAAAATCAAGATTTACAACAACAAGCTAAACTGCATTGGTATATTCAAAAAATTTTTCTAATCCATTTAATAGCCTGTACATTCAGACTCTTTTTGCACATTTTATGATACCATTGATTTAGTCATTTTTATTGCTCCTGTTTAGATTTTAGCAAAGAAATACTTTATTCTTGTTACCTTTTCCTGTAATAATAAAAAATAGTATTCCTTACGACCTTTCTGTTAAGTACCATTTGTATCAGCGCAATATATATATATATATATATATATTAAAAAAAATTTTTACTGATTTTTTTAAAAATATTTTTTATAAATAGTCATTTTCATTTAACAATGTTAAAGCATGTTAAACACCATACTACTCTTTGATTTAAGTAGTGATACTATGAATGCATCTGGTCTTAGGTTTGGCTGCAAAGGCATTCAAACTGATTCAATAAAAATGCATGATCTGGAGAACTATTCATCTGTAAATTCAGTGGTTTAAAATAAGTTTAAGTGTAAAGTCAAAAGTTTTTTTTTTAAAAAAACTTATTTTGAGCTATCATTCATAATGTAGACTTAAGGTTTTTTTTTATTATTGTTAAAACCAAATGAAAAATTTAATTATTCTTAAGCATTTTTTGAACGGGAAATTTCATATCTCCTTTGTTAGAACGGCCATTAAGGGGGTTATATATATATATATATATATATATATATATATATATATATATATATATATATATATATATATATGTGTATACTATATATATATGTATACTATATATATTATATATATATATATATATATATATATATATATATATATATATACATATACATATATTCATTCATTCATTCTTGGGCCCATATTCTTGGGATACATGTTATCCCACCCCGTAAGGAAAAGGTTAATGTTAATACAGTCGAACCCCATTATAGCGAACTCTATGTATAGTGTGTTTGATTTTTTATGATGAACAAATATTTTGGTCCTGCTGTTTTCCTATTGTACGTAATTTAATTAGCATTGTGTCAGTTTGATATAATCGATTTTAGTCAATTTAATTCATTAATGATCATTTTAAAAAGATTTTATCATTTTTTTAATACATCATAATTGAATACACATTGCAACTAATGAGTTATACATTTTGTGAACTCTAATATTTTTCTTAACGATTCGGATAAAGCGAACAAAATCTTTGGTCCCTTGAAGTTTGTTATAATGAGGTTTGACTGTAGTTTATACATATTTATCTATACATATATCTATATAGGCATCTATACATATATATATGTTCATATAAATATAAGTTTTTAAAAACAAATATTTGTTACTTTTTATGATTTTATTTTTATTACTCATTTTACTTTTTATGTAGTAACAAGAAAAAGCATTCTTTAAATACAGGGGCAATAAAAGTGTATAATCGGTTCAAATGTCTCAAAATTTATGCCGCTGTTTTGTCAAAATCATGTATACAGTATTTTTGTAAAAGTTTTACTGTTAAATATATTTTAATTTAATGTAAGACACAGTTTCTCTTTCCTGTTACTCTTTTTAGCATATAGTCCAAGAACTCAAATGATAGCATGGATTTGTCTGTATATATTTTTCTTGCAAGACACTGAGTTTGTTTAAAAGTTTGATGTTTTATTTCATACTTTGCAGGCTGGTAACTTATTTTACCATGCACATGAGATGGTGAACTTTTCATTTGTAAGAAATTTTAGAACCCTTATAAAATTGATTCTGTTGAAACATAGTTTTTGTATTTGTATCATTTTAAGCATTTTATCATTTGCTGTAACTTTTTCTTTCTTCAAAATTCATCCTTTTTGTTGCAGTTTAATTTCTTATAATCACCCTAATTTTGTTATTTCTCAGTTCTTTATTGAATTTTGAAATTATTTAAAATATTGAATTAGTTAAACGTAGATGAAACTGTATTGCTTAATACCTCAACTTAATGCATTTTTGGAGGACTTGATATGTTTTCTAGTGTTTCCAAAGTTAAAGTAATGTTTTCTTATATTATTTTAAATGCTGGGAACAATATATCATAACAAGACTGTAAAAAACAATATGGCAGTCAAAAAGAAAAAAAATTTTTTTCCAGTTTAAGCAGGTTTGTTATGAAGCTGACTGAATTTTTTTTACAGACAATGAGCAATTTAAGGATTCAGTTATGATTTTAGAAAATAATTGAGACCTAGCATTTAAGTGTCAGTGAAATTTCATATGTTCATTTGCATAATGTATTGTATATTGGTAAATTGTTTAACCTTAAAGTAATTTTTTTCAGCCAAGACATTAGAAGATTAAAAGTGCAGCTGAAAAGTAAAGTAACTCAACCTCAAACTTCCATCCTCAAACCTATTCCTACTGAGAATTCAAAAAATGTTGAAACTAAGTCTGAGTCAATCGCATCAAATAATCAAAGAAATGTTCAAACCAAAATAACTGCTCATAGTTCATTTGTGCCAAAACAAAAGCTTGTGAAAAATTCCAAATCACTTCCTCAAAATGCAGTTGCTCCAAATCCTGCTCAAATTACCCCAAAACAACCTATATTGCAAAAACATAACCCTCAGAAAAGCATTTCTAAAATTGGAAGAACTTCAAGTTTGCCCAATGGAAGCAGTAAGAAGCTTTCTTCTAGTAAGCAGGTAAGTCTTTTAATGTTCATATGGAAAAATTTACTTGATCTTGTAAACAAAGTGAAAGGATGCTAAATCCAGGTACAGAAACTTGAATCCCTTAATAAATTTATGATGTAGACATTGGAATCCATAATACAAAGTGAAACTATATCCAGTAAATATTGATACTGAGTTTAATGGAATATCTCCTTATAAACTGTTCTGACATAATCATTTAAAGATAGACTTTTTCTGATAGATGTAATCTTTTACCTAAACATTCCAAAATAGAATGCTGTAATGACTTTGATATATATATATACAAGTTTTCAAAAATTACCTATGAAATAAGTAATATAGCAGTGTCTTGGCGACGTGTAACAGAGGGGAAAATATGATTAATTTAATCGATAACACGTTGGTAAGTACATTCAAACCTCGTTTATCCAGACTAACTGGGACCATACGCAATCCGGATAATTGAATATCCGGGTAATATGGGAAATAAGCAAAACAAAATCCTTAACTAAGGAGACTTACCATTTATTACGTTAAAAAACCATGTTTTGTAACAAAATTACATAGTATTGTATACAAGACATTAAAAAATATAAAAATAACTTTTCACATAATTTCTTAAATAATTGGTAAGTCTAGTACATCTTTCTTAAACATAACAAAAAGCATTTTATTACTGTAATTTATTGTACAATCTATGTAGGAACTGTACATTGAATCAAACTAAAAAGCAAATATTTGGCATATTTGTAGTTACATTCTTGCTATCATAGTTAAAAATTATCTAATGTAAACATTAAATAAAAATATCTTAAAATCTGATCTGGATTATCCGGAGATCCTGATAAACGAGGATTACTGTATATATATATATTCGAGTTAAATGCAGAGAAAACTAAACAGACTGTAAACTATAAAAGTAATTTCAAAATAGAATTATTAGTATTTTGAATTTATAAAGTTGATATTTTAATGAAAATTTTCTGAAGGTTGAGTATATGTGATCTTAATACTCAGCTATTTTCAATAAGAAATCAAACATATTTAAAATCCTTTTTAAAGTCCTTAAAACTTTTATTGCAGATTCTTAAAAAGTCCTTAAGAACTCATTTTTGATAGCTGAAAATGAGTATGAACACTGGGAAAATAACAGTTTGTGTGGAAAATTAATATAAGTTGAAATCAAAGGAGGAAAATGTTCAGCCTTATTAAGCTCTCTAGTCATTTTGTTTAATTTCCTATAGTTATTTCATGTGCAAGAAAACTAAGAAGAATTTTTCAAAAATCTTTCTTAATGCACCTCTACACTATAAGAATCGCCATGCAAAATTTTAGTCCTTTAGGTCCAGCAGTTTGGTCTGTGCGTTGTATGTCAGTGAGTCAGTCAGTTACAGAACTGTTTTATATATATAGATTACAGCACTTTTCTGTGGATGCCTTGCTGATTGTCTGATGCCATCCTTTTCGTAAAAATGAAGTTTATCTGTAAGTGTGGGTAGGTGGGTATGCATGTGCAAAAAATTTTTTGTATCCTGTTGAAATTTATTTAGTAATTTCCTTTTATACATACCTTGGAGGACCTTGAACTAAATTTGATTTAGCTTTGAGAAACCTTGGACTAAATTATTTGATTTATCTTGCTCATTTTGCAAAGTGAATGCATACTTCATGAACATGCATAGTATATATATTTATTGCATTATTCAAAATAAAAAAAATTCTACAATCAATATCTTTTTCAGACCCGAGTTATCCAATCAAAGCTCCCTGTTACAAAATCTAATGTTGTGAGAGCTGCATCAAAACCTATGACTCGAAAGACTGATGTTGGTAAATCTGCAGTTGTAAATTCTTCTGAAAGATCAGATCTTGAACACAAGATTCAAGAAATGAGAGAAAATATAGCTGCCAAAAAAATACAGAGGAGTTGGCGAGAACATCAAAAAAATGTATATTTCAACAATTTTTTATATATGAACTATTTTTTATATATTTTATTTAGTAATGTATTCTATGTATATTAATGTTTGACAAAAACACCTACTTTTCATCAGAGTTTTACTCCATGTGATTTAGGGTTCTGAAAAGTGTCTAATAGCATCTTCACCTTGACCACAACCTTTCATGAACTGTAAAATTGTACTTTTCCTTTCAAAAAATTCAAAAAACAATTATGTAAAATAGAAGTATTTATAACTGTTCATCTCAATTTCTCTGTTTTAAATATACTGGCATTTGAAAATAGTTTTGCATAAATCATTAGAAAAGCTAGCAAAAGCTAAGAAATTTTTAATTGTCTGACTGTCTAAAGATAATGCATAATTGAGATAGATATGATGAAAAGGAGACAGCCCTCATGGTGATTATAAAATCTATTCTTTCTTAGCTCTTTTCAAGCTTAATACTAGGACAAAAAGATAAAATCAATTATATTTTATTTTGCAGTTACGAATACTAGTCAGAAATTTTCTCTCTTTATATATATTAATGCACTTACATATGTAGTGAAATCTCATTAAGATTTTAGATGACCACCAAAATGTAATCCTGAGAAACATCGCTGGAAGTAGATTTACTTCAATACTCTTCAAAGGAAGCTTAAAACTTTATTTTTACAATAAAATGTACTGCTAAGAAATATTTAAATATATTCCCGTAACCGTTCTTATATATTTATTTGCTTGTATTTTTTATGTCATAATAAAATTAAGTTATCCATGTAAACTTTAAAAAATCCTCTCTTGTATTCTCTCTCTCACTCTCTCTCTATATAGAGAGCAGATGTTAAGTTTCTATTTGATCAAACTGTAATAAGCAAAAATACATACCATGTAATATGTTCATTAGTGGGGTTTTTTTCTCTTCTAAATTATGTTATTTGCATTGATGAAACATCACAATATTTTTTTCTATTTTTAGATGCAGCATGCAGCTGATTTTGAATTCCAAAGTGGGGGAAAGGTGAGCACCTTTATTTTTATGAAATGTGTATGTATGAATGCCTAATCAAAATTTTGATAAAAATATGTCTTACTTTATTATTAATTTTTTAAATGCATTATTTAAGCATTAAATCAGGATGAAACTCTTTGAAATCCAAAGTAGAATTCACATTAGACATTACTTTCTGAGGAGTAATTGATTATATGGAATGTGTTTAAATGAATGTCACAATATAAGGTTATGTTCACTGGAAGAAATTATGACATAAGTTCCAAACATAATTTTATGTCCACAATTTCTGATAAGCAGGAAAAATGGAGAACCTAGTTTATTTTAAAGTAAAATAAAGAATGTCGGTGAGAATATGTGGCTGAGATCAAGTTATATTCTTTCTGAATACACAATGGGTAAATTCTAAAACATAGTACAGGTGGGACATAGCATGGTAAGCTGATGTGATTTAAAATTTTATTTAGTCATGATTGGTATTTTAACACCTAGAAGAGTGTTTGAAAATGGATTGAAAGGAAGTATTTCAAAGTGTGTGTGATAGTGCTTATAGGGAAGTTTTAGTTGGTGCCCAAAGTATAGGAACACAGCTGTGTGATAGTGTAGATTTTGCCTTAAAAAACTACCTTTAGTTGATGGTAAAATTGACTCTCATAAATGTCATAAGCAGCTGCAGATCAAAATAGGTGGAATAAAATATGCTTCAAAAAAGAAAGTTTTATCTAAATGTTTCAAATAATGGAAGTAGTGAATGAAAGAAAATGCATGTTCCCAAACAAAAAAATTTCTTGTTTCAAAATCAAAATAGTGTTTCCCAAAGTAGGAATCAAAATGGAATTTCCCCCTCTAAAACTGTACCAAATCAGGAAAATTAGCACCAAAACTAGTGAAGTAAGTCAGGGATTAGAAAAACCTCAGTAAATTCATTTTTTGTGCATATGTTACAGTTAATTATAGTTAATTTATTAGGTTTTTTCTATTCCTTGTACCCAAACAAGTTTAATGTAATTGTTTACTCTTTATGTTAGAAATTTTCGAAAAATACAGCATAATTATCCATTTCTTTCTCTCCCCCCTTGAAAGTAAAAATAAAAAGAATAACCTCATAATTGTATTTTATTTAGTTTTAAAGTTTTAAAACTATGTAACTTGTTTTAAAGTTTAAATCATGATATATATCCTTTTTTTTATTATTGATAATTTATGACAAAATTTCTTCCAAGTACTTTCATAAAAATGTCCTGTTTTTTAGGCACTAACTTTTATTATCAGCTCTATGAAACATCATAAGTTGAGGAAAGGCAAGCTAAACATCCTAGTCAAGAAAAGGAATCATTTTCCAGAAAATATAAGAAAGGAAACTTTTATGGAAGCCATTGAATCAATATCAAAGAAGGTTTGGGATCAAGATTTTAGCACTTCCTAATTATTTCAATAATTATGTGTTTCTAGTACCTTTTTTTCTTATGGAGATAATTGTTTATCTCATTGAGGGCTAAGGCTAGATTTCTTCCTCAGGTTTTTCTCTAAGTTTATATATTTGTATTATTATATATATATTTAATTTATAATATATTTCATAAAGTTACCGTACGTCTTTCTTCGTAACATAATTTTGACTGACAAACTATTTTGTATTGTTTGTTAAATGAGAAATATTTGTACTTAAAATGAAGGAACTAAAAATAATTTTATTCTTTAAACAGTTGTATAGTTAAGACTTTTTTAGAATGAAAGTTGTTTTACTATATTATTCAAAACAAATGATTGATAACATTTTCATCTCAATGTTATTAATCTCTTTTCTTCCACTTATGTTAAGTTTTTACTATTTTTTAATAATGGAAATGTATTTTATGATTTTAAGACTAAAAACAAATTTATTTTGCTATGGATGCATTGTGAATCTGTCATATTTTCTTTGGGGAAATTTGGGAGTCTAATTTGAATACTTTTTGGGTAGATTTGAATACTAGTCATTGAATAGTAATTTTTTGTTATATCTAATCTTTAATTTGTTGTTCAGATGTTTACTATATGATTTTCACAAACTAAATATTTTATTAAATACACATTTATCCAGCTCATTTGATGCCAAATTTTGCTGTTTTGAATGTTTTAATATCAGAAATTTTTAAGTGGTTGTTTAAAAGTGCCAAAACTTAGCATGTGGTTGTTGTAGCATATATATGTTAGATGTCAGTAATATTCATGAAATTTTTATTTTTAATACATGGACTGTGATAAAGAATAGATGCTGATTATCAGTTGAGGCTCTTCCATCATATGAAATTAGTAAAAAATCTGTCGAAATGAAACTCTCAGTTAATCATATAGGGATTGATTCAAAAGTAAAGGTACAAGAGACTAGTAATTTTGCATGGTTAGCATGCATCAAATAAAAAATTTTAAAAATCTATCTAGAACATGTTAATTGATAATGAATTTTGTTGTACTTTAATTATTTGTAAATATTTATAGATTTATTATTAGTAGTACAGAGTGATTGTTACCAACAAAATGTTTCTTGTGATGAATGTCATTTTTTTTCTTGTAATATAAGTTTATTTGTGTGAGGAAGGAAATTTAATGTTTTCATTGTGTAGTTGTACATTTTATGACTTTTGAAACCATTGATGGAAATATATGCAAATTCAGTTGGTGCATTGAAAACCACAATGTTTTATGTTATTCATCATATATGCATTTTTACCTAGGCACATCATCTTTTATCTCTCTTTTCACCCTACTTTTTTGTACCTATCCAAGTTTTAAATATTTTGTATTCATATTCATTTACTATAATACATAATAAACTCGAGTCTTTTCTGTTACAGCTCTTCTGAAAAGAACTTATATATTTGTATATAGTTAAATTTTAAAAATTTATAGTAATACTTTTTTTAGAATGTTAGAATATCTATTAATAGAAAGATTGTTACAATGCTTTATCAGTGATACAATAGTTTTGATATCAAATATTGGGTCATCCCATCAATAATGCAGTATTTTATAGGTAATTTTGAAATGACACAAAAAATTGCTTGTTTAATGTGAAATATATTTACCATTATTATTCTGTACTTTTTCCTATACTAACTAAAATTATCTTACTCCAATACTAAAAAAACAATAGACCATACAGCAGTAAATATGCCTCCCACCTCAGTGGTGGCTCCAGTCCAGAGATTTGGGAGTGGAGGCAATGTTGGCTCTTAGGGTTATATATGTATATAAAACCCTATGATGATGTTTATTTCTTATATATATATATATATATATAATATACTAGCTGAAAACCCGCACTTCGCTACGTAGTACATTCAAATTAAATACAACGGTCAATGTATGCAATTAATGCCAAAATAAATATGTATATATATATATATATATATTTATCAAAAAATCGTAAGGGATATTTTTATAGACAAAATGTAGAAGAAAATATTCAAATTAAATGTAATAGGACATACTAAAGAATATAGTACAGTTAATATAGTACAGTTTGAGGAATATAATATCTTTTATTGTATTTTAATATTTTTTTTTTATAATGTCCAATCATCTGTCGCATTAACAAGGAAAAAAAATATATTTTTTGTCTATTTAGTTGTTATCCACGTGGCGATAAATTTATTTAAAGTACCAGAAAAAGAAATCACGTGACCAGTGTTTAATAAATTAAATTCTAAAAATGAATCTTTAAAAATTTCCCAAAAATCATATAATGGAGGTAAAGATTCGAAAAAGATCTCATTTTAAAGGAATTTTTATGATCTTTCTCGTGATATAAATTTTATAACCCTCAAATTATTATTTTAAATGCAAACTTTAAAAAAAGTTACTAAAACAGCTTAAAAATTTAATTTTTCAAAAATCTTTCTTAGTGCACCCCTACACTATGAGAAGAATCACCATGCAAAATTTCAGCCCTTTAGGTCCAGCGGTTTGGTCTGTGCATTGTATGTGAGTCAGTCAGTCAGTTACGGACTGTTTTATATATATAGATAAGAAATAAACATCCTCTCATTTTAAATTTTAACTCATTTAGTATTAGGTCTAGGATTATATAATTTTAGGCTTAAAAAAAAAAAAATTCGCCAGGCATTTTATGGGGGTTGCAATTGCCCCTACTGCCCCCCCCCTCCCTGGAGCCACTGTTGTTCCACCTATCTGCCATGATGATGCAATATTGCATCATTCATTTTAGGGAAATCCAAAATACTGCATTATTTATGGGAAACTCAATAATTGAAAAAAGAAAATAACCTCTCAAGGTTTTAAGTCTAAAATTGATGGCAGCATTGATTGAATTCCTGCTGAATGAAAACATTTTAGTCTGTAAGATTTCATGCATTACTTTCATTACAGAGGCTCCATAGGACTTCAAATCATGCTGAGAAGTTAATTAAAATTCAAAAAATACAGGAATGAATGTTTAAAATTAACAGTGAAAATTTATTTGACTAATGTCTGTCTGTTTGCAACTGTTTTTCAAAAGGAGTAAAATACAAATAATAATAATAATAGTCGGATAAAAATAGTGATAGTTTCAATATTCAATAGGAGAAAAAATAGTATAGTTAGTAGCAGATAATTAAAGCTTTCATTATAAGGAAAATTTTATATAAGATGTATGTCTTCACTGAGTTAAAGCACCATCACACTCATTATGTATGATTCAATGTATGTGCAGCTAAAATTTGACTGTTGATTGTTTTCATGGAAATTTACTTCACCGAGGGAAAGTATCATCACAACCATTATTTATGCTACAATATATGTGCTGGTAAAATTTGAATGTGCTCAAAAAACATGTCCGGAAAACAAATTTGTTGTGTCAAAAGTAAAAACTTTCATTCTGATGAAGAGGAAAGTTGAAAAAAAATGCCTATTTATTGTCTGATATGATCAGAAAAGGTGTGAATACAGTACTCATCATTGCACTTTAGATAAAATTATAATCTAATGCACAGTTTTATACAAATTACATATTATAAAATTATTAATTTATTTGTTATATATAATCATGTTCATATTGTATCAAATTTTCTGTCACAAAAAAAAGTCCAAATTTAGATTCAGCACTTAATATAAATAGATATTTTAATACTATCTAAGATGAAAAACAAATGGATATTTTTCCCTAATTTAATTTTAGAGTTTAAAAATTTAGCTCTTGATGTAAATCCAAATTAAAGTCTTAAAAATGATTATTACATTTCATATCTAAACATTGAAATTTATGGCTGCTTTTCCATTTTTTGCAACATGTGTTGCATTTCTTAAAACCTGGCTCTTTTTAATTTATATAAAGATGTTACTCCAATTAATTAGACTATCTAAACTAGATCATCTGAATATAGCATTGCAAAATGTTTTTAAAAAATAAAGTTTTTATAAAAAATTGTTTATATTTTAGATTGAAAGTAGTTCACTTTGGTGATATGACTGTTTTAATAATCTTGCAATAAAAGACTAAATGCATTAGCAAATTTCAGTTGAAACATCAAGGTAGAATACAATAGTACAAAATAAGTTTAAATAAAAAAAATTATGAAAACTTTTCTGTCCGTATGGGATGTATTTGTTTTTAGCAGTGATCTATCATTTGCAGTATGCCATAGATTAGAGTGCTTGGATGTAAAGAGTGGTGACTTATAAGAGTCACTGATTGAATGAAAGTACTTTTTTGCCATCTGATAGTTGGTAGTCTTTACCCTTTTGTAATAGCATTATGATATTATGTGTTGTTGAAAAAGGGATTATATCTAAAAATAATAATAATAGGGGTAATGTCTTTTGTGCCTTGTGCATTAACAGCAAGATTTAATCTCTGCAAGATTTTAAGCATAAAAGTTTATATAGTTTTCAAAACAGGTAATCTGTTAATGATTGTTTATATCTTGCAAAATAGCTAAGACACAGGCAACCAGAGTCTGTTGGTTGGAGTCTCACTCTCAGCATGGATGTTTGTAGCCATTCAAAATCAGCTTTAAACTGTAGATCCCAGCAAACCCTTGTTCAGCAAAATATAACCATAATGCTCCTAAACCAGCCAAACTATTTTTACTCTTCAATGTCACTGCAATAATTGGTACTCCATCAGTAATATTTATATACAAAAGCTTATTTCAATATAGTTAAAGGCAAATACAATTTATTTTACTAATAAAAAAAGGTAGCCTAGCAAGAACTGCTTTTGTGAAATATTTAAATATTTTTTATCGTGTATTCATAGGCTAAATGTTGGCTAAGCATTAACAGCCAAGGTATTGGCACTAGAGTATATAGGTTCTAGTTCCACTGTTGGCATGAATGTTTGTAGCTATTTAAAATTAGATTTAAACTGTAGATCCAGATCTAATTAGCTCTTGTGACACAAAAGATGACTGTAGCACTCCAAAAACAACCAATCATGTATACATAGTTTTATTTAAACTATGAAAAATAACTGTAATAATAGGCTCTCCATCAGAAGCATTTAAACACATGAGCTTACTTCAATCAATGATTTGAAAAAGTCACCAAAGAGACACAATCAGGTAAAATGAAGTTGGGTTTAAAAAAAAAAAAATCTGCTGTGCATGTTTATTTCAATTTTATAGGTTGTATGTAATCAATGATCATATAAAGGCAATCTACTAAAAGTTAAAAAATATATAGTTAAAATATATATAATGTATCTGTATGGTAGATTATGATCAGGGTTCGTACATATTTTTAAAAATCAAAAATAGGAAGTTTCTAAAGACTTTTGAAGGAGCAGAGATAGCATTTTTAAGGACCTCAGAAATGATTTAAAATGTTTTATTTCCAAAGTTTAGATATTTAAAAAAGATTTTAGTATTCGGATCACTGGAACCTTATGTTCTTATGATAATTTCTCAAAAAATTTCAAGCTTGGCTATGGCCATGGCTCTGGCATTCAGCTTGGAGCCTGTGGATTTGTCCCACGATTAGCATAGGTGTTTGTAGACATTCAAAATCGGCTTTAAGCTGTAGGTCCCAATTTAATTAAGCCTTGTGTAGCAAAAGTTTACTCTCTTAACCAACAAACCAAAAATTTCAACTTTATAATATTTATAATGTTTTGAAAATATTTTTACAAGTTGTAATACCTTTGGTTTTCCCTACATTTAACCTGATAAATTTACACCAGTAAGCAGTGTTATTTTGAGACATTAGAGTAAACTCTAGTTTAAATAAATAAATGAATATATGTATCTATACACATAAATACATTATTTAGAGGTGAGAGGGATAATATCAAATTACTTTTTTCATCTTAAGTAACAGTCATACAGAATATTACTGAAAGATACATATACTAAGGGGAAAAAATGCATATTTCCGAAAGCCAATTGTTGACAGTCGTAATTTGAAATTCTTGTACTTTCAATTGGAAATAATTTTTAGGGACCAGAAAGTAAACAAAAACAAGGTAAGGACCACATATGCAAAAATAGGGCTTTTTAAAAAAATTTAAGAGCCCTTAAAAACCCATACTAAAAGTAAGGAGTTCTTAAGGACTTTTAAGGACTGTACGAACTCTGATGATAGAATTTAAATATACAAATGCCCTAATTGTAAGTGATATTAGCTTTTTATATTAAAAAGTAGTTTTAAAATAAAATGCATTCCACTAATTTTCTCATTTTAGGTAAAATAAAGCCAATGATATATTTTTAGATTCATAATGTATATAGCTGATATACAGCACTATCTACACTTTTTCCATGTAGGTCACACATGAATAAATTTTATTAGATATTTTTATCAGAATTCCAAGTTTAAGTAATTTTAATAAGACTAATTTCAAAATATACTATTATAATTATGTAGAATATGTTTGACTAATTATAAAGCTTTCACAATGTAAATATATTTTTAAAATTTAATTATTTTAAATTGTGAAATATTGTAGTTGTTTGTAAAAAATCTCTTCAATAGAAAGGATAAACTTTCAATACTGAATATTTCCATAAAATTTAGAAGTGCAATGTATAAACATTTACCTGAACAAAGTCAAACAGGGTTAAGTAATTCTGTAATTAAAACTGTTAAGGATGTTTTCACAGATATTATTTGCAAAAGTTCTCGTTACATCCTTAGTGAATAGTAAAATCTGATATGTTAAGCTCCTTCAAATACTGAACAGATTTTGTGCACACCTGATAAAATAAAAAGATTTAATTATTAACATGCCATTCCTTTTTTAATACCATTCAAGTTAAATATCTTTCAATATGTTACCCAAACATTAGTTACTTCATGCAATTTTTACAAAAGTTCAGAAAAATGCACAAGTTGAAAATACAGGATTTAAGAACTTTTATAGTACACTATTGCTTATTGTAGAACTTCATTAAAAGTCTTAAGATGTTCTGATAAATGTTAATTTGTACTTTCTTGCTACTATGGATGTTTTTTTGGGTCAGTGTTTAATATTTTTTTGTCTATAGCACACACTGTGTTGTTTGCTCTATTTAGTGCAATTATCTTTGTGTCAAATTTGAATATGCCAAATATTTATGGGGGGATAAAGAGCAGTTCAATTAGCATTTGTTAATATTGCAATTGTTGATGTTTATTTTGTATACTTTATCTTGTTATATTATCCTATAATTTATTTCAATTGGATGTTTAAATATTTTTCTTCTGTAAAATTTACATCATAATTTAAGTTAATAAAATGTACTAGTACCTCAGTAAGTTGGTGATTGAGTAGAAATTTTTTATTATATAAAATGATCATGAAGTTTAATGCAGGATGAAGTGATCAATAGTGCACATAAAATCAAAAATATCAATAAATGAAATGGTTAAATCCCAAAACGTTTCATTCTTTATTTCCTTTTCTGTGATACTGGCAAGCTAAAATAAAAAATGTTCCACCCTGCCAAAATTTTAAAGTTTTTCTTTTGTATGTGCTTTTTTAACAGTGTTGAATTCATATGATTCTTATGACCTACCTTTTTAAAAAGAAGAAATTTAATGCTTGTGTTCATATTTTAAAATATTCTTACACAATTCAAAGATTTATAAAGACATACAAAGGAGGAACCATAAAAAAAATTTTTTTTTAATTTATTTTCTGTTCTCAAAAATTGTTGAGTATTAAAGCTTAAGGATGACTGTTTTCTAATGGTCATGGTATTGTTTACTTATTAAATTGTCTCATCATAAAAATCAGCAGATAATAAACAATCAAGTTTTTGAATTTGAATTCAGCATTCTTCACTCTATTAAGATTACATATTTTATAGGATAGGAAATTCTTGCCTACCAGCCATAATCATAAAAAATTAGTAATATTCATTAATGCAAAATCATTGCTACCATCATTAAAATAAATAAATTATTATATATATATTATGTATAATATATATATTTCATATTTGTACGACTGTGAAGAAGAAATTAGAGAAGTGGTAAGAACATTAATAAATTAATAAGTGTTTAAAAATCACGCAAGTACTTTAATTGTAATTAATAGGAAAACAACAATAAAATTAATAATAAAATTACCTTCCAAATGCTCTTGGTATATGAGGCAGTGAAAGGCAAAGTGGTGTAAGTCCAAAGCATTTTACTGCAAAAACTACAAAAATTTCCACTAAAAATTTAACAAATTATAATTCATAACAATTATTATGATATTGCAAATAATAACTATTTGCAATTCCACTATAAATTGAACATGGAGATTACATTTTTGCCCTCAAATAAAAAAGTTGAAAATGTGACTTATACCACTTTGCCTTTCACCGCCTCATATGTGTGTTAGAAGTTTAGTTTTAGTGTGACGGGTGAGCCTGCTGCTCACTGCACAATTGTTCGAATCGCAGAATAAAGCTTGATACAACTACTCATCTCTTTTTCGACATAAATAATTTTTGAACGATATTTGTTCTTTATAACAGCAACTGCTGAAAACCCAGCCTCGCACAGATATTAAATTGCAAAGGGAATGAGAACCCTTATAGCTTTTGCACTTAGAATGGGATACTCATTATTTATAGATCTCCAAAACTTCGTCAAACCCAAAAAAGCAAATTTTGCTTTCAGGCTTTGTCACTCGATAGCTCAATTAGATTTTCTTCCTCTTGTGAAGTGAATTCTTTTAAGCTTCAACATGGAATGGATATTGGATCCACACAAACTTCTGGGTTTGGTCTTCTGCAAAGTACTTTGTGAACCAATCAAGTTAGTTATGATAGGTGCTATGAAAAACCTTTTCTACAGACCATGTACTGCTGCAATACAGGAAAACAATCTTTGTCTCCATTATCATTGTTTTCTTTTCCACATCTGTAGTTTTTTCTTGAATGATGAAATCTTCTCTTCAAGCTTCAATATATGCATGTTACGGCCCTGAAGACAGATTAGATTGGAGATCATGGGCGCTTCATGGCACCCCTGATCTCTCTGCGTACACACTTTGGGAACCCCTGGCCTAGCAGTTAGTGTACTGGGATTCGGTACTGAGGATACTCAGTTCGAGTCCTGACAAGTGGCACTAAATGCTCTCATGTCTATGCAGGAAATAGGCACATTAACATCTTCCTTCTCGCTCCCATCATAATCAAGGGGTGGGGTTTCGCCTTATATTTCTCGTGCCTGTGATATTTCCGGGCTGGACTGTTTTAAAGTAATGCACCAAAAAGACAAAAACAATCCATTTCATTTTCGCTGAAAATTTTTATTTCTTATTTTACATACCAGATGGCAGCACCAGTCAATTTATAATGCATTTGGGTTTAACTAGGTGTACCAGATCAAGAACTAAATGGAATCCTCCTGAAAAAATAGGCACTTTTATTACAGTTTTCTTGAAAATTATGTGATTGTTAAGGGATTAAACAATTCCAGGTTTAAGGGGGAAACTGAGTTTTTCAGACTTTTACTGATTTAACCCAGTTTTATTTTTCTTAAATTCTAGGTTCTTGGTAACTACAAACCCTGATATACAATGGCTCCAAAAAGTGTTTGTACACTTATAATTTTCAATGAAATAGAGGTCTATCCATTAATGATAGTACATTAAAATGAATATTTCAGAACGGGTATTTTATAATAAGATCTATAATCTATTCTTAACAAAACTACATGAAATATTTTGAAAACACAGTAAAACTTTATTTTTAAGAAACCAGTAATCAAAAAGTAACAAAAACTTTATCTCACAAAAGTCATCGTACACTGAAATATTTTCGGATAAATTCATAATTAAAATTATCGTCTGGCGCTTTATTTTTATTTTTTAATTGTGGTGGCATTTAAAATATCGTTTGGCTTTAATTTTTGCTTGCCTACTCCGTAATATTCTACTTATTATTTAAAAACGGCTCGTAGTCGTAAAGAAACAACAAACGGCATTCGAAAATTGATTATTTTTCATCATAGTAGTGGTAAATCGGTTCGGAATATTGCTAAATTACTTAATTTATCCCATTCTACTGTGCAGTATGTTATAAAACGCTGTAAAGAAGAAAATCGGATCGAAAACAAGGTAAGAAAAGGTCGTCCGGCAAAGTTAACAAAACGTGATCATTGATTTATAATTAGAAAATTTATGAAAAATCCACACTTCAGTGCTGTAAAAGTTTCTGCAGAGTTTAATGAAACATTTTCTACTTTAATTTCACCTGAAACTGTTTGACAAGTTCTCAGAGCAGCTGGATTACATGGACGTTCTGCCCATAGAAAATTTTTTGTGATTGAGAAAAACAGAAAGCTTAAGCTTTCCTTCGCACTATCAATGATAAATAAGTCCCAAACGTATTGGAATAATGTCTTATTTGACGATGAAAGCAAGTTTAACATTTTTGGTTCTGATGGGCATATAATTGTATGGAGAAGAGAAAATGAGAAACTTATTCCAAGAACTTGGTAGGAACAGTTAAGCATGGCGGTGGAGGTGTCCTTGTATGAGGGTGCATGTCAGCATCAGGACTAGGTAATTTGGTATTTATTGATGGCATAATGAATCATGCTGTTTATATAAATATTTTAAGAGAATTTAAAATTATCAGCCCAAAATTTGGGTATTGGAAACAACTTTGTTTTTTATCAGGATAACAATCCTAAGCACACAGCTCTCAATGTTCACCTCTGGTGTCTCTATAATTGTCCACAAGTTTTGAAAACACCACCTCAATCACCAGATTTAAACCCAATAGAACATATTTGGAGAGAACTGGATGTTCGAGTACGAAAAAATGACATTCACACGAAAAGTGAGCTAAAAACAATTATGATGGATGAATGGATGAACATTGATGCAGAAATTACAAAAGAACTAGTGCAATCTATTCCCAGACGTTTAAAAGCTGCTGTGGATGCTAAAGGATATCCTACTAATCAGGGGGCCCGATTATGAATGCTGGGGGCCCCTGGGCAGATGCTATTTGGGGCCCCCCCCTTACGGACATTTATAAAAATACATACTATTAGAAGTACTAGGTGCATACCAAGGGGGTTTTGGGGCCCGCTAGCATCAGGGGACCCTGGGCAAAGTCCCGATTTGCCCATGCGATAAAAAGGCCCTGCTACTAATTATTAATTTAACAAAAAATTAGAATATTTACTAATATGTAGATATTTTTTACAAGTGTACGAAGACTTTTGTAGGATAAAGTTTTTTATTGGTTAATGGAGTTATTAGTTACTTTTAGATTATTGGTTTCTTAAAAATAAAGTTTTACTACATTTTAAAAATATTTCATGTAGTTTTGTTGAGAATAGATTATAGATATTATTATTAAATACCCATTCTGAAATATTCATTTTAATTAATGGATAGATCCCTATTTTATTGAAAATCTTAAGTGTATGAACACTTTTGGGAGCCACTGTATATAAACACATTAAATTTGTATGCTAAATATTGCAGCAATACTATTATTACATAATTTACAGTATTAATATTCAACAATTGGATTTCACAAGAAAAATGAAAGTGAGACTTTGAAATTTTTTTTATTATACTCAAACTAATAACATACAAAAAAATTAGTAACTGTTTAGTTTTAATCATGCTTGAAGCCTTACACCACAGTATATTTCTTAGTAAATATGAGTACAGATATTGGCATTGGAATTTTCTATCAATGAAACCTTCCAATTTTCCTGACAAAAAAAATCACAGACACATGCCGTTCATTTATTTACAGTAAGAACAAGCAACTCTTCAAGCCTAAGGCACCACAATATGAGCATTGAATGAAACTTCAAAGGCAGGATAGGAGGTTAGAAATGTACATATACAGAAATGATTACTTATTTTTTTAAACAAATGAGGGCATTATGCCATATATTTTCAATAAAGTATGAATTCCGTACAATACTCATTAAGACAGCTTTTGTTTACATAAATATAAAAAATAATTTATATATGCACCTAAAATTATACTTTTTGTCATTAAACATTTAACTTATAATAGGTTATTTAAAACTTATTTAAATTATCTTTTAAATAAGTTTACTTATTTAAAGTAGAATTTGAAACATAAGGAGAAGTGTCATATTAGACAATTTTAAATAACTACTTTTGTATTCTTAGACAAAATTCACATATTTCCTAGCATCTAGTATATTACGAGCCTGTAGGCTAAAGTAGTTAAAAATCATTCTAAAAAAGTAATATAAAAAATGAATTTTTACTTAAATACAAATAATTTAATAAAAAATTACTGAAAAGTAGAAAGAGTTAGGTCCTGTTCACATAGGAGTCCAATAGCGGAATTGTTAAAACATTGAAATATATTTAACCAATTACAAACCTCCAAACGATTAGCAACGAAATTTTCAACAGCTATGATTGGTTTATTTCCGTCTCAGCGAAATCTTTCCTTTTACGCTTCCGCTACCGGACTCCTATGTGAACAGGCCCTTGATTGTAATATGAAATTAAAAGATCTTTAATATTTTCAATGAATTCTAAATGACAGTATAGCAACTGTAAAATATACAAAATTTATCAGAACATATTTCACATTTTTACACCATATTTCATTGTAAATAATCATTCTAACTGAAAAAATATAAAAAGATTAAATACTCGGCACTGAAATGAAATAAAGGGGAAGAGGGGGGGGGACTATATGAAACTATATGATTTGCATGTTGTAACTAACACAGAAATTTTTTTTTTTTTTTTTTAGGAATCAAATGAGATAATTACAAGGTACAGAAGAAGCTCAAGCACTGAACTGTGCTCTTACATCATTCAGATTTCCTCCAAAGCATCCTTTTCACGACATACCACTTTTCAGAATATGAAGATGGAACGTAATATAATATATATACTAACAATTTCATGAAACATGTTAAACTTGCAAAGAAGTCAATCCAAAGTTAATTTCTTGTAAGTATATATGTGATCAATTTGGTGACATTTATATTTCATTTCAATATAATTGAAATGTGGAAATAAAAGCACTGTAACTAGCAAAAGATTCACAAATTTAATATCTTAAAACTCACTATTAGAATTAAAAAGATATATTTGAATTTAAAAAGTTTACAGTATGTAAAAAACTCTTTTTAAGTTTTTGAAATACAAAGATAATAAATTTTTAAAATATAAGGCAATTTCTAAAGTGATTTGATTTGTATAAATTCTTACCTATTGAAAAGTTGGTGGAGAGGGAAGCAAATAAAATTTGTTCATGATGACAAAAAATAGACAAGATCTGATAACATAACAGGATTTTCCTATTCTACACTATCTAAATAATGAAAATTTACCTTCTTGGATCCACATCTTGCAATAAGAGCAACTTTATTAAACACATCAAAAACTTATGAATTGTTCAAATTTACTATTTAGTTACTTTTACAATCAAAATTAAAAGAGAAAAAGAAACTCAATATGCATGATATTACATTGAAATAAACAATTTAGTTGAGAAACATTTACAAGTTTACTAACAAATTTCAGTAATTGTATACTGAAACAGAAAATAATTTAACTGTACGTAAATACATACTGAAACAGAAATTTAAAAGTAATTTTAAATAGCATCTAATATTACTACAAACTTAAATATTCAATTAACTTTTTTCCCCCACCGCACCTGTCACAAGAGGTTAGAAATAATTGCTTTCATTAAACCTTCATAAGTATTTAAATAAAAAGCACTGAAAAAATATAGAAAACTATATACTATCAAAAATCATGACATTTTTATTAAATTCAGGACTCAGATCAACTTTCTATTAGGTAAACATCGGAATATTTAAGTTTTTATATATATTTTTTAATATTGGTCTAACATTCTGGCATATACAAATGACTTTTGTATAGAGAATTTCACTACATATCCTTTAATTTTAAAAGGCTTCTTAAGTACTTATTTCGAATGTTTGAACTTTATTTATTAACACTTCAATATAATTATTAATAAAACTTGGATAAATAAAGATCAGTAGTCATTATATTAAAATCAATAAAGTCAAAAACCTTTCATGCTATTTCATGCATGAAATGTTGTGCCTAAAAATTTCTTTAAAACTGTTATAGATAAATCAATATCCTATGAATCAAACAAAAGAAATATCCAAATAACACAAAAAGAAAAATAAAGAGACACATGACAAAAATAATTATCAGACTAAAATTAAGATAAAAAAATATACTTCCAATCTGAGATTTTGATTAGAAAGCCTATTAAGCAAAACAATAAAATCTAGTCCATTATACTCTACAAACAAATATTTTAGTGAAGCTTTATACTTTAAATACAGACTAACAGATGATAAAAAAAAGGATAAAACTTTACAGAAATAAAACAGAAAACTAAATTTTTTTTAAATTTACAAAATTTATACAGATAATTTTGGTATATTACAGAAGAAATAATGGTCTCTGTAAAACAATCTAATTAAAGACTTAAAATGCTCTCAAAGTTAAACAGGATGTAAAAGGAAAAAACAAATGTACAGAAAAGCATATCACTAAATAACTAAATGCAATAAACATGTACAACAAGGACTTGCAAGAAGGGATGCATTTTAATTCCATTTTCTCATCAACAGAATTTAAACTCATTTTTATATTCTTCAACAGTTATGAAATATAAGTTAAGTATAACAAGACAAAGAACAGTATAAAACAATTTCATATATTTATGGTTGTGTAGATGAATGGAAAGGCTACAGAAGACAAACATACAGTATTCACTGTACACATACATTGTTTAATGTTTTTCTTTTCGATACCTATTTTTAAAAAAAATTGCCCTAGTAGTAACTCAAATAATTATGACTTTTTACTTCACACAGCACTAACTTGCATAGCAGTATTTAAAAATAACTCTTTTTTTTTAAAAATCATAATTTCAAAATGGCGTAATTTTTCTCTTCCAGTAACATTCAAGTTTACTTTCTGCAATACATATTCGAGCATTTACATTTCTTATTATCAAGCAATTTCACAAGGAAGAAGAAAATATTTTTACGAACACTTATAAAAACTTTAAGTTTAAAATGAACAAGTTACTATTATACTCAAAGCAAAATTAATCCACAAGATAAAAGGAATTAAAAATTGCCCTTTTTTTGCAAAGTCTGGTACTAAACACTTTAGTGAAATATAAAACCTTGAATGTTCAAGATTACACCATAAATGAGGGAATGGTATGCCTGCCATTTTATGTCACAACAGTTGGTCTCGAACCAGCAGGCCAACATTGGAGTGCAGTCTGATATAATGTTTATGAACTATCCATAATAAAGAGTTGGATGAAAGAATACACAATTTTATGAGTGATAAAACAGTCATGATACATTCGGCAGCACCAGAGTAACAACTGTAAAAGCACACATCTCCCGCAGCAACACAAAATCAGATTCCACTTTGTAATTAGCAATCTTATAAAAAGTTGAGTAATGCACTTTCAAGTGTTCATTATGAAATACTTCTAAGTTATACTATGCAGGCAAACAGCTACTGAAGTTATTAACAGGATTTTCATATTCTTTCTTCTATAAAGGTTGTTATTCACTCATTTTTTTTGCTTGACCAAATGAGTCAATTACACCCTTTGAAGAGCTACCGGTTTGATTGTTTTATGGGGATATCAACATGCATTTATAATAATAGGTCTCCAAGAGAAATTTCAAAAAGAAGAAAATTGAGCAATGTAAGAATGAGTATAAAATGCAGATGTAAGGTTTTCTATAAAGCATTTTAATTAGATTCCAACCTCACAAGTTGTAAGAAAGCAAATCTATATAAAGGGAACAAATACAGAGCACTTTTTTCTATTGATTTGGGGAGAAATTTTTAGAGTATAACATTATAAATTCAGAGAAGAAGTACCAAAGAAATTTCTATTTATTTTCTCTAACTGAAGTCTGAATTTTTTTAACTGCTTTCTTGAAAGTATGAAAAAAAATACATCCAATGACAAGTAAACTAGGAATTAGACTAATTTAAGAAAATATTTACATTGCAGGACTTTTTTTTAAAATCAAATAAAAATAAAATGAACTCCTATCTATGTAAAATAATCTAGCTTGAATTCTCAGTAATTAGTATTGTCTGCATAACATTTAAACTATTTCATATAACTTTAAATAAATGTCATAAACAAAAATATGAAAATAGAATTTACTTTTTTTTGACAGATTTTAATTACTGAAAATATATCTGAAGTTTTTTTCAGTAAGTTTTCTTGTTATTCTTTGTAGCAATTCTCTGTTATGATAGGTAAAGTCTAATCAATGAAAAAAAATTTTTGTAGGGCAGATTTTCCTTGTATTAAAAAACAGACTGATTATACAGGCCAGGAGATGGCCGAATGGCTAGAGCACTGGCGTTTGTTTCAGATCCTGTGGGTTCAAGTCCCACTGTTGGCATGGATGTTTGTAGCCGTTCGGAATCGGCTTTAAACTGTAGGTCCCGGTCTAATTAGCCCTTGTGTACCAAAAAGTTGACCGTAGCACTCCAAACCAAACCAAACCAGACTGATTTTATAAAATAAATTTATTTAGAATTATGTAGAATTCTGTATTATGTTGAGTTACAATTAAAAGCTAGAAATTCCTTGTAACTTTTTCTTTTAAATTTCATCAAAACAACAAAATTTTGAGCTTTTAAAATTAACCCTAAGGAGAATTACATTTCTAAGATGTAAGTAACCTTTATTATTTCTTTTACAGGAGAAAATAAATTTTTTTAATGTTTTAATATATATCTCCAGTTATTCCTGCAATTTAATGAAACTTTACAGGCAGAAACACAAGTGTTAAAAAACAATGGCAGAATTGCAGATGCAGAACATAAATGTAATTCACCCATACTAGACTCAGGCATTTAAACATAGAAAGCAGTTAAAAAAAATTAATGATGCACATTATATAAATAAAGGGTAAAAAATTTATACAAGTGAGGTTTAATATTGATTGTTTATCTTGAAATTTTAATCAGTCTGCACAATATAATTTCTAATACTATCATATATAAAAAAGTAAAAATGATATCCAAATCAAATTAAAAATCTAAATTAGAAATTAAGATTGAAAAAATTATCAATCAAACTTGCATCTACAGAAATTATTTCAAAATGTTTGGATAAAATTAATAAACACTTGAGCACATTACTTCTTATATGAAGTAGTTAGTCCTTCTGCATACCTTGCTGTGCTTTTAAATTATGCAGCAAAGTCTACTTTGTCCCAGTTCAATGTACTTGAATCGCTAGGTGCTTTGAAATCAAGATCATCCAATGAAAACATATCTAGAAGTTCTTCACTGTTTCCCATGCTAGGTAACAATGGATCACTGTTGTAGATAGAACTTCTTTGCTGGTTGGCAGTAGAAATTAATGGATTATTGTTTGTTATCACTTCCAGCCAATCAGGAAGTTCAACATCCATTACATTATCACTATTGGTCAAGCTACTATTAGCACCTTGCTGTGGTTGCTGCAACATGTCTGAGAAACAAGTCTGAGGTGCACAGTCAGATGTATCTAACACACCAAGGTCCATGGATTCAATATTTTGCAACTCTAAAAGCAAGGAGTTATCAAAAACCATAGGGATATTTTGTTCAGGGGCACTACTAGAGGGTTCAGATTCCATTTTCACTGAGAGAAGATTGAGAGAATCTGAGTTCCCCAGTTGTTGCGTGGAGTTCATTGTAGACACAGGGGTCTCAACCACATTGACATTTGAGTTATTGACAGATGGGAACACTGGAGCTAAATTGCAAACTTTCTGAGTTTCTGGAGTAGTAGGAGTTGGTGGTTCTTGAGCCGCACTAGGAGGAAGCTCTACACAAAAATGTAAATTATATATAAATACAGATTTTTAAAAAAATATTTCATATAGGGACATGCTTTTTTTATGAAATTCCCCTCTTAGCAAACAGAAAAGAGAATTAACAAGGAAAGTGTGTAATAGGAACTTACTATTCTTTTGAAAACACTAGAAGTAAAAAAGGCAAACAAGAAAGCATATACAAGAATTTGATACTGTTTTAATATTCTATACTGCAATAAGGCTTAAAAGAAAATAAATAAAATACATAAATCCAATGCAAAGATTTTGAATCATGTATCATAAAATTGTTTGTATATTTCCCTGCATATAAATGTTAATTCATACTTATTGCACACTAAAAAATGTTAATTCACATATCACTTCATAAAATTTACATTTATGAAGTTAATGAACTAAACAGTAAATTAAGGATAGTTCACCATGGAAAATTGTCTATGAAGAGTGAAAATTTTAGGACAAAAAAATGTTAATGTATTTTTTTACAAAACAAAAATCCCATTACAATATTATGCAATGTAAGTTATTTTATGCAATGTAGTTATTTAAGTAAGCTATTTGCAATGTAAGTTATTTTATCTTGTGTCATATTTAAATACCAAAAAAGGTTTAAAAGGATTAAAATTTCCCAGCATCATTGACGAAGTATTAATTTGTCGCACAAGTTCATTTGGATAATTGTATCACATTAAGAGTGTATACCCAAAACTTTGTCTTTTCTACTTTTATCAGTCAAGTACACTAACATCATTTCGGCATCCTCATCTGACAATGTTGATAGACTTGGTGGATTTAGGCCATGAAATATGTTGGTCTCTGATGTCTTAATGTTTACTTAATATTTACTAGGCAAGTGCTTAAGAAACAGTATGGTTCTTTGATGTGAGGATACAAGAAACATTTTACTGACATATTCAGTTGATGTCTGAAATGAAAGTAAAAGCAAAGTTTTGTCAGAAACATCTGTCTTTCTTGTATGAGGCCAGTCTTACATGTCTAATGTGAATTCTATTAAAGGATGCATGTGCATAAGAAGTGTGATACATAAATGACAGATTCAAAATGTATAATGTTTAAACATACCTCCATTACTTATTAGAACTTCTAGTACTTCATCCACTGCTTGGCTCTTAACTGATTTTCTACCACTTCTTTTACTACTAGGCTAAAATGTTTAAAATTTAAATTTATTTCACATTATAAAAAATCAAAACATTTCATAACAAGTTTTGAAAACATTTTGTAAAAGTATCAAATGCTACAAAGAAAATATTTTAACTGTTATACACTTCTGCTTCAGGTACTATAAAATTGCTCTCTGGCTACAGAACCTGCGTATTTACAAACAATAAAGTGTGGTTTGTACTTAAAATTTTTTAAATATTTCAACACACATCAGAGACTGAATGTTCAACAGAATAAACAGATTTGAGTAGTTTAATCTTCACTAACATAATGAGGACGATATGCCTAATACCAAGAACAATTTTGATAGCTCTCTGTGAGAATCTGCTCCCTTAATCTCCATGCCCTCACCAAGATCCCCAACAATCTTAGAAGCCCATATTCTGTATAACCAAGGCCATTTCTGAGAGACTGTCTAGCTCACACAGCTACAAAACCATGGACTTTATGAACAGGAGTCCTGTGGACTAGCAAAGTTTAAAGCTTAAACTGCTAACCCATAACTATGTTGATACAAGATTTCTACAAAGAGCTTGTGATATAGAGTAAGTAAAACAAGAATAATATAGTACACACACCTAGTAAAATAAAAGCATACATAAACTTCAAAAGTTACCAAAATTACAGTGAGTGCTAGAAGAAATGTTTCAAAATGTTCAAACTGATAATATTTCACTTTAGTCACAGTACTTCTGTCACAATTTCCGATGAAAATTTCAGCAATCACAAGATTCCAAATCAACTAAAGCTTTCTTCAGAATAAGTGTAAATTGGGGAAAAGAATTAAAACATTCAAATATATTGTTGTTGTAGCTAAGGACACTGGATTAGGCTTATACTACTGAGATCCTAGTTCAGTGTACATAAGATAAGACAGGAAATAGAAACAAATATGCACAAAATTTTTATTTACAAACTATGACACTGGTGATGGAAAGTGGATTGCAGCTCCCCTTTTGCAGGTGAAAGATTGAGTATTACCCCAGATTACAACCATGCCTTATGCAGGATTCGAACCCACACCCCCGTATGGCAGGCCATTGCCTTAACCCCTTTGCCCCTGAGTGGCATACTCAAATATTAATATTTATTGTCAGGTGATGAATAAGAACACATTACTTGATATCATACAGAGAGTTTTATAGATTTGGAGAAGGTAAAGTGACAGAAAGCAAAACAGCAGAAGTCTTGAATCTTAGCATAAAGTAATAAAAGATTAATGCAAGTGACTTTTTCAAATTACTCACCAGATTCTTAGAGTCAATCTTGTAGCCCAGAGCATCACAAAAACAATTGAGAACCAGAAATGCTAGTCCATGTGACTCAAATCATCAGAGATTTGAAGTTGACTTTAGTTTACAACATGAAAACCCACAAAATTATTAACGAAAATCAACAAAAATAACTCACATTGCAATTCTAAGTGAAAGAAATGAAGGAATGACACCTTTCATCAGTTTAAATTAACTAAGAAAAGATAAAAATTGGTGGAGAAGGAAACTTCAACAAACAAACATCAAAAGTAAAATGTTAGACACCTAACATGTCTAGACATGCAGATAGTGAATGGGTCATGTTAAATAAAAAATATGAGGCAGAGATGCTAGTTCGAGGTTGATTGGTGAGCAAAAAGCCAACTTTTTCAAGTGTGGCAAGTTGAAATTCAGTAATGTAGAAAATCAGATGTCTTGAAAATTTTCCAGGACAGTTGACTTGAAAAGTAAAATAGAGAATCCTCCTCCTCCAGAGGAATTTCAAAAGTGTCACATGGATGATTACATTATTAAACCAATCCTTGAAAGAAAATGGAACTATCTGATGATTCTGATAAGACAGGGTTAATATTCAATAATTACAAGATAAAAAGAACTTTTTATACACCATGTTTTTAAATTTTCTGTTGAATCATATAAACTTGACAATTCTATGTATTAATAAATACTTTTTTAATTTTTTTTTATGAATTATCCCATCAACTTGAAAGAAAATGAAGTTAATTGGAAGTTAACTTGCGTTTAACTTTTCGTTCCTGTCCCAGCCGATAGATGGCTGCACTAATCTACAAAACAAAATTAACTGAAAATAACTGAAAATTAATTTAATTCTGCTTAAAGATGGCTAAAAGTGTTAAAAAAAATGCATTGTCATCATGTTCTGAGCCATTCTAAAAGTTTCAAATGTTTAGTTCGTCGGGAAGTTAGTTAAAAATCGATTGCAAGATTTGTAAGGGACAAACAAACAAGAAAACAAGTTAATAAAAACATGGTAAAAATCAGATCTTCCCCCCCCCCTTGACTTTTTACAGATTTACTAGATGATCGGATAAAATATTTCAGTTTAACAATAAAAAAAATTCAAACTTTTAAAAAGTTTAAATAGGTGCTTTAATTAAATTTTATATTATTTAAATATAAAACAATAGCTTTAAATTTCACATTCACGTCAATCACTTATTATATACTAAAAGAAACCCTAGTTCTCAGTTTAAATAGTACCATAAATAATTTATGAAATTATACTATGTATAACCTATGTAATTATTATAGCATTTATAAACATATTATATAATTTGCTAATGTTATCAAGTAAATTTAAATGAAGGATATTAAACAAGAAATTTTATTGTCTTGACATATTTAATTCCCTTATTATAACATATATTAAATTAAGTATTAAATACACACATATACTGAATGCAAAACACCTGAAGATATAAGAGTTTCATACAGAATGTTTCTATAGTCTAACATGTCTTTATTATTCCATAAATATGTATTTGCTAATACAGGATTATGAAGAAATAAGATGTTCCAAAATATTAATTTTCTTGGAGAAATCGTAAGAACTAAATTTTTAAAATCTCTGATATATTAAAAAATAATTGTGTGTGTTCGTGCATAGGAAATTTTAAAGAAACTCCAAAGGGAAATATATCTAAGAGGATAAAAAATCTTATTTTCATATCCAGAAATTAAAAATAAGGAGCTCTTAAGGACTTTTTAAGAATGTAAGGCAGTCTTTTTAAGGACCTTAATAATGACTGACAATAGGTATTATATACCAAAGTTTAAACTCTCAAAAATATTACATTGATAGAATTAAAACCTCATGTAAGTTTCCTTTGAATAAAGAACTTTGTAAATTTATGATTTTAAAAATCATATTCCAAAATTACCTAAATATATTTATAATTATTTGATCTCCCTCTCATTTAATCTCTGTAAATATACATCATAATAGGAATGATAACAATAAAAATTTATGGTGGCTTGGAGTTTTTTCCATTTTAGGAGGGGGGGGGGAGATAAAAAGGGAGGGATAATATCTAATATGCATTTAGATTCTGAATGATATAAAAGTCTGCAAATTTGTAATATGACAGTGTTAAAACTCTATATTTATCTGTCAGAATATACATAGTCTGTCAATATGTATCAGTCACAAATATTTAGTTATTCTTGAATTTCCAGATAAAAAATGATTTCTTCCAATTTTTCTCTATAGAATGTCAAAACTTTAAGAATATTGAATAAAATTCCAAACACATATTTGTATATTACCATGCAGAGACTTTATAGACAGTAAAAGAAAACACCATTAAATTTATATGTTTTCTCCTTATATGATCAGACTTGTCCACAGAAAATCCACAGAGTTCTTGCCACAAAGTCATTTGATGAATAAAATGTAGGCTTTGACTACTCAGTGAAAAGTTGGCAACAATATTCATAAATAGAGAGACAAAATGAAAAAAACACGTGAAGCAATGTTTTCAGAGAAACTTTTTTTAAGGGCACAAAACTAAAACCTTGTGGATTACTAAGCATATGTCTGCAAAGTATTTGATATTAATCCCAAATTTCACACTTTAACAAATACTAACATAACAATTGTGGAGGACAATAAAAATTAGTAAGCTCTTGTGATTTGTCCATAGAGACAACAGCTTTTAATGCTCTGGACATTGCCATTTTTATATTCTACTTTTGACAGTTAAGATGCTATTATTTAAAACCATTATGCTAGTAATTTCCAAGAAAGCAGGTGAAGAAAAAAATTACAAAAGTATCATTCTTTTTACTAGTAAATTCACCCTGATGAAGCTTTCCTTTAATTACTTTTCTTCAAGTGTCTTTTTAAAGCTAAAACTACAAAATACATTGTGTCAATTTTCATAAACCTTCTCTATTTGTATTGATTCTAAGCAGAGTATTAGTTTTTCATGAACTATTTATTCTCCAACTTTTACACCCTTTTCATTTTCCTATATAAACCTTTCTTCAACTTTCATGAGTTCTTTTCTCCCCTAGTATTTTTTCTTTTAGTATTAATTTTCTAAATCAATGAAATTTATTTAACACTGAGCAATTTCATTATGTATATATAAAATAATAAATTTATAATATGGTAAGTAAAATTTGAAGCAAGTATCATAATTACAAATACATCATTGCATGATAAATTTTCTAAGACATAACATTATGTAACTTTATGTATCATACATTATGTAAGACATTACTGAAGGGCAGGGCCACTGCGTGAGGGTGGAAAGGTTGTGACCAGCACAAAGGTGCCTGATCACAGGGGCACCATTCCAACAAAAATACAAATTATAAAAATTAAAATGTTCAAAATATTAACTTGCTTTATTGATTTATTTTATAGTTACTTAGTAATTCTTATTCTAAATACCTAAGAAAAGAATGATATTAAAGTATTATTTTATTTGTAAATATAAACGTGCATGATAGTAAAATTGTATTAAGTATCTTTTATTTATCTGTCTTGTCGGCATCAAGCCTGTCGAAAAGTATCAATAAAGACCAAATTTATATATTTAATTTACAGTTTTGCAGAGGCATCACTGATTATGTTACAATAAATATTTTTATTATGTCGCGTCGAAATTTTTTTTTGCGTAAGTATGCATCTTTATGATTAAATTTATTAATTGTCCCTTTGTGTTATCGTTTATAAAATGGAATACAAATAAAACTGTTTTCGTTTTTATTTTAACTTTTGAAGTGTTAAGAATTACTTTTCGTTTTTATTTTAACTTTTGAAGTGTTAAGAATTACTTTTGATTTTGTGCTAGTGCCTTAAAAAATTAACCCTTTCGTGACGGATGCATCAGTCACCGAACACTTCTCTCGGGACAGCACGCTAACAAGAGGCACTGTCCTTTTGGGATGGGTAATTCGTGCTGCTAAGTCTAACTTTGGAAAATAATTTGCATAAATTAAATTTGTTGTCCAATTATTCCAATTTTTGGTACATTATGAGAGGAGCACTCAGATAGTTATGAGAATTAATTTTCATACTTTATCATTATATTTTCTTAGTAAATTTTATAAAATAAATTCGAAAATAATAAAACTTTTGACTTATCTCAAATAAATATATATGGAAAAAATATCCAAACAATCAGATTTTATTTCACACAACCCATTAATAAAAATAAAAATTATTAAAAATCTCTTTCATAAAAAACCAGCATGAAAACAACGAAAAGGGAGCAATGTTTCAAAAAGAAAGTGTATGATATTCTTTGAAACATGGGTGTACGCAAAGACCTATGTTGCATATCTCACACGAATAGAATGTCTGCTGCTGTTTTCTGGTTTTTATGACTGTTTGTGAACAAACTGTAGATCGTCTGAGGCACTTTTCCCCACTTTTATCTATATTTAAAGTAAGGAAATTTCTCCCTGAAAGTCTTAAAGGTGAGGGTGATGATCTCGCAGTGAACTTACTTTCGGCCCTGTAATCTTCATAGTTTTCAAAAATTTGTTCCACGACCTTCATTTTAATTTCCAGGAAAGGTGTTTTTACTCCATATTTTTTGTGATGAAGAACATTGGCATTCACAAGTGCAATGTCCATTAATCCAAAAAACAGTTTTTTTATACCATTTTAAAGATTTTCGGAATTATGGATGATGGGTCATCTCCATCTTCCATAGTAAATTAAAAAGTTCCACATGTACCCAGAACTCGACTCAGACAACTTATAAATTTTTATTCCATAGCGAGATCTTTTGAAAGGCACATATTGTTTAAATCCTAGTCGTATTTTCCAAGCAAAAAGTGATTCATCTATACATATATTTTTTTCTGGCGTATAGGTGGTTTTAAATTTATTTCACGGAATGTCGATGAGTGATCCAAATTGTTCTAATTTTTTTACACTGCTGTCGGAAGTAAAATGTAAGAATCTCAGGATGTTGAGAAAAACATCTCGCAAAATGACTCTAAAAATGGAGTAGCAATCATCTCATTGGTGCTGAAATACAGCTTTACATTAGGATTTTTGATTATTAATCTTGACTTTGAATTTATAATAAATCATTTACAATCATTAAATATTAATATTTTGGATTTACGTGGGCAAGCATATGATAATGGTGTCAACATGCGATGAAAACAGAATGAACTACAACAGAAAATCATTGATATAAATTCAAGAGCCTTTTTTAATTCCATGTGCTGCTCATTCACTCAATTTGGTTGTTAATGATGCAGCTAAGATTTCATTCGAGACAGTTAATTTTTTGGGGGTAATACAAGATTTATATAATTATTTCGCAGCATCTGTGAAATGGTGGGCTGTATTAAAAAAACATGTAACAAATTTAACTTTAAAGCCGCTCTCGAATACTAGGTGGGAAAGTAGAGTAGAAGCCCTTAAACCTCTTAAAAATAACCTTGGCAAAATTCATTAGGTTCTTTTAGAAATTAAAGATGATGAAAATAAAAAATATTGATTCTAGAGCTCAGGCTGACAGCTTGATTTCAAAAATTTTTTCTTTTAAATTTATTTGTTCCATTCAAATTTGGTATATCTTAAGTTTAGTAAATGTTGTAAATTAAATAATGCAGAATCCAACATTAAATTTACAAACAATTACAGAAAATCTTAAAATCATTACAAATAATTTGAAAAGTCACAGAAGCCATGAAAATTTTGAAAACATTATTTCTGTGACAAAATTAGCTAACTAACGTAATATTGATCCTGTTTTTCCAGAAATTCGAAAAAGAACCAAACAGAGGATGTTTCAAAACAAATCATCAGATGAATGTGTGAATGATCCTAAACAAATATTTAAAATCCAATTTTTTTCATGGTATTAGATTCAGCAATAACATCAATCACAGGAAGATTTATACAGTTAAAAAATCATAACGGTGACTTTAAACTCATTCACAACATAAGCAAATTGAAAGAATGGACTGATGAAGATTTAACAAAACACTGCAAAGATATACACATCAAACTTAACGATCAAAAATATTCGGATAGTCAGGATATTGACGGTGTATCCTTGCTTGATAAAATAAAAAGTTTGGAATGTTTTGTAAAAAACATGTCTCTGCACGATGTATTAAACTACATTTATAAAAATAATCTAACTAACACCTTTCCCAATATAACTATAGTATTATGTATTTATTTAACTTTACCAATTTCAGAAGCTTCAGGAGAAAGGAGTTTTTCAAAATTAAAACTTATTAAAAATTATTTACGCTCCACAATGTCTGGTGAATGTCTAATGGATTTATCGTTAATATCAATGAAAAAGGATATCATGGATACCTTAGATTTTAAAGATTTAACTAAGAATTTTGTAGCGGCTAAAGCAATAAGAGTAAATATTATTTGATTTTTTAATCAGCAAAGTTATTCGCCCTTTTTAGTTATAATGCATACCAAAGCTAACATGTAATTGATACATTTATAATGTGATCTAATTTATATTATCAATAATACAAATATAACATTATCTTTATTGTGATTTTTTTTAATAATAAAAGATTGATTATTTGTGAACAATTTTTAAAAAACATATATTATTGTGTTTATCTTACTCTGATCTGTGTGTGATTATATATGTACGTATTTTTAAAATTTTGTATAAATAAATAAAATTAGTTATCTTACATTTTATTCTATTTATTTTTAGAATTTTTTTCTGAGGAGGGGGGGGGGATGGGATGCCAAATACACATTTTCACAAAGGCACCTCATACCCATGTGGCAGCCCTGCTGAAGGGAGGTGGGTAAGAAGAAAAAAAAAAAGAGGTCTGCTTTTGAAATGGAAGTCCTTATTTATCCCTTCTACTAATTACTACTAAAATTTTAAATTATTCTGATGATTCCTCTCTGCTGCCTTAACCCTTTCTGGCTTTGTGGGTTAAAAAGAGTCCCACCAAATTTTAAAAAAATTTTCCTTAAATTCTATTCACTTGAGCTGTATTTCAAATATAAAATACAATTGGTTTTTACTTATAGTTTTAGGTTGTAAATGGCAGAACATAACAGGGTTCTTCATTTTTCCATAAAAATTGGCTAAAGTAATCAATAAACAGTGTCTTTAGGACTGCTCATTGTTTGAAGGATTTTGAAAATATTTATAAATGCAAAATGTTATTAATTACATTTTTCATTGTTTAAACTTATTTTCTAAACAAAAAAATATATCATTTATAATATTTTTTAACGTTTATTTTTCACTTGAATTACGTGGTGCCAAACGTGATGGCAGCACTGCAATTTTCCATTGTTTTGAATTAATTATTTTTCTTCTGTTAATTTTGGTTAGTTTTTCAGCCCCTTTAGTATCAGGTGCCTTTATTTAAAAGCTGTCACTGTTACTGAGATACAGAAATAGTTGGTGAACAACAGAGGTGTCCCAAGAGCCTTTGTCCTTGCAGGACAAAGGATTTGTACGAAAAGTGCCTCAAGAAATTGTTTCAAAGAAAAGCGATTGTACCACATTGTGGGTGGTCTAACTAGAAATTCCAGCGAGACAGGTGCAAACCTCAACGGTTGCTGCAAGCCAAGGCAATATATTGACAACTGAGATCTAGGAAAGCCAGAATTTTCCATTCAGAATAGAATTTTTTAAAATTAATAATTCTAAATAATTAAGATTATATATATGTGTGTGTGTGTGTGTGTGTGTGTGTGTGTGTGTAAGTAATAAATATTGAAAATTTATTTTACAGAAATTGATGGCATTTTATTGTATATATCTTATTTTCATTGATTTATATAATATTCTGCAAATCTATTGTAATATCCACTATAGTGTAGGGAATGTCTTTGTTGATGGTATCACACCTCCCACTGTAAAAATAAAAACAGCAGAATTTTTTTGAGGGGCATAAAATATCTAAGTAAGTGCATCTAACCCTTTATACAATATTTTTTCCAAATTTCAGTTGTACTTTAATATAGCATTTTAATAAAGGGTTAAACAAAATCAAAGAATTGAAAAATATGTGCCATTTCAAGCCACTGTTCTAATTTTTTTCTTTTAACAGCAGATATACACAATACAATTTTCATTTAATTTCATTAGATTCACTTTTACTGCAGTTATAGTGAAAAACTTTTAAACTCCCATTTGAGCAATATTACTAAAAAGAATTTTTTGGGGATTAATTTTACCTTAGCTTTAGTAAACTGTTTAGTTGCTTCACTATAATCTGGTGGACCTTTCTTAGTAATATATTTTGTATCAGCATTCTCGACAGTTGGCTTTGCAGGCAAAACATTTGTGAAATTTGGAGCTGATGAAGTCCTGCAACAAATAATTTAAAAATTAAAAGATAGAACTTCAAATATTTACTAGTACTAGACATACAGATACACATAAAAAAAATCACACTTTCTCTAAAAACATCAACACTTTTTTTTTATTATTATGGATTGTGTATTGTTTAGTATGGCTATACTAAACTGTTTTATTGAGAGTGAGAGAGAGTCAGCAATGCTTACAACTCTACAGGGTTCCCCCCCCCCCTTTGTGAACATGGGATCCATGTTTGACATGAGACTAAACATACCATCCATAGGAAACATCTATTTAATAGAATACTACAGAATCTACCTTTGTCTACAGGAGTCAGAAACCTTTGAACTGATTTTTAAATGCTGCTTACATGTTCAGTGGAATTTAGGACTGGGATACAGACAGGACCTTTCACCACCATGTTTTGTGGGCCACTGAATGACGACTATATTTACTCAATAGAAATAATCATCTTGAAACATGACAGGCTGCAGATGTGAAAGATAGGTCAACGTTGCATAAAGAGGACCATTTGTGATTGAAAGATAATGTACAAAATTCATACTATTCCTTCTAATTCATGCCTTAAATATAGTCATAACTATTTCAGAACAATTAAATTTAATTCCAAACAAACACATTGGCGAATAATTTTTCCTAGTCTACAGCCCTTTATACATTTTCACTTTAAGGAGGTAAAAAGTGTTAAAAAAAGATTCTTTAAGCCATTATGATTAGCTCTCCAATGCCAATGATCTTTGCACCACTAGATGTGATAGAGTACATTGATAAGAATGATCAAAGGCTAATCTAAACTATATCCAATTATGTATATCAAAGAATAAAATTTTAGTTTAAACAAGTTTCTTGTAACCAGAGTTGAAATTTTCACATAAATATTCTAGCACCCCTTCCTTGAAGTAAGCACAATTGCAATATGTCAAAGTCAGTTATATTTAAATTATGTCACTGTGACTCAATAACACAATCTTTCTGAAAGACACACTTCAGTGAAAAGATTAATAAATCACAATTATGATGGCACTTTTCTAAATCATATTGGCCAATTATCTAATTTAAAGTGCAATATGTTGCCCAATAAAAAGTTATTTTCTTACTAAAATGATTACACCCAACAGCTTATGATGAAAATTGTAAACTCAGGAGAGGAAGATATTTCTTTGCTCTAACACACCCCTGGTTTCCATTGCAGTGTCATCAAACCAAAACTAATGGATTGTTACCATTATCTGCAAATCTAAAGAATATTTTAATTGCTTCAACTGACATCTCTCTATTAAAAATCTTATCATCACATCAGCTATGAAAACTGAAATTGAAAAACTACCTAACCTTTGATCACCTTTAATTATCAAAAAAGCATGTTATTGTTTTTTATTTGTGATTCTAAGAGTTAAAAATTTAAGAGCATACTTGTTTGCCCCCCCCCCCCCCTCAAAAAAAAGGAGGGGGGGAAATAGAAGCTGAAATGGGTTAAACATTTTTAGAGATTGTTGAACACTGAAAATGTAGCATGCATTTTCTTCATCCTCCATTCATGCGTAGCTAAGAATATTTGGTATACATTGGCATCCAAATAAAATTTATGACTGGTTATCTTGGATGCTGCAGTGAAATGACATACTGAAATCTGACTCCTGTTTTCCCAAAATTTTGTTTAAATCTGATCTTAATTCATATCTTTCAGAGAAAAGTGTCACAATATAGATTTTTAAAAAAATTCAGAAAAATATTTAGATTTCCTTTAAAAACTTCAGAATAGCATAATTATTAATCGATTATTTAAAAAAATTATCAGATTTCTTTTTTATACGTGCTTATTCTACCATATACATTACAACATTAACAGTGTTAAAAAAGAATGCTTCAAAAATAGTAAAGTTGAAGATTTAATTTGCATTAGTCAATGGCATCAAATGCACTCTGCAGTAGTTACTGCAGGAAAGTTAAATATACAATTATGTAAATATCAATTTTGCCTTTCCCTAAAGTATGATAGTTAAGTTTAAAGATAAGTTAAGATTTCAAAGATTTTTAGATAATACATATACTTTAAAAGTTTTATCTCTAATATATTAACATACTTTTTTTTTTTAAATCTATCACTGATTTGAAAACAAGCTTATTAAAGTAATGATATGTGATATATATATGTATGTATATATGTGTGTGTAATATCCCAATTACATCACGTCCTTAAATTATAACCTGAAAGGGAAAACTAGCTCATATTTACATGGCTGGAGCTAGACTCAGCCTGAAAGGAATAGAATTTGGAAGCAGTCAGGCCGAATCATTTATTAGAGCAACAAAAGTACATCCGTTCATTCCAGAAGAACGGCTCGGAATAATATCACCTTCCAACATTAAGTGCGAGAGGGTGAGGTAAACATGGGACTATTATTTGTAAGGTCAGCAGATTTAGGGGTTCTGGAAGCTAACCCACTCCTGAATTCGGATATATACACATGTAGAAATGCAAAGGCATACGATTAATGGGAAGTTCTGTGGCTAAGGGTATTAAAGCAATAAATTAATATTACTGGGGATTGGATTTAGGAAAGGGAGTTTAAATGTTAGAATGAAGGGCGTAATATTTAAGATCATACATACATACATACATATATATATATATGTACACACACACAACAGTATTACAGCTAAGACAAACTACAACATAGATCATATTTTCAGGTACGAACAGATCAAAATGTCCCAAAATAAATCTGAACATTATGAATTGAGTAGCACAATGATGCACATCTCCTTTAATCTATATATATAAAAGAGCTTGTCTGTTTGTTTGTCCACTATAGAATCATAGACTGTTTCACCCACCGGGACCAAATTCGGCACAGTTAATGTTTAGGACCCGAAAAACTTAAATCAGGAAAAACGAAATTAGGGGCTCAATTAGTTTTTTTTAAATTAATTTTTTAATGATTTTTGTGACCCTAAGCACACCTCTTAAATGTGGATACAGCCCCTTTACCACAACCAGTCTAATTCGATACGCGGGGAAAAGAGGTTTGTTCTGAGGGGTGGTTTGAGAGTTGATCTGGGGGTGACGGGAGGGGGGGGGCGAAGTGTTTATTTTCCGGGGGGGGGGGGGGGTGCAGCCCAGTATTTTTTTGATGGAATGCATGAAAAATTTTATATCTATATATCTAAACGGGCAATGCAGGGCAATAAAGCTAGTGACTGATAAAGCCCTAAGATATTAATTATAACTTGTTTTGCAGGAAGACAAGCAAGAGTTTATTTTGTTTGAGTGAAAGAGAAATAAAATCCATCATTTCTTTTTTTTTATAATCTGCAAAAAAGTGATCAGTAAAAAACATACCAAACTAATTTCTGTTGTCCAAATCCATTAGGAAGTGAATTAGCTCTAGGTTTTTCAACTAGTGCTTGTATTGGTTGAGGACAGAGAACAATGTTTTTAAAGTTGGCATAAGGACCAATGTTTTGCTGATTGACTGGAGCAATTGGGCTGGGTATTCTAACAGAGTTTGCCTGTTGATTATGGATAAATGCAGCTAGATTAGCCTTCACAGCAGCTGACATGGCAGGTGAACCAGGAGCAAATTTCCCACCATTACCTAAAAAGAAAATAAGATTAGTCATAGTTAGCATGAGATAAATAAGGAAGAGTAAAAAGCTAACTAAAGACTTTCAAGCATATTTTCTAAAGATATTTTTTACTTCAACCAAAAATTAAACATATGTAGAAAATTACCAAGTTACAAAGATATTACTAATCAAGAGGGGGGGGGGTGGAGAGTTGTGTAATTTTTTTCATAACTCACCTAACAGTTTTCTACATATAAGTAAACAGCTTTACAATTTTAATTTGGCAAGTGTCCCTAAATCATAATATTCAGTATGAAATATCTAAAAAGTTATGCAAGATTCTACAAGCTGTCAAAAGATAAATACCTTACTTTGTGACAACAGCTTGGCTTTGTAAAACAAACAGATATTTCATTCAGAATAAAATGAAAATTATTAATAAGTAGTCCAAGCTTACTTCAAAAATCAGAGAATAAAAAAATAAACCTTCATATCTAAAATGAAAGAAGTACGACTTTACATACAGCTACTAAACTCTGGAGAGAAAAAACAGGGTGGCTACAAAAATTGAAGTAAAAAGTTCCCTGAGTTTTCCCTGATTTCCAAAGTATTTTTCATGAAATTCCCTGAGTTTCTCCATCCGTTCGCAGAACAATTCCCCAGCCATAATGATAAACTTGACACTTGATAAACTAAAAATCTACAGACTGATAAATGAATACAAATTTAATAAGTAAAAAATATTTTTATTGTATACCATAATAGATAGATAATATTAATTTATAGATTGAACATTTAATATACTAGAGTTTTAACTGTTTCGATGGGTTCGCAGAGTTGCCATCAGCGCCTCTATAATAATGTTTTGTCTTTGAGCTTTCTGCAAAATGGTTGCCTTTTTAGCAGCCAACTCTTTCAATTGAGATTCTTCTTCCCTTTTTCTTTTTAATGCATGCTTTTTTTCTATTTGCTCTTTCTCTTGGTGTTTCTTCGATTCTTCATATTTTGCTCGTACGTTTCTAGCATAGTGGATCATATCTTTGGAAATTGTTATGCCATCAAGGCCACCCTTGGAAATGATATGATCATAAACCCTCCTTTTTGCTACTAAGGAAGATTCCTTTATATTCTCCCACAAACAGTCACTGTTTATATAAAACCCTCTCTACATTTGCATTACGATGCGACAAAATCATAAAATCTCATAACATTTGCAGCATCTCCACAGTCACCTTCTGCATCAAAAATTGAAGACCAGAATTGATCAATTCCAACTTTTTCCCTGAGTTAAACGAAACTTCCCTGAGTTTTCCCTGATTTTTTCCAGAAAATGATTCTTCCCTGATTTCCCTGTTCTGTCGCCACCCTGAAAAAAATTGACTAGTTTTTAAGTATTTCCTAAATATTAGATTTTTACCTGGTAAGTATCATTACTCATAAATTCTTACATTCTAAGATCTCATTATTAGATAATTATCTGGTGGATTAATCATTAAGTAGTAGCATGCAACTGATATTACAATCACAAAATGGTATATTGTTAAATAAGCTATAAAAATTTATTCAGAATTGCTAGTAGTGAATTTAATTCGTTCAGATTTAAGGCTGTATTAATTTCCCCTAAAAAGTTTTGTATATTTAAATATATATACATTGGAACCTCGATCGATCATTCCCTAAATAATCGTTTTCCCATATGTGTTGTTTACTTCATTGAGCCCCAATGACAATATTTCTTTGTTATGTTCCGTATCTATAGTTTTCCTGCATTTATCGTTCAGGGCAATAGGTCCCTTTAAAAGAGATAGATCAAGGTTCCACTGTACATACCAGCAGAATAAGAGACATTAGGGAGTGCTAATCAAGCACCCGCCAACACATTTTATATTATGACACATGGGTTTGAGAAATTTAAATTCTAAGTGTGAGAAATTTATTCTAAATATGAGAAATTTAAATTCTATTGCAAGACATTTAAATTTCTAAGAAAAATTTCTGTCTCCCCCCAAAAAATAATAATGACAATAGCAATAGTAATAAAATGTATGCAAATATGGTTTAAATAAGACAAACTCCAAAAATTACCGAATGCTTAAAATGAGTAATTCACAAAACTTACTTTGATTTTTATTTAAATACTCACCAGTTTGTTGCTGTAACTGCTGAAGAAGCTGCTGCTGTTGAAATTTTTGCTGCAAATGTTGCTGCAACTTTTGTAGAGCTTTTGTGTCCACAGTATTTGGATGAGGAATTGATGTTAATGTTGTGGTTGATACAACATGAGTGGATGGTAAGGCAGGAGCAATGGGTACTGGCTGAGTTGCTAGCAGAACCTGCTGCTGAGCTTGCTGTTTTTGTTGTTGCTGTTGTAGCCACTGCTGCTGCTGTAACTGCATCTTAGATCTGCCAATCAATAAATAAATATATTTAGAAACAAGGATGACAGACTTAATTAAGCTTGAAATATAAATGCTTTATAATTTTCACAAGAGATAAATGTGTATGTGTGTGACCATTAATAATACATTCAAATTGCAAGTTTATAAAGAAATATAGGGGAAACCATAAATCAAACTATTATCAATATTTAAAGTATGAACAAACAAATTAATTTTAAAGCATTTTTTTTTAGGTAGTGATACAAACATCCGTATTACTTGTAGCAACTAGAAACATACAGATAAACAATGTCAACGTTAAATATATTTTTATGATTTGAGAATTGAATTCACTAGTAATCACCTAAATTAAAAAAATTTTGTTTAGAAAAATCTACGTCAAACTACTAGGAGCTAATAGATTTGCAATAAGTGCTGACTGTGAAACCTTTACAAGTAAATACTATTGAAAATAAAATATTACTTATATAGTTCGATAAAATCATATGAAAACTATATTATAAAACATTCCTTGTATTTTGCAAAAGAAAGATATCACTGAAAACATTTTCCTCTCTGAAGGGAGTTTTTTTAGGAGAGAACTAAAATAAAAATGAAAAACAAAAAAATAAAAACAAACCTCTGCAATTCCCTTTGTAACTGCTGTATCTTTTTCTGCTGCAGTTTCACTATGTTCTCGTTAATAGCATTAGCATTATCTGTACAATCCATAGTGTCTGAATTTGAATTGATTTCAATGTCCATAGGAGCAGTAGATGATGGTCGGGATGTGACAATTGGCCCCTGAACTGGAACAGCGTTATATACCATTAATGCTGCATCTTCACTCATTGTGAGCTGAGGGGTGTTGCTGTTAAGTGGGGTTTCCACAGTAACCACTGATGTGAGCTGATCTTGCTGCGCCACTAGAGTTGGCAGAGCATCCAGGATTATCCCACTTACGTTGATAGGAACAGCAGTAGTTTCAACATTGGTTTTCTCAGGAGTTTTATTGGCATTGTTTGAATCAATATGGTTCTTCAAGCGCTCTATTAATTGGGGTTTAGATCCAGAGACTGGTAGATTTCTTCTCTTTAATTCAGCTTTCAAGTCATTCACTAATTGGGTAAAAATTTATATAACATGAAATGAAAACAAAGCAATAAGTAAAGCATAACAAAAACTTACATCATATACGTCCAACGTAAAATAAAATTTTAAGTTGGGCATAAAATTTTATTTTAAGTTGGGCATATAAAATAAAATTTTCTAATTATATCATACAAATAACTTCAATCAATCTGAATACAGATAGTAACAACAGCATTGTTAAAGTAAGACTGAATGTTTTTAACACATATTTATGCCCCTACAAAAACAATTATACTACCATTAAAATTACATATCAATCATTGATGTCAGTTTCAGTTTCCTCTTCATGTCTACTTTTTATTTCTAAATTTTTAAACAAAGAATTCATAGTTCAAAAATTCAAAATACACATTATATGACCATGGTTTTTGTTCTCTTTGAAAAGGTTTTGAAAGGTTTAAAAATAATAATTATAATAATAATAATAATAATCCAAGATAAACTTCCAGATAATGAAGACAGGTGACAGGCCTCTTCCAGTTATAACAACTGGAGGATAAAATAGTTTGCTTGGTTAAAAAGTATGCAATTTTAGTTCATATTCTTTAACTGTTATTTTTTGTGTATCTGTTCTTTCATGCTATTTTTAAACATACAGTTGGACCTCTATTTAACAAACCTCTATTTTGCGAACTTTTCCTTGGAATCAAGAACATTTTGCGAATTTCTTCGTAAAATAACCTCCAAATAGCAAAGTGCATTCTCTATTTAACAAACTTTTTCTTGTGATCCAATGTTTTTTTCTGCATATTTCTCAAAATATTTCTGAACATTTCAAACTTATTCTTTCTTTTAACACATTCCGACGCGGATTACAGTTACAAGAAAATATGCCTGAAGGGGTTTTTGGTGCATTGCAAAGATGAGAGAAGTATTATGAGAGAAACATGTTTTCAAAGAAAAAACTCAGACAAAATTAACAAACTTTATCAGTAATTAAATTTAAGGATGCATGTGGTAATGTATGCTTAATATTACTTGTTATAATAAATACGATAATGTCATTAAAATTCATTAATTTTAATATAATTTTTTAAATTGAAAATACAGTGTATTCCCAGAAAATGTTTTTTTAATTCTTGTTTTCTTTGCACATTTATGTTTGATGGGTAAGATATATAAAACAAATAGACATTAGATTACAAAATACAGGTGTGATCAATTAATTTTATTAATATTATTTAGTGATTATGAATTTAAAATCTGTTTTGTGTAGTTTAAAGTATTTTAAAAGGTAAATCTCTATTTAACGAATTTTCCATATAACGAACTTTTTTCTGGGGGATTTAGCGACTTTGTTAAATAGAGGTCAGACTGTAGCTCTAAGAATGAGATGTAAACATGGGAAGTCACTACTGGAGCAGTGACGCAGAGAGCATAACTGGAGCCTGGGGCACGATACCTTTTTGGCACCCCCTCCTCGAAAAACATATAGTAATATAATATATAGAATTAGTGAAAAGGACCATTTGGTGCTACTTGGCACCCCTCTGCGAGTGGCGCTCAGGGCATGATAGACCCCCTTGCCCCCACTCGCTACGCCACTGTATTAGCCCATGGTATAATGGCATAGTGGCCTAATGACCAGCATTTGTTTATTAATAAATAAAAAACATGGAAAGTCACAGAAACTCAGTGGCTATGGGACCCTGCCATGGGATACATTCCCACCAATGAAAAGTATACAAAGGTGTAACATTCTGGTTGAATATGAAGTGTTTTTCATAAGCCTCTTTGTCATAAGTGTATAGGCCCATGCAGCATATCACCTGAAATTACAATAGTTAAAAAAGTGAAATTACCTTTTAAATCTTCAAATTTGGATATAAGAGGTTGGGGAGGTGATGGAGTCGATGCATCATGAGACTGTTCAACAGACTGGGGTGGATTTATATTAGTCTTAGATTGGTCTGCAGATGGTTGCTGAAAAAGAAAAAAAAATTTTAATCTATGAAATCCTGGAAAAAAATGCATTCAGAATAACAAGAGTTCAATGGCTGATATCAACCTAGTAAGCTAAAAATTTTTAAAAGTTCATTAAATTTTCCATGTACACTTAACACATCTGACTTAGGACTAAAAACTTTAAATTATGTTGAGGAAACAGAAATTGATTATAATCCAGAAAACACTCTGCAAATTGCATTTAACTTAAAACTTGGTATGATTTGGTTATATTAATTTTAATCAAGTACAGCAAACTCTTCATTAAAAAAAATATATGTGTACTATTAATTACTAATAAATGCAAAATTACCTTGACTTCCCATTTTTTATTTACAAAGACAAAAATCTATATATATAAAAATGGATGTATGTGTGTATGTTCCAGCATCACTCTGGAATCCCTAGAGCAATTTCAACCAAACTTGGTACACATGACTTACAATCTGGAAAGAAACACTGGGGGGTTAAGACTCCCCTAGCACCCCTAGGGGGGAATGAGGGGAAGGGGGAACATGTAAAAATAATCGAAAATGACTGATATTAGTGTTGAATCCAAAGTTTTTGGGGTCACTGAGATGAATAATGACTCCCAATGCTATTTACATGCAAGTTCAGCCCCCATCACTATGGGGGAAGAAGGAGGGGGGGAAATAAAATGTCCAAAATGACAGAGAGTACAGGGTGGCTAATAAATACTGTAACACTCCAAAAAATAAGAGTTAATTTTAATCATTTGGAAAAACAATTTATCTATCTATTTGTGTGATTGGCAACTTTTTGTAAACACAGACGATTTTTGTTTAAAGTAAAACATGTAGAATATTTTTAAAGATGGAAGCCAAAAGGTTAATGGTTAAACAGCTTTTTGATCACGGATTTTCTGCAGGTAAAATATTTAAGCAATTAAAATGCCTTGGTTTTAATAGGACGTTTATATATAGGACTATAAATCGATTATTGGATACCAATAGCTGTAAAGATCGACCAAGGTCCGGTCGTTCACGCACTGTTCGTACAAAAGAACGTATCAAAAGAATTCGTGAAAAGATACGAAGAAATCCACAACGTTCTGCAAATAAAATGGCTGCAGAAGAGAACATCAGTCGCAGAACTATGCAACTTATCATAAATGAAGACCTGGGTTTTCGCCCTTATCGCAAAAGAAAAGTTCAAGGTTTGACTACTGCACAAATAGTAAAAAGGTTACAAAGATGTAAGAAATTGCTGAACCGGCACGGTAGCAAAAGTGTTGAAAAAATAATTTTCTCTGATGAGAAGCTGTTTTGTACAGAACAAAGTTATAATGCTAAAAATGATGTTGTATATTCAGCAACCTTCGAGGATATACCTGAAAATCTTCGAACTGTTAAACGCTTTCAGAACAAGAATTCTGTTATGGTTTGGGCTGCAGTGTCACACAATGGAAAACTGCCTCTGAAATTCATCGATAAAGGGGTAAAAACCAATGCTGAATATTACAAACAGGAAGTATTGGCTACACGTTTATTACCACATGCTAACAGATTGTATCCCAAAAAGAATTGGATATTTCAGCAAGATTCTGCACCGTCCCACCGATCCAAAACAACACAGGAATGGCTCCATGCCAATTGCCCGAAGTTTATCAAGCAAGAAGATTGGCCACCTTCTTCACCAGATCTAAATCCTTTAGACTATTGCATTTGGGGGATTTTAGAGTCTAAAGTAAATGCTAAGCAGCACAGAAGTTTGGACTCCCGGAAAGCTTCCATACGGAGTGAATGGGACAAATTACCTCATAAAATGATTCGTGCCGCAATAGGACAGTGGCGTAAGAGATTATCTTTAGTAATCGATAAAGATGGCTGTCGATTCGAGTAAAATTATTTCATGGTAAACTTTCATGTATAATGTTCATAATATTGTTGTATTTTCCATTTTCTATTTCATCTGTATGTAATTAAATGATTCGATATTTGTCACAGTATTTATTAGCCACCCTGTAGTATTGAATCCATAGTTTTCGGGGGTCGCTGAGATGAATAGTGACACTTCCGATGCTGTTTAAGTGCAAGTTCAGATCCCCCCCATCAGCATTGAGTGGGAAGGAATAAATTATCCAAAATGATCGAGAGTAGTGTTGAATCCATAGTTTTTGGGGCCACTGTGATGAATAATGACACTCTCAATGCCATTTACATGCAAGTTTAGCCCCCATCAGTAAGGGGGGAAATAAAATTTCCAGAATGACCAAGAGTGGCATCGAATCCATAGTGTTTGGGGTCGCTGAGATGAATAGGGACACTCCTGATGCTGTTTAAGTGCAAGTTCAGCCTCCAATCAGAATTGGAGGGGGGGGGGGGAATAAAATGTCCAAAATGACCAAGAGTAATGTCGAACAATAGTTTTCGGGGTAGTTGAAATGAAAAGTGACATTCCTGATGCCATTTAAGTGCAAGTTCAGACCCCATCAGCATCGGGAGGAAGAGGGGGAAGGAGGGGGGATAAAATATCCAAAATGACCGAGAGTAATGTCGAATCCATAGTTTTTGGGGTCACTGTGATGAATAGGGGAAACTAAAAATATTGTTTATAATCAAGTTTTGAGTTAAATTAATATTATAGTGAATTTGTAATTTTACTTTATAATTTATATACTGTACATATACTTTTAAATACTTGTAAATAAAATTACTAAGATTTTACTCTATAGGTTGAATTCATTCTTTTTCCTGTCTAATAAAAAACTGAGATAGATAAATACCCAAGCAATGCCGGGTAAACAGCTAGTAGAGACTATTTGTCAGCTTTTAAATATCCCTATCTTGAAAGAAAATATGGAAAATAAAGATAGCAAGCAGAATAAAAAGATAGCTATAAAATATCAAATACAAAATGTAATCATAATAGTGTGCATAAACTAGTTAATCTAAGTTTCAATACAAGAAATTCTCCAGTTTGTAAATAAGAATACACACAAGACAAGAATAAACAAACAAAAGAAAAAAAATTGAAACACCAAGGTTTTTCTTCTTTTTAAAAGCCCATATATATAGACTTTTACTATGCTATAAAGTCTGCATAAATTAAAAATTATTGATAAAGAAATAAGTACAGAGAATTCTGGAATTCATCTTACATGAGTTACTGGAAGAATCATCTGGGGATACTTCTGTTGCCATTCTAAATGCCATTGAAGAAACAGTTGCTGTTGTTGAAGTAACAATTCATATGAGGTCTCTGGCTCTGTTGGTGACTGCTGATTTTTCTGGGCACTTGGAGGACCCTGAAATAAACATTATATAATTAAATCAATTTCAGAGTAATATCCAAATAAATTCCTATCTTCATGCTGGTAATTTGTTTTTTAACCTGTACAAGATAACTCATTAAAACCCCAAGAAATGTTTAATACACTATTGATGCAATATCTATAAAAACATAAAGTTCATAATTTTAAAAAAATCCTTAAGTAATTAGAGGGTTTTTTTTTCCTCTTAGATATATTCAGAAAAATCAATGAAGCAATTATCTTGACCTCAGATCTACAGAAAAAAGAAGTTATAATTAAAATATGTCAAAGCGCATTGTTATAAACCAACCCATGTTTTCTTTTTATTATTTCAATACCACTTAACTTACCATAATTTTCTGTATATCAATGATCAACAAGAATCGAAACTCAAAATCATCCCATTTAAACAATTTGTAACTTCAAGATGTAAATTAGATATTTCATTCACAGTAATTAGCAAAATTTTAACTAAATAAAATTTTACTATACAAACAAAACAAGAAAATTAAAGGAAAATATTTCTTATAAGCTCATTTTACATTTATACATACAACTTAGTACATTTATACTCTTAAAATATCATAAATAGGTATTAGGTATCAAGCCAATAGTAAAAAATACATCAATATGATTAATGGTTAAGACAAAATGATATGTACACTTACTTTGTACTCATGAAACTTGATAGTTCTTGCCTTTGGCTGAGACTTTGGCTTCGACTTTTTTCTACTTCGAACAGAGGTTGTATTTTCTCTGGGTACCTGTTCAGTTTGGGACAGATTCCCAGACTGAGCAGATACCGGAGATGATAAACAGCTAGGTGGCGTTGAGGTAGTAATACGCAACTCACCCATACTACTTGTAGGAGATTCTTGATTAGTATATGGTGACAGTGCCGTAGAATCCATGGAAGACATGCTTCAAGAAAATATTCATCAAAATGAAAAATCATGGTCATCATAAATCTCATTTTAAAAAAAAAACAGAAAATAAATAAAATGTGCTGTTGTATTGATTAAAATATAATGAAGATTCTATTAGTATTCAAATTCTATAAGTATTTTTTCTTTTCAATTTACTTGATGGAAAAACTTTTGTACATAATAAATATCTCAAATCAGAGTTAATGAAATTAGTTTAATGATTTAGTCTAACTAACAGTATTCACAATAAGCAAAAAAATAAAAATAAAAATAATTTTTATTATATAAAATCACTTTACAATATTCTGATTATAAATACTAAAACCTGAAAACATTTAAATACCAGAGCTTTCAGATCTACTTCTCAATATTTACCCTTAAAAATAAATCAGCATAATCAAGATAAACTTTAAACCTCAAAAACAAACTAACTACATAATTAGAATATATCCATTTTTTTTTTTACTAGACTAACAAATTTAAACTTTAAGAAATGATATTTATGAAAGAATTTATATCTGATAAATAAACATATTTAGTTAAAAAAAAACATTTATGGGCACTCACAGGAAAAAAAATTTGATAACAAAGGGGGTTTGGTTCAGTACTATAAATACTATTCTTTGATATTTTTTTTCTCGTATACCTAAATTTTTGTGTTACTATTCTAAGTGTAATAAATGTTTACTGTAATAATCTACTATACTGCATACACAAAATTAATTTTTGGTATTTCATCACTAGCCTTTCCATTTTGAAGTTTCTTTTGAATTGGGATATTATCTAATGCTTTTGCATCATTGTACCTAAATGAATACAATAGATTTCAGACGTCTAAAACTTAAAAGCTTTGATGTAGTTAGCAGTGTTACTTTTATTACCTTACTTCCTGCTTCTTTTTCGCAATATTCAATATCTTCTTAAAATTATTTCTCTGAGATGGAAATCTTTCAAGTTCACACAATTTCAATACAGGGGGCTCTACTGTAATGTAACACACTAGGAAAATAATGTCCACTAAACAGGGACTTTAAACATATTGATGGTAATGTATATCTGTCAGAGAATTTGTATGCTTTCATAAATGGGGGGGGGGGGGGGTCCATTTGGAGACATCTTATTATAGTACATTTATTATAGTACAAACATGGAAACTCAAATTTACATTTCCACTGATGACAAGGATAGCATAATATTATGCTTTATATTTCCTTTAGCTCAAACCTTTAAGAATGAAAACAATTTTTTAAATGATTATTTAATTTTTGCATGCTTATAATGAAATGAACACTCAGGGTAAATTTAAATTATACATGACATAAATCAGACATTTGAGAGAAATGTCCAAAAGCAGCCAATTTGTAAAATGCATAACACTAAGTCTTGAGGCTGCCCTATCCATATTTTCTTTATATTTTATGAAATATCTGTCTGTGCCTCAATTTATCTGAAATACAGTACACAGGCTATAATTATATATATAACTAAAAATTACACTTGCTTCAGGTTATTTTTCTAGTGTGAGACTTGAAAAATTCTGGATAACACAAACTTTAAAGCTTATGTAAAAATAAATGTCTCAAAAACGTTTTTCTGGGGGTAAAAGTTTTATACCTAACATATACCCCATTATAAGATTATATCCAAAAAATACAAATTTAAAAGAAAAAATTTTGGTTTAAGTATAATCTAGTTAGAAGGTGAATGCTACAAATAAAAAATATTTTAAAAAATAAGCTTTTTATGATACTAACCCACTAAGAGACTGGTCAAATGCATCCTGAGGGGGTGAAAGGGCAACATCACTGCCACTGTCATCTTCCAGGGCAAAACTAGGAATGGGATGCCTGACTGCTTGACCTTCACAAGTTCTTTTGAAAGGAATTTGCCCCTCTGTAAATTAAACAGAATAAATTGAACTGCATTCTAACAATTAAAAAGAAAAAATAAAGATTTTTATTTAAATATTTTTTCCAGAGAAAATGAGATCTGAATAAAAGAAAAAAATAACTTATTTGTAAAATTTCAATACCTTTTATTGCTTGTGCAAATTTTTCATCAGCATGCAAGATATTCCCTTTGACTAATTCAAGGGGCCCTGGGCGATGAGACAGCCTATCATTCAAATCATCAGCTAGCCGGGCCTTTTTTAATTGTCTTTGTTTATCTTGTAAGCTTGGATCTATTTTTGTATCTGAAATAAAAAAATTATTTCAGAACATTTTTTTTAAATGAATAAAGAAATTACGAGTAAAATTTACTCTATAGTAAAAAAACATAAGGACATGAAAAGTGCTACAGCAAAAGATTTTGTCAGACTAATTTATATTATTATATATATCATAGAATTTATAAACAGACCTTCTAGAATGTGCTGCTGAATCAATTCCTGCCTATCTGGTCTTTTCTGAATTTTATTCTTCAAGAAGTCTCCCATCTGAAAAAAATTCGATCAAAATTATAATTTCTTTTGAAACTTTGACACTTAACAATGAGATTAAACAATCACATGGTACTACAAAATAAGTGATTACCTATGCTATATTCATATGCATATTTATAGAGACATTTTTTCAAAAAGAATTGTATTGCAATAGATAAGTATTTAAACTTAAGTTTTACGTATGTAATCATTCATTAACTTTTACAAAATTTTAAAATCAAACTCTACCTTTGCCCTCTCCAGCTTTTGTCGTTGCTCATGATAATGAGGAGGCACTTTCAAAGCTGAAAAAGCAGATAAAAGATTACACCTTCAAAACTTTTAAACAGTAATAAATGAAGTTTAAGCAATGCAAAACATTTTCTTACATGGTATTATGCCCTGTTCTACTAGCTGATTAATAGGTCTTCTTGTCATCAACTTCACTTTTAAAGCTAAAATAAAATTACACCAAAATTAAGTCATCAACATTTGTAAGCTGAAATGTAATATTAACAACCTATGAATTTTATGTATAGAAGACAAAAAGCTGGCTTCAAACTTACACCTGCAACAAGACATAGGTATGAAATAGGTTCTGATTTTACTAACCAAACATAATAAAATTTTATATAATATTTGTTATAAGCTAATCAATAAATAGTCAACAAAAAGTAAAAGTATGATAAACTAATTGTTCCAAGGTATTAAAACAAAATTATGCCTGTATAGTATTCTTTTTATAAGAACATTTTAAGGCTTAAGGAGAGCTGAGAATAATATTTTATAAGAATATGTTCTTTCCATGTAACTAAGTATGAAATAATTTCAGAGATGTAAAGGATATCATTTATTTTTATAAACACATAAAAAGATTGCAAGATAAGATTCAAAACCAAAAAAATAAAGATGTACAAATTAAAATTTTTCTCAACAAAGATACTACATGTAGCTGAAACCCAGAATTCTCGAAAACATATGGCACTAAAATAAAATTTTAAAAAGAATTAACAATAAGACCATATAAACAATAATAATTAGTAAGGTTTTTCATATATCTATTATTCTTTGAACACAATTCATTATGAATATTTTGAATAATGTAAATAAAACTGGGGACACAAAAAAAAACTTAGTTAAGTATCTTGAAAGCATATTTGAAATATCACTGAATGAATAAGTTATAACGAAACTTTACTCTGATACCAAGAGGTATACATACACAAAAATGCAGCACATAAAAAAACAAATTATATTTGACAATTAAATTCTAATGCATATAAAGATAAACTTACACTCCTTATTCTTATCCATGGCTTGTTGGAGGGATGCCTCATCCACTTGGGCTTTTGGTGGGGACTTGGAATCTCGAATCTTCAAATGTGGAATGATCATGTTTTGGAGATTGGCAAATGCCTGCTCATCGTTCTCATGCATGACTAGCAACCTCGCATACTAGAGGTTATTGAATTTGTCCTTTGCAAATATCTTACTTATGGTCAAATTATAATATAAACTATGAAAAATGATTTCCCTGATATATATGTACCTCCAGAACCTGAAAATAAAAATTTAACTTTTAAAATTCTAGCTAATAAATTTACAGCTAGAATTTACAGATCTGTTAAAATGTCATAGGATTAAAATAAAATATAAAAATATTAAAAATACTCTTTAATCTAATCAATGATTAGGAAACAATGATAAAAAATGCATAAGTATAAACCCAAACTTCCTTAAAAATATATATATACAGTGGACGTGTATATATATATATATAGTGAACGCTCGTTAATTCGAACTCAAAGGTTCTCAGAAAAAAGTTCGAATTATCCGAAGTTCGAATTATCCGATGTTAAGAGAAAATATATAACTTTAAATGTGTATCGCTGAAGAAGAAACTCTCCTAGTATGTATAACCCCAGAAAATATATTATACTATGTTATCTAAAGTTAAACATATTAAAAAGCAATACAGACTTACCTTAATCATAAAATGAAGCAGAAGATATGCAGTATAAAATAAATTTTTATTAAAAATATGAATTACACTTTGGGGAAAAACTGTAAAATGGATGTTTGGTTCTGTTTATGATGCATACATTGTTCAGCCAGCTTCTCGATTTGAAGTAAACATTTCAATTCATTTTCAGAGGAAGGTTCCATCTGAATAAATGCTTTCAGAGTTTTAATAGAGTCCATTATGGCTTTGTTCATTATGGCCGCATTAAAAATATCTTTCGGCAGGTAAGTATAGAAAAGCCCTGGCAGTTTCCTACTGAAATTAGTGCATACGTCTTCGATTACATCAGAGCTTTGGCCACATAAAGTTGATAAGAAATATTGTGCCTTGTCATAAATCGAGAAAGCCATCACTGCGTTTAAAATCTTCAAAACCCATTCGAATTGCCAATTCATCAGCCTTCGTCAGCCCTAGGGGTCCATTAGGAAAATTTCGAGATCTAACATCCTGGAACCATAGCAGTAGAGCTTTTTCTAGAACATCTTGGGACGCATTTCCCATGCGTTTCCTTCCTATAGCAAATTTTGATTTTTCCCATGAATCTAAAATTGACTCCTTGTTTTTCAAATTAGTTGACAAGGCATTTCTTTTAATGCTATAGTCAGCTGCTAACTTTGTTTTACATTCGCCATTCTCTACTTTCTTTAAAATTTCTACCTTTGTCTTTGAAGTTAGGGTTTTGTACTTTCCACGTGTAGACATCCTGAATTTTTACACGTTCACACCACACAATCAGGAAGAAAAACTAGACCACATTAGCTTGTCTGCACTGCAGTTATAACTGACGCAGCTCCCTAGAATCTGTAGTAAAGACTAGTTTTTCTGAAATTCTAAGGAAATCGATCCAAATAAAGGAAAATTGCTTTTTCCGTTTAGCACTAATAAGGACAATAGCTACCTAAGTTTAGCGGACATGCAATAGTCTTGGAATGCAGGCATGTGCCTCTTTACACAGAAAAGAAATTTTGATACACAAAATAATAAATACAGTGGGTATTTCCTCCATTAAACGAGGAAAAAGTTTTTTTTTTGGTTAAATTTTTAGTTCGAATTAACTGAAGTGATAAAAATTTAGTTCGAATTAATGAGATATTTTTAACATTAACTCCAATACAAGTTTTTTGGGGCCTTTGGATTAGTTCGAATTAACCGAAAGTTCGAATTAACCGAGTTCGAATTAACGAGCATCCACTGTACAAGGCTTTTTTTTCTGGGGGTATGCTGGGATATGGCATATCACCTTTTTTCTTAAGTATTATTCTGGCTTAACTGAGCCGAAATTTTAAGAAACATACAAATCAATTGTTAATATAAAACAAAAAGTATTTTTTTTAATTGCGAGTTTTTTATTCCCTTGTGACATGACATTTGAAAACACAGTACTAAAAATACACACCTTTATTTGAGAAAACACCGTATACCCACCTATTTTTTTTTTAGAAAAAAACACATATATATATATATATATATATGAACCATTTTTCTAAAACCTCATGATAATAAAAGCATATAGTATGCTCTACTAGGAAGAGTCAATTGCAAAAATAAACATCTCACCTGGTATGCTGGAGATGTATATTTTTCTCACAATAAAGCTTGTCACAAAATTTCAATGCATTTTATGTTTCTTAGTCAGTGAAATCAAAGTTATAAAATTTACATTCAGAGTAGAATTCTGTAGAAACTTACATATAGTCAATAAATAAAAAAATTTAAATTAAATGATAAATGTTAGAACTCAAAGAAAAAAAAATTTAATATATCTTCCAATTATTTTTGTCAGATATTTAGGAGAAAATTTATATTGATTTACTTTGTTTCTTAAGTACAAGACCCTTATGAAAACCATATGGAAATGAACAATATATGGCTATCTCAATACATTAAAAGTAATAATCCAGTGAGTATATAATGTAAAACATGACATTCCCTGTCCACAGCTTTTTAAAATTCACAAAGAGGGAGATAAGGTCAAATTTAGACAAGTTTTTTAATATATATTGCACTGACATAATTAAATAGATGCACTAATTTTTTAATTAATTTTTAATATTTATTACTACATCAGTAGATTTTCTTTGACACAAAATTAAAATTAATACGTAATTTTTAAATTACTTATATGTTGCTTCTAGAATATGAAGAAAATTATTTTAAAATGAAAGTAAATTAATTACAATTAATTTATTTTAAAATGACTGCCTCAGAAATATTGCAAAAATGAATCCACGTGTCTCAGACTTCAAGGTAAATGTTATGCAAGGGTAGGTCTTCATTGTTATCTTAACTCATATCAAATCCAATTACACAAGGTAACTTATATATGAAATCAATTAACCTAAATACACAGATGCTTAATAAGAATTAAAATGAGTTTGAAACATTTAATACAAAAACTGCACAAATTAAGACCAAGGAAAGACTTTCTAAAATTGCATGAATAGCAGCACCTGAAAAGTTTACTTTCAGTTTCTTAAACTTTCTTACTAGACTAGTAAAACGTACATTTAGTAAATGCAAAAAATCAGTTGCATGTATATATGTATGCACTCATACAATTTAAATAACTTCAAAATATATAACTTCTATATTAACCTAGCAGAAAATTTCCGTATGACTACTGGGATAAAGAATGGAGTTTTTTTTGTTAAAGGTGCTAAGGTTACATAAATGTACATTTTATTTGAGGATAGCGTAAAATTTTTGTTTAGTTTATATTTTCGTTTCCATTTTAGTAAATCGAATCGAAAAGCGTCTCTTACGCATGAAGAAAATCCGACACGCGCTATAAACACAAATCCTCGAAATTTGATTTTAAAGAGGCATTTTTGATATTTCAAGTAAAAATTTCCCCACCAAATAACATTTTTTTAAAACTATAATATTACATTGTACTTCCACATATTTTATATGAAGTCACAAATGTAGATCTATCAATCCTAAATCTTCTCGAGGGCTTTCTCATTGTGAATAAGTAACTAAAAGTTAACTTTCGTTGAGTGAAAGTTAGGCAGGACGTAGTTAAGTTTTTTTGTTTTTTTCCCCTCTCTCCTGAAATTAAACGTTATTATAGTGAATCAGTACAATTTGATGTTTTCCTCATGATTGAAAAATTAGTTTAATTTTTAGGCTCATAATGTTAGGCTCACTGATTTTGTCACGTTAAAAACTAGTTAAGAAAAGGGAAACTTATTAATCTTAAAACTCAGGCGAAAAAAAAAAAAGTAAATGCAAATGCTGTTTAAAAAAAAAAATATATATATATATACACCACACTGTAATCCTCCCTCACAAAGTTGAAAGAAATAACATTCAATTCCTATTTGATTTATTTTATGCTACCGTAAAACGTGTTACCAGCAAAAAGGAAACTATAATGAGGAAAATTTAAAAATATAAAATGTAGGAGAAATATTAATGAAGCTTTCAGTTTCGAGATGACAGCGTTTGTTTACAATCACTGCCGACTCTAAGTGCAGGTTTAGCAGTTGGCTTAGAGTGCCTATTCTTCCGTGAATAAATACTGACTTATGAAACAAATGAAAAATACAGTGGCGTAGCGAGTGGTGGGCAAGGGGGTCTATCATGCCCCGGGCACTACTCGCACAAGGGCGCCAAATGGTCCTTTTCACTAATTTTATATATATTACTATATGTTTTTCGGAGAGGGGGGGGGGCAAAAAGGTATCGTGCCTCGGGCGCCAGTTATGCTCGCTACGTCACTGGAAAAATAGTTTTAAATATTTACATTTCGTTGAAATTTCAAAGTTTAATATGTTCTGCTGGTTAATTATCAAAGTTGTGATAAATTTACTGGAATCACACAAAAGTGATGGGTTTTTGAAGATTTTTCTTTTCCTTTTAACTTCAAACTGCAAAGACCTCTTTAATTTGTATGTTTGAAACACACCTATCAGTGGCGTAGCGAGGGGTGGGCAAGGGGGTCTATCATGCCCCGGGCGCCACTCGTAAAGGGGCGCCAAAATGGTCCTTTTCACTAATCTCTATATATAAAACAGTTCCGTAACTGACTCATTCATTTACTGACTAACTGACATACAACGCACAGACCAAACCGCTGGACCTAAAGGGCTGAAATTTTGCATGGCGATTCTTCTTATAGTGTAGGGGTGCCCTAAGAGAGATTTTTGAAAAATTCTTCTTAGATTTTTTTAAATTAAATTTTTAAGCTGTTTTAGTAACTTTTTAAGTTTGCACTTAAAATAATAATTTAAGGGCTTTAAAATTTATATCACGAGAAAGATCATAAAAATTCCTTTAAAATGAAATCTTTTTCAAAGCTTTACCTCTGTTTTCTGATTTTTGGTCAATTTTTAAAGATTAATTTTTAGAATTTAATTTATTAAATGCTGATCACATGATTTCTTTTTCTGGTACTTTAAATAAATTTATAGTCACGTGCATAACAACTAAATAGACAAAAAAATATTTTTTTTCTTGCTAATGCGGCAGACGATTGGAAATTATTTTGTCTATAAAATATCCCTTACGATTTTTTTATAAATATATATATTTTTTTCTACATCAATTGTATATATTGATCGTCGTATTTATTATAAATAAATATATATATTTATTTTTTTGGCATTAATTGCATACATTGACCGTTGTATTTAATTTAAATGTACTCCGTAGCGAAGTGCGGGTTTTCAGCTAGTTCTATATATTACATTACTATGTTTTTCTGAAAGGGGGCGCCAAAAAAGGTATCGTGCCCCGGGCGCCAATTATGCTCGCTACGTCACTGACACCTATATAAACTAGACCGAAAAGTTACATTTGAATGCTCAAAATTCGTGGCCTCAGATTTTTAGAAGAGAACTATTTAGTTAGTATTTTAAGAAACCTCATATTTATTGTGTTAAATCACTGTGTTATGAAATTGCTTAACTTTTGTACTGTTTCCTTTAACTAGACTGATTTCCCCATGAATAAAAAAATCTTTACTTATATAAAAGCCTAGATGTAGTTAACCATTCCGGGACGGACCAAGTCGGGAATATCTTAACATTGCGACGCCATTTTCTGAAATTTTCTTGAAAAATAATACCACAAAAGTTACATATTTTGAAAGCCCTTTAAAAAATATGAAAATTTCAAGTGAACACCCTAGCTCAAAACCGTTTAGTTTTTGAAATATCTTCAAATTAAAATATCCATTGAAAAGAATCATTTATTCAATTGAGTCATTCACTTGAATTTTGAATTCATTCTACTCCATGGTTTTTCATATTCCCTTTAAATAACTACATTGTTAATGTTTAATTTTAATGTTAATTAAATTGTGTTTCACTTTGCTAATTATTGTGTAATTATTATAAATTAATGCCTGCTGTGTGATGAGTCATTTACTTTTTAAACTATTTAGTTTTGTTATATTTTATTGTTGTTTATTGCTGTTTAAGTATCGTTTTCAGCAATGCCTGCTGTGTGGCGAGTCATTCACTTTTGAAACAGTTTTGGTTTAGTTTTGATTTAGTTTAGTTTTGTTTTGTTGTTTACTGCTGTTTAAGTACAGTTTGTGTTATTTAATTGGCTAACTTTTTGTATTTTTATTTATTTAATATTGATGCAGAATTTTACACCTAAAGGAAAATTATATTTTTCTGGAACCTATATAGCACCTATATTATGTACCTGTATTCATCATAGTATATGTTTAAAATCTTTCTTCTTTACATTCAAAAATAGAATCTTCATACGAACAACAAAAAAAAGCATGAACTCTTGTGAGAAAGAAACGCTGATCAACTTTCCGTCATTTTTGACGGGGGTTATATACTAGTCTGAGATAATTCTGATTCTTTATTTTCCTTTTCTTGTTTTAAATTTTTAACAGTGGATTTTTAGAACGACGCCTGATTTTGCTGGTCTATAGATTTTGCAGCCACATGTTATTTATATAAACACCTACATATTTTTATACATACATATATGTTTTATACAAATATGTGTGTAAGGTCAAACTGTGTTCAAACGAAGCAGGAAGAGAACTGAATTGAACTACAGAGAAAATTAAATAAGTTTGATGCTTACAACTTGTGGGTATTGACAAGAATAATACATTTTATTTGCTTTCAAAATTTTACAAGAAATTTTCCCATGTGATATTTACACAAGTGTATTGAGTTTCGAAAATTTTCCCCCGAAACGAATGTTTTAAATATTTAAATCGGGTGTTAACGTTCATTCTTTTCCTATCTTGAATTAAACTGGGAAAATTTAAGAGGAATGTATGAGTAATGGGGAAGGGGATTAAATGCTTCTTCCCGCACCTTACTCGAATGAAAAGCACTGACTACAAAACAAAAGGATGTATTGTCTTTCCCCTTCACTTGTCTTAAGATACCGACAAAAATTCTGAACGTCTTGCTGTCTTCACGGCTTCTAAACCAAGGGGAAATAACTAAGTGCATGCCCTCTTCTGAAGAGAGAACGTAGTTTCTATAAAGTCAACGCGGGAGAACAAAAAATTTACTTCAGCGTCCTTTAAGGTTAACATCCTTCTTCTCCCTGCTACACACAAAACACGTAGATAATAAGTTGGTCAAAAATTTCAAAACCAGTTTTTAAAACAAACGTATGCACAAAAACACAGTAACCCCTCTCACCCTCATGTCAACGGATTTCGAGTCGGCTATGTCTCTTTCTGAGGTTTTCTTAAGCTGGTAACTCGAAGGTAATTTTTTCCCCTCTAATATACGTGGATTTTAGTCAGCTCTTCTTATGTACAACAGGACATTAATAATATGGGCACTGCATGATTTTGATAAACGTAAACACCAGTCTTATAAAGTTCTAGAACTAAACAAAGGGACGTAACCAAACAGGGTGGGACAAGGGGGAGGGGGGGCTACCCTTACTTCCAAAAAATTTTAAATATTCCTGTACTATCTCAATTATAACAACCAAAAAAATATATATAAAAAAGGATCCCCCTCCAACACACATTTTCTGTGGCACTGATACAGAAAATCCCAGACTCTAAAATATAAATATCCACTTTGAAGTATTTTAATTCTTTAAATCGAACGATAAAACTACAAAATTGTCAACAATGCTGCATCACATACATATCCATTTCTGCGGTTAGGCCTGAGAGTTCAAGAGATAATGAAAAAAAAATTCAATTTTTCTCATCGACTAAGCAACATTCAGCTAACATCGCGGAAATGCGACACTTTTTCGCATGGCGGAAGTCATAACTCGTTTGATCACAAATTCTCAAAAATGAAGATAGCGCTCGGGAGCGGAAATATGTGTCTACATACACACATTCTTTTCGAAAGTGGTATTATCATAACAATTTTAACGCACAAACCACAACCCAGAAGACGACATAAACAACTTAAATTCTGCGGATGATAAGAAACATGGGCATTCATAAATGATCTGCATTGCTTGTTACAAATTAGTATAATCGGAGAAACGAAACAAAAACGTTTTCATTTCATAAGACATTTAAAGAAATTTAATAATGCTAATAGTTTGTACTAATTATTAATGTGGACTTTGCTACTTCGTAACATCATTCATTTCAACCAGGAACGTAAGCAGAAGGGACCACCACACACACATTTTTTGCTGTTTTCAGCTACGTCACTTATTGCATTACAAGTCTCAACTGATTGATTCAATTTGCGTAAGCAACTAAAACTTTTTGCACCTTAACTCATGAATGACATTTTAAAAGCTACTGAAAGCTGTTTAACAGATCAAACTTTTTTTCCTCATATCATTAAAAATATAATTATTTGCAAATTTATATATATAAGGGATTTTAAACATTTAATCTATAATCTTGAACGATAAATAAGTATATTTTGTGCAATTATAGTTATATTATGTACATAAAACTATTATAGGTCATAATTTAATAGTTTTTATACGTTAAGCTATCAAAGAATGCGTCACACATTTCATCAGATACAAGAATGCTGTTTACATATCCAAGAACAAATATTTAGAGCATGTATCACTATATTTTTGATCCACTGAACTATCTCAACTGAAACTATCATCCACGCTTTTTACCTTTTATACTTGTACCTGCTTCAGCTGTCATAGGTGCAGGTAAAACTCTTTTGTACTATTTGCTGGTGGTTAAGAGAGTTGCTTGATTACAATATTAACTTTCTCTCCCCCCCCCCCCTTCTCAAATTGGGTTTAAGTATTATCATATAATACCTAATGTTGTAAAAGATAAGCAACAATCTTATCACTCATTCTCTTTACTTGCTGATTAATAGATTCAACTTCTAATTTTTGTGTTGTTAACTCAAATCATAGCTAATTTCGCTACGTGCGTACTCTCATTTCTGCAGAAAATGCAATGTGCTCAATGCAATTACATAAAAAACTGTATTTTTTTTCCATAGAAAGATGTCTTTATGAGTAATCACGTGTGAATTAGCGATGGGAAAATTAGATCTGAAAGAAAAAGCGAGAATTGTAATCTTCAATATTTTCCACTTATCAAAATATCCATTAAGACCTGAAGCACCTACGATTTGTAAAATATTACCTGAACATTCAAAATAGTTTTCTTAGTTTATAATGTGTGAGCAAGCCTATCAACCTCCAACAAATAACTTTGCTTTTACACGGTCACTGGCTATGTCGACTTAAAGTAGCAAATATTACGAAAGTGTCCGCAAAAATTTAAATTACTTTATTAAAGGTTAAATGCTAAAGCTTGAAAATTGTTTAATTAATTTGGATGAATAAATATCAAGGCGTTTGCAATCAATTAATACTATTTGTATTAATAATCGTGTCGTTATATTACAGAGATACGAAGTCCTCGGTAAAAGCAGATAAAGAAAGTGAAAGGAAAGCAAGTTCTTCCAGATAGAGGGATTTCCCCCCCACCTCCCGAAAATAGAACGGTGTCCCTCATCATGGGTAACAGCAACGGGAGGTGATCAAGGCTGAATCATCTAAACAACTTAGAACAAATTCGGATGTTTTCCCTTACACTCTTATGAAATATTCTAGTCACATAAAGAATTCGTAAACATCCTAAACAATAAATTATCAATTATTCATGAATAAAAACCAACCAAAAACTAAAAGGGAGTTTTCGTTCAGTCTGGAGCAAAATTATTTAGCCTGCATAAGAGTTGAAATTGTAAACAGTTTTATCAATAAAGTTTAACAGAATAAAACAGCTTAATTCTAAAATCGGGAAGAAGAAAAAAAAATTTCCCTCCAAATTGTTCTACAGTTTAACAAGATAAAAAAATTGCGATAATAATAAATAACGTCGAACTAAACTTCCCACTTGTATTACCAATTAAACCTTTTCACAGTTTTCAGCAATCCGTTGAAGATGTCGGTTGGCACGTGATGAAAATTGTTCTTTGAAGGGAGTTAATCGGACACCTAACAGTAAATTCTGTTTTTTAGTTGGAATTCCATAATGCGGAATTTTTTGAAAAATAAAATGTAAAATTCTGTGCATTGAAACAATTACGTACACTAAAACAGTGCGTGAAACCAATTTGACGTATGTTAACTGACCAAATGAAAAAGAAACCAAACGTATCAAACTTCCAACATAAATGTGAAACACTACAACATTTTTTTTTCTTTTCAACAGTCGATCTTAAAATTCTGCAACTGACATTTTTTTGATAACCGAAAAACGTAGAAATATTATGTCAGCTATCTAATGTTTAAATTTTCTAAAGATATTTTATTATATCATTATTCTACATTGTAAACTAGTTATTCTTCAGTTCTGTGAAATAACTAGAAAAATAATTATTTCGATCAACCTACTAACCAGAGTTATCGAAGTGTAGCTTTTAAAAGTATTAAAGTGGTTATCATTGGCTGAGAAAGATATGCTCAATTTTCCGAACTTAAGAAATATAGCAAGATTTAAATAATTAGGGAGCTTACTACTCGACACAAGCCAATAGCAATGCTAATAATAACTTTTTTCACAATCGTTATGTAGAATGAAAGAAAAGAACTTTTTATGGTGCTCCGATCAATCGCTACTTAAATAAGATTACAAGTTTTAATTTTAGACTGTTCGTTAAATTTACATCTTATACAAGAATACAATGAACATATATCTAAATTGTCGTCTATTCTGCTTTCAATTTGTGTCATCCTCATTTCCAATAATTTAAGCAGTAGCAATCGATATACTCAGATAAACATCTCGACGCTCTCTCAAGTGCATGAAAACGAAATAGCAAAATTGGAGAGCACGTCTTTTAGTTTATTTTAAACATCAGATTCGTCACCTTCACCCATGATGCTGTAGACGGTTAGTAATGTAATTTCGTTTGTTGAATCAATTAAAAGCTCAAGGCTTTTCCATTCTTCCCCGCTCTCCCTGCCCTCCTTTCAAGACTCTTTTACGTTACTTTGTTTCACAAGGGACAATAAATCACCACTCACGGGGAAATATCAAATTATATACTATAAGTTAGAACCTTTGATATCTGAGCACATGGCATATACTGCGGATCCTTCGGGATATCCAATAACTCAGTCTGTCTTACGGTAAGAATTATCCAAGTCAGTAAACCAGCTTTTATGAAATTTTAATTTTTATCCGATTTATCTACAATAGCTGTTTAGCTTGAATAATATATTTTAGCATCAGAAAAAGACCAAAAAGTACGTGCTCCTGTATACTGGTGACTATATCCCGCACCCCTTTGGTAACCCGTTTCAATCCTTAAACCACTCTTCTTGGAACTCGGCTAACTATGGATCTTTCAACAGTAAGCAAACAATACGATGATACTTGATAGTTATAAAACAAATGAGAGAAGGTTCCTTTATGTGGAGAACTGCCAAAGGTCAAATACCTACAAGTATTTACATGTTGACGGGAGGGAAAACTAATACAAGCATAATTAACACAGGTGCAAAAGTCAAGCAACATAGAGTTTTAATAATTAGCCAGTGCAAAAGCGATATCACATAATAAATATATAAATAAATAACACAAAAGCTTGAAAATTATAAAGACCATAACATCAGAATGAATACAACGAGATTTTGAATAAGCACAGACCCCCGCTAGCACGTAACATAACTTACACCTTAAAATAAGTGGCAATTATTTCATAACAGTTTCAACGTGCTTTCGACATCAAGGTTACGAACCTGACAATATTTCAAACGATGATTCACGCTTTGCTTTTAATTAGTCAAGAATCCCGGCAGTTAGAACCCCTGCGAAGGCCAAGCGTTATTAGTATCACTTTCTACGACGCCATCAACTACAAATATTACCATCTCAAATCCATCTAATGTTATTCTCGATAGGAGGCTCCTTCGTTAAACTGAATTTCTATACAATTGTAAAGCATAAATGAGTCGATTATTAACAATAATTCGGGACACACCTCCAGTACAGGTCAAATGTTATTCAAAGAAAACAATTCTGGATACATAACATTTTATTCACAAGCACACACCCTTCTACTAATTATCTTGGCAGAAAAAATAGAAACAACCCAGTGGTTGAAATCAAAGCAAGAAAAAAATGCATGCACACAATCGTAGATTACACTCACTTACTCTGTTTCTGTGAAACGTAACATCCACAAAAGGTTTTCCTGAATTTACCAATCACAGCAATAAATTTCCAAATACATATATATTGGTGGTGTCGGGGGGATAATAAAGAATCATCAAGAAAAAATTAAACGATACAGGTTTGAGCGAACGATAAAAATACACCGGGAACTTGCTTCGTTTATATACAAAAGTGAAGCAAGTTCACTTTATATTTTTCCCATACGGACCCGATATTTAACGTCAAAGACAAAAGTACTGACGGGCCTGATTTTTAAAGGTACAGTATAAATTTAACAATAAAATAAATTATAGGCAAACGAACTTTTCACGTGAGAGCAATCAGATTTCACTCGTGGCGTTAATAAACCCCAATAAGAACGTTTACATACTTCTAGCTTTCAGAAACTTTATTAGAAGTATTTGTGTATACATGGTTTGAAATGACAAAAGTATACTCATAATGCCAGTATGTGTGAAATAAATTTTGTTTAGGAAATCTTGCATGCCTAAAACAGAACACATGATATTCGGAGTTGTCTTTTTTTTTTTTTATCAGGCGTGAACGGTGTTATCGCGAACTCAGGTTTTACCGAAGTGAATAGCTGATAAGCTGGAACAAAATACGGTAATATGAAATTACAACTTAACATAATTTTAAGAAATTATTCAGAAATCAGGGTAATCGGCAATCGGAATGAATTCACTGTAAGAAATGTAAATTTATTTTTTTTTTCACTGAACCGCGACTTGGAAAAATTGAACCACATTAAACGTGTCAATTAATGAGAGAGGAAGTTAACCCCCCAAAAGAGCTCTATGTAGATTACTTTTGTCTCAAAACTTCACAGAATCCTCCACCGTGCTGGTTACAGAGCAAGAGTAGCTAAAAGCATAAAGTAATATTAATCGGTGGGGGGTGGGGGGGAGTAAATTAAAAAAATTAATGGTAATACACTTGCTATGTATGCTTATTAAATTTTAAGGCGACAATGGACCATGAAAAACTTTTTTTTTTTATTTATTAACCAATTGCTATGAAATTTTGTATCCTTATACAGTGTTGTTTAGAGATGGAAATTCTAAATTTTAAAAAAAAATCAGAATGTAATTAAGATATTAATTAAAACCAGTTTGTCAATTACTCTATTTAAAAATGCTCCATGCGCATTAATTTTCGTCTCATATCTGATTTTCTCTCTTAAGCTAGCTTTAAATAGTTATAATAAAAGTTAGTAGCAATATTTGATTTACAGTCATATTTATAAAAACTAGAAAAGAAAACGATAAAAATAGGTCATTTTATGCAAAATTTTATCAAAAATTTTTTTGTTATTGTAAAAATTTTAAGTTGTTTTAAAATAGTATAATGAATTGATTACTAAGTTTTATTTTAACATATATAAATAATCATTTTATGAAATTTTGTGAAAATACAAGAAAAATTATGACGCATGGAACATTTTGAACTTACCGAAACGACATGAAAACTTGTTTTGAGAAAATGGCATTTAAAGTTTTAATTTGACTAACATTTCCATTGTTTACGTTTGAAAAAAATACTTATAACTCTGTTAATAATGATCGGATCAACATACTTTTTTTTTTAATTTAAAGCTGATGAGTTTCAGAATCATTTTCTGAAAGAAAAAAAATCGTTTTGGGGACATATTTTTGTCAATCTGGAGGTCCATTGTCGCCTTAAAGTGTTTTCACAAAGAAAAGTTTATTCACTTATGTGAAAACGCATAGCAACAGCAAACTAGCATACTGTTGACTTTCGTACAGAATTCGTCTGGGAAGTGAACAACACGACAAAAGGTCAAGAGAGAGAATCCCGATTTCTTTCCTAATTTCAGATAGTGACAGCATGAGACAAGTTTCTGATCTTTTGCGGTTCAGATAAACTATATAATAAATGAGTCGAAATGTGAATTTTTAGCTCTGCCGGTAAGTCTTTCAGCAATGTGTAACATCATAACAAATGCCTTCAGTATATCCTGAATGACACTTCGATGAGATGCTAACGGTGAAAGAGTATTTTAATAGGAAACTGATTACATGGGTGAACCGCAATACAGAAGTGAGTGTCATCTATGAACTTTTTGAAGGAAGGTGCACCGCATTCATGTAACACGATCATTGAAAAACTTGACTCGCACCTAGCCGTAAATGCAAATGTCAGATTTCGAACTTCACCAGTTGCCGCTTGCAGTGTGCGAAATCGACAAATAACCAGGTAAAATGGGGACCAACGTCCAATTTTGTATTTAAAGATGTGCAATGGCGGTTCTTGACAATGCATATAGTAGGGGAGCATATGTCGAAAAAATGAGCTCCGTGGCGGTATTAATGATGGGAACATGGGTGGATATTTTTTTCATCAGAAACTACCAGTAGATGAATAATTTCCATGGTGTCACTCTTTGGTGTGTGGCGTATAGTAGTAATGACGTCATCAAGATGGCCGCCATAGAATTTAAAAAATCCACTTTATTTCGGTTATTTATCGGCCGATTTTCTTTTGTAATACCTCATATTGAAGATAAATACAATGTCTAGATGACAGATGCAGAATCAAGGACGACGGAGTCATCACAGAGCACAAAAGGGAGAGAGTGCGTCCTGTGAAGAAGATGGTTGGCTCGCGGTTGGGACCTGTGTGTGATTCTTAGAAAAGACAGGAAGAGCCCCCCAAAATGTGCCTCAATAAATTGCCAATAGCACGTAGTAAGGCCATACATATGTGTAACTCTCCAGGGCGTAGCACAAAGCGATCTCGAAGATTCTGTTGAGCCATGATATGTTGCTGCACAGGACGGTAAAGACCCAAATCTAATGGAACAACACATTTTGAATCTACTCCCCACACATATATAGTCAATTTTTCAAAGTACGTCTAGAAAGTCAATTGTATGGAACGATCTGTTGGAGTATCTGGTATGATTGGTAGAGCACGTATGTGAGTGATTGGTTTTTGGTGTTTTAACAGCTTTGAATTAAAGATAGTCCAAGTTGGATCAGATGCTGGATTATAACTACTTTCATGATTAGAACTTGAAGGTCGATTTCAAGTTCTATAGTTCTTCAAGTTCAAGTATCGGATATTTCTTCTGTATCACCTATTATTTGCACAGACACCACGCTAAATCTTCTACATTATGTAGTTTTAAACGCTGAATTTTATATATATATATCAGATTTCTTAAAAGCAAAACTGTTAGGCTTTAAGAGTTTTGGCCCATTGTAGTGAATAAAGTCTGTCATGTATCTGGATCGTTTCTGTAGCGAACGATTGGGTACCTGTGTTTCAGCATCAGACAGGGTTATAGATTGCAATTCACCTTCGTTATATTCTTGATAAGAAGTCATCACAGTTACGTGAAGGGTTCCTCGTCCATCAGGCGTGTCTCCAAGGAAGTCTAAATTATCTGCTGTACAAAAGATAAATCTCCCTTTCACAATATCGGGTGGGACATACAATCCGTCATTGTCTTCCATATGGTTCAGAACTTCATTGGCTATAGCAGTCTCAAGGCAGAAAACTTTATTATAATCAATCGAGTAACCCGAACCATGCATGAGCTGAACCAAGAATTTTCTGCGAGTTTTACTATGTATCGTTAGGCCAACAGCAACTTGTAGAGTAAGGTCCCGTGAGTGTCTGTGTTTAACTAACGCCGTGCTACTATAAACGGTTTATCTTTCAGTTTGGGACTCATACATAAGAGTTTGTGATAATGCAGCACCCCTTTGGTTCAAATGTTTGTTATCAATCTGCAAACTTTCCATTTTTTTTGTTCCTTCCAATATACCATTTGAAAAAAGTATAGAACTTCTTTCGGTATGATATTTATGATTTTTTTTCCTTCGTTATAGAACTTGTAAACTTCCATTTCTCCTCTGTCAGTATGGTTTTACGTAATAATTTAGCTGCTTGATACAGAACTTCCATACTCGCATTCATATCAGAATTGGATTCCACCCGCGACAACAAAACATCATTGACAAATTTCAAAGAAATACGCTGTGATGGATTTTTGGAGATAGGGTCGTTAAATACTACATTCATGTAAAATAATTCATGCTCAATAAGTATTTTAAGAGATTTTCTTGACAACATGTCTTGCCGTTTAACACCATTCCAGTGACAGATATCTCTATAGTGTCTCTCAGGATCTGCCATCGTGACAACATTACCTTCCAAAAAAGAATCTAGCAAACGATCTATGGATTCTACTTGACTAATACATTCTGGCAAGTTAGGTGTTGTTTCAACTTCATCAGTACTTCGCAATGACGTTTTTTGTGCAACATTCTTTGTGGTGTGCTACATCATATGCATGTACATCTTCTGGATTAATGAATCCACTCAGTTTTAACTTCCAATTGCTATTTTCACTTCGCTAGACAGCATCAGATCCTCAGACCTACCTTTTTAATTTTTTTTTTTATAATGGATGTCTCCTAGCTTCAAGTCTATCGAAAAAGAAGCAGGCATTTTTATGTAGTTTCGTGCCAAGATTTTGGCCTCTTGTACACGGGTGGACCTTATTGCCCACCGAGCCTGGGGAAGCTATTTCAATTTACGCTTGTTGCTTTTTATACCTGGCCTGTAGTCTATCAATGTTACCTTTGTGCGTGCATTTCTTGTGACAAGTTAAATGCCACAGGGCATTTAGCTGGGTTATTCTTTCCACTGTAAATTTTCGAGCGTATTCTTCGAGTTGCTGATAATCACTGTCTTTACATTTGTTTCGAACTCTCACTGCATCAAACAGTTTGTGCTGAGTACTTGAGGTTTTAACCAAATCCTCATTCAATAGATGTTGGCACAATATACACAATTCAAAGTCCATGTTCTTCACTCGCTTTCGCTTAGACGGTCGGTCGAATTTAATTACACCATCCATATTTTAAGTTAAAATTTACCACTTGAAACCAAAAAAAATATAGGCAATCTTGAACCGAACACAAGTTGTACTGTCTTTCGTTCAACAACAACTGTTGTTAAAGGCACTCATGTATTATGTGTAGATCACAATTCATGCATTTATAACTCATGCCTTTATAACTTTATATTGGTGAAATTTTTATATTTTTTCTTATTTTTGCATATCTCACCTGCCATTTTGTGAAGTGTATAAATCATTAACTTGTCCTTTTTGCAAACAAAATTATCATGTAATTTTGCTATACTGTGTAACATTTTTTAATAACATGCTGTTGCATTTTTCTATGATTCGTTAAGTTTTTTTTAATGCTCTAGGGCAGGGGTGGGCAGACTTTTCCAAGGTACGGGCTACTTCTAATTTTGTCAGGGTGTTGCGGTCCACCCAGTGACGTAGGTGTGGTGAACTAAAAAAAAGGGTCTACAATATTTATTAAAACTTAATAATAAATGCGGAATATGTACTTAAATACATAACTACAAGAAAAAAAACTTACTCTTTTAAAACCACGTTTAAAGCAAATCGTGTCGGTGTTCCAAAAATGTTTCTTTTAGTATGCGCGTCTGAGGTCTTAGTAAAGGCGGTCACCCCAAAATGTCTTGGTGGTCCACCGGTCGATCGCAATCGACTAAATGCCCACCCCTGCTCTAGGGTATGTACTCATCTTAACATGTGTATCCCAATGTAATTTTTGCACTTGTTTTTTTTTTAAGTTTGTAAGCACATTTCCTTTTTACTTTTTGTGCTAGGCATGGTACAGAGTGATACACTGTTTTGAGGGTTATGTTTTTCATGCAGACGTGTCTTGTAACCTTCCTTATATAGTAATGACACTTATTTTACTATGCAACCATGCTCCTTGTCACAAGGTTGACTCTTATAGTGCATTCATTTATGTATGACACCTATTTAAGTCGTTTTGTAATTATTTTGTTACCATTTTTCCATGCGTTTTGAATGCACTTTCTATGTATAATTTACAGGGGTGTTTTTTTCTTTGTTTTTTCAATGGCTGGCCAGCCGACATGAAGTGTTTTGTCTTTATGTATAATGTTAATTTAATTACAAGCACAAAAGTTTTTTATCCTTCATGGAGGGTCTCCAATGTAACTTTGACCTAGCATAACACAGGTTCCAACCGCGAGCCAACCATCTTCTTCAGAGGACACGCTTTCTCCCTTTTGTGTGCTCTATGACGACTCCGTCTCCCCTGATTCTGCATCTGTCATCTAGACATTTTATATATCTTCAATATGAGGTATTACAAAAGAAAATCGGCCGATAAATAACCGAAATAAAGTGGATTTTTTAAATTCCATGGCGGCCATCTTGATGACGTCATTACTGCTATACGCCACACACCAAAGAGTGACACCATGGAAATTATTCATCTACAGGTAGTTTCTGATGAAAAAAATATCCACACATGTTCCCATCATTAATACCGCCACGGGACTACATATGCTCCCCTACTAATACGATCTCTGAAGTTCCACTTTGAACGCATTATAAGTATTTCCATCCATGCACTCTTCTCCCCCCCCCCCCATAAGGGAAAAGCTAACACTACTACAGTTAAGAAGTGTACGGAAGTTTTATACATGGAATTTGGTATATTTCTAAACTAAGTTTACTAAATCGACAGGTTAGGGGGTGATCCACGTATAAAGTGGGGAGATCGTAACGAACGTCAAAAAACTTCGATACTAGCAAAAATCCATCCACTTTTTGAGCAGCTTCAAAATTCTGATCTCACCTATCAATTACATGCATGACGCAGCTGCAAGGACGCACGAACAGACCAGTAAAACAAACACGTTTGAATAGCATGCACGGCGCATCTGCAGCAAGAAAAAAAAAGTGCAGGCTACAAGAATAATTTGCATTTTTGTATTTTAAATTCACGCCTTATAGGTTTGCAAGATAAAAATCACGAAGGAGAAAACGATAGCAGCAGCGTCTGATACGAATAAAAATCAAATTCCGTATACGAGCGTTGAATACGCCTGACAAACATTTAACCCTAAGTTGTTTTCATACAATGGAATTTTTATGACGCAAGATGCGTTGCAGAAATTTGATACTCTCATTTTTTCAACTTCGATGCTCTCATACCATTTTAAATGGTCACGTCAGAAGTGTTTTGAGTTTTATGATACAGTTTACTATGAATACAGATGGAAGTTATGTCACATAATCACTAATCCGAAATTTCTTTTAACCTTTGCTCCCCACCATACAAAGCGAATAGCAAATTGGGAAGGAAATGAAACCTTAATTTTATGGTAAAAAAGCTTCAAAACAAACATAAATAGAACAAATAAGATAATATGACTGAATCACACAGGAGACCCATTAATTTTTAATTTTTTTTCCTTTTCATTTAAAACTATAAAAATTTATCACGGTAAATATGAAACGATGAAAAAGGCATGGGAAGAAGTTTTAAATTTCTCGTTAAAAAAATTTCTGATGTAAGTTGTACTTAGCATGTACGATCTGTCAATACAAATACCTACCAACTGAAAAATAAAATGTCGTTATGACGGATATTAACAAGAAATCTTCAGACTGCGAACCTTGAAGAATATACGGTACATAAATGGAACTGAACCAAATTTCGACCCCCCCCCCAAAAAAAAAAAAATAAATAAATAAATAAATAAATAAATAAATTAAATTAACTGCTATTATAAATATAAGAAAGCCTAGGTAATTAATGACAATATCTAAATTCCACGGTATGTTAATTCTGACGGGGGAAAGAGAAGAATCAACAACCAGTGAAATAAAGTTAACTAATGAATTGGGAAATAGGAGGAAGGTGAAGATTGAAATGTGACTGGTGCAACTGTTATTTTCTGTTGCACTCTTTCACTCACTAATTGAATGTTTGAAAAAATGTCTGGAGCGTAGAAAGAGCAATCATCATTTACGTGTGGTAGAATTGGTTTTTGAGGAGTGGGGGAGGGGGGGACTTCACATTCTGTCCCATTACAAAAAAATTAAAATTAAACATATCAATTTTACTATTAGTAAATTCGAATAAGTTTAAAGAAGAAAATAGGAAGTGAAGGAAATGACCAAAACCTACAGCAGCACAGGTAGGATTGCCATGATCTATATACATTATTTCAAAAAGGTGTTTTTTTGTTTTCTCTCTTTTTCTCCCTCCATACTTAACCAAAATCGATAAATGAGAAACCATTTTAAAGATTAAGATCTCCGCTTCGTGCGAATTATTAGTTTAGAATGACACATCTTGTTGTTTGTTTAAAAACCGAAGTATAAACATTATAAACAATTTTTCTTCCCCTAGATGGCGCACGCTAGCTTTTGTTTTATTTTACCACTATCAATCGCACTGAACTTTTAAAATCGTTTGCTTTTATTATCATTCTGGAAATTCATCGAGTTTCTTTATAGGCAACATCCATGTAGGTGTACATTATTCTTTTTGCATGGAAAAACCATTTATTTGGACTAAAATCTTATTTTCTTTCCACTCGCACTGAACTTTTAAATTTTAAAATCGTCTGCTTTTATTATCATTCTGTGAATTAATAAGTTTTCTTTACTGGCAACATCCGCATAGATGTACATTATTCTTTTTGCTTGGAAAAACTGTTTGGATTAAAATCTTTCTTTTCGCCGTGAAGAACATTTTGTTTATATTTTTCTTTGTTATGTCTTTAAATATAAATTTTATTTATTTGATTCTATGCATACAACTGCATTGCATATGAGAAAATTCTAACTGTCAAGGAAAGCTTCTAATTCGTCTCTCCTCTCTACTGCACATATCTCATTTATATGCTTCATCAATTTTCTCTCCGATTAAACATCTCTTACATTCATACTTCTTTCACATTTCATTGTGTTTGTTACAACTTTCCACAAGCCCTGAAAATCTTAGAGTAAGCGCTTAGAGCTTTTCACGATGCCTAACAGCAGATGTCTGAACCCTGTGACTGAGCGTAGGAGAAAGCAAGCCGCTGCTGGCAATAAACCTGCAAAACAAACGGAACAGAGATTTGCACGACAAAAACAAAGTTGTCACAACCACTGGCAGGAACAACAGGCTGCTCAAAGACAACAATTGGTAGACCAACGCAGTAATCTTTTGCCACCAACATATTTACTGCGACTGCATGAAGATGTTAGTGCAAGAAGACGGCAAGAAAAACTTCCTAAAACTTGTTATGCACGCCTCTTCCTTAAAGACGATGAGGTGGAAACACAGTGTTGGAGATATGGATAGAGTGTGCATGTTTTGTTCAGCTAAGTTGTGTTCAGGTGAGGTCAGTGACAGTTCGGCTTCCATCTGTTGCCACAAGGGAAATGTCTGCTTACAGCCCATTACAGTTTGCGAAGAGCTACAAATACTCATTGAGCAAAATGATAACTTAACCAAAAACTACCTAGAAAATATCCGTCAATTTAATAATGTCCTTGCATTTGCATCTGTTCAGGTAGACTATCAATATTCCTGGCAGAGGCCAATTTTGTTTTTAACTACATGGACAAGTGTATCATATGGTAAGAAGTTTGCATCCTCCTGAGGGTGTCACACCAACTTACGCTGGCCTCTTTATTATAGATTACGATAGTGCATTGCAGCACCATATTGATCATGAAGCCAATAGGTCGTGTTAAAATGATTTAATGGATAAATTGCAAAGAATACTCACAACTCATAATCCATATGCACAATTGTTCAAGTGTGTAAAAGATGTGTCTCATGGTGCGTCTAATATGCAATTACAACTCACTACTAAAAATGAATTCCATCCAGGAAGGTACAATGCACCTACAGTAAGTGAAGTAAGGCCAGGCGCCCACTGGCAACTTTTAATTTGGGCAACTAAACAGTTAGTTGCCGGATACCTTCGACAAGCGCCCACTGGCAACTAAATAGTTGCTTTGCACTCAGTTTGAAAATGGATTTCGTGGAAGCTGCATGTGTTTGTGCCCTCGCTCTACGGCGAAAACGTAAACAAAGCCACAGAAGATTTTGGGTCCATCCAATAATAAGTAGGAGATTATTTGACGGGCAGTTTTATAAATTATTTGAAGATTTAAGAGTGCACCCAACAAAATTTTTCAACTACTTTCGGATGAGCGTTGAAAGTTTCGAGAACCTGTTGTTAATAGTGGGGCCCAGTATTTCTTACCAAAATACAAGATTACGTTTGGCTATACCACCGCAAGAAAGATTAGCTGTGACTTTAAGGTAAGAAAAAAAGATTTTCTTAAAAATTTGAAAGTTTATTGAAATAAAATACACATTACAAACATTTTTTTGTAAAAAATTTTTTCGACTGTGCTTCTAGCAATAGTGGATTGCGATTACAAGTTCATTTATGTAGAAGTTGGAGCATACGGTTCATCAAGTGATTCTAATATTTTTAAACAGTCAGCATTTTCAAGGTTGCTTGAAAGAAACCAATTAAAAATTCCAGAGCAAAGTTGTCTCCCTAATGACGACAATGGAACGGCAATACCATTTACTCTAGTAGGGGATGGGGCATTTGCTCTATCACAGTTTGTATTAAGACCATATCCCAGCAGAAATCTGTCCGTAAAACAACGCATCTTTAATTACCGATTAACAAGAGTCCGCAAACTGGTAGAAAGTACATTTTGGAATTTTAGAAAACAAATGGAGAATATTCACAGACCTCTCGATACCAGTATTGAATTCAGTGAATCTGTTATTAAAGCATGCTGCATTCTACACAATTTTGTTAGAAAACATGATGGAATACGTTTTGAAGACACTCTCTTTGACTGTTCATTGGAAAGAATCTCTACAGTTGGAATAAGAAGCAACAATCAAGGTTGTGCGATAAGAGATTATTTTACATATTATTTCATTTCTCCTCAAAGAAGTATTCCTTCGCCGTATGACAAAATTTAATATAAAAGCTGTATATGATAAATGAAAAGAGATAATATTAACATATTATCAACTTACTCTTTTAGTTCTTTTGTTTTTCCTCCAACTCATCCCAATTTTCAATGAATTGTTGACAATTCCTCCCATAAAGTCTTCTTTAAATTTTTCTCAGAAATTTTTTTGATTTTATGTTGTATAAAACTGGCCGTTTTTTCAATTTCACTTATAAATAGTTCAGTGTCCAGCGACATGTTTACACCGAGTACTGAAGCAAACTGGAGATCTTCAACTTTGCCAACTCCTCGTGAATCGGACTAGCCAAACACGCCCTCGATGATTTGCCTCGATCAGATCCATAGGCGTAGCGTCCGGGAGGGGGGGGGGGGAGAGAGGGCACGTGCCCCCCAACTTAACTTGAAATAAATTGAAACGTTAATAGAAGTTCAGCTAAAATCGGAAAATTGTAGAAAACTTTTAAGAAAGTTGTTTTTTTTTCCGCTTTTTCAAACTATGGAACTAAAGATTCCGATTATCTCTTTAGCCTTAATATAGTCTTTAACAATGATATGATCCATAACAAAAATTCGATGCTATTTTTTTCTAATTTTATTTATATTATATTTATTTTTCTCATTGTATAACTTTTGAATACTACTCAAACATCAATTTTATTGTTATTCAATTTCAAAAATATCATATTTCATATTTTAAGAACCGTCTGGCAGTCAATGAACGGAAGAGGACCCTAACTGAATTCAATTCGTGAAAAATTATTCGATTAATCAGATTTCTCTTACTACAAAATAGTCTTCTGAAAAATAGTCTTGGGGCCCCCAACAGAAGTTTGCCCCAGGCCCCGTAAAGACTCTGGGCGGCTTTGCGTCAGTCCACCGGAGGCTATGTAGCGACTACACGAGCGCCAACTTTTCTACCGTTCTCATACTGTGAAGAGGCTCCCTGTAATTTGCAGGAGGAACAAATGGTTTACTTCCTCGCTGGCCGGGAAGGTGAAGCCAACGTGGACAAAGACACTAACTCATGGCCTTTTTTAGGCTGTACAGTGAAAGAGAGACTGCCCGTAAATATCTCTACCACGAAATTCCTGAACACTACGTGTGGGCAAAAGGACAATGGAATATTCGTAAAAAAAAAAAAAAAACACTAAATGCATTGGCCGCATTTAGATTGTCAATTCAGCTGACTTAGAAAGGTATTACCTTCGTCTACTACTTCTGCACGTGAAAGGACCAATATCCTTCGTAGACTTACGCTCTGTTGATGGAACACAATATCATTCCTTTCAACAAGCTTCAGAAAGGCTACATTTGGTGATTAACGATGCGAAATGGAAGGAATGCTTGCAAAAGGCTGTCGGTCACCAATTGCCAGCGCAGTTGAGATGGCTTTTTGCGATCATCTGCATATTCTGTTCCGTTGCCAATATACCCGAGTTGCTTGAAACATTTTGGGACGCGTTATCCGAAGATTTTCAAAGACCACACCAACCCCAGGAATCCTACAATCTCGCACTGCAAGAAATGCAACACATTTTTAAACATGGTAGAACGTGTGACCACTTCCATTTACCAGAACCTGTTGTGCCAGAACAGCCAAAGGAGTCTTACAACGTGGGAAAGGTACGTCAACACGGACACGACGCTTATAATAGACTAAACCAAGAACAGACGGCAATAGCGGATGAGGTCTTACACTCCGTGAGGAATACACTTCCCAATTGTTACTTCATTGGCGGACCAGGAGGCTCCCGGAAAGCATTTCTCTATACGACATTGTGTACGATGTGATAACAAGGTTGTTTTACCAGTTGCCTGGACAGGCATTGCTGCAAATCTCCTACCGGGGACGAACGTCACATTCACTTTTCAAGTTACTTGTGCCTATCTTAGAAACTTCCGTCTCATATGTGTGGCTTCACTCAAAAGATGCACAGCTGCTCCGTGAAGCTGATTTATTTATTTGGGACGAAATTTCCATGATCCCAAAAGACGCCATTACTGATGTAGATAGACTATTAAGAGACATCATGAATGTAAATCTGCCTTTTGGGGGAAAATCATTCTATTTGGGGGTGATTTTCGACAAGTACTGTCCATCCTTAGACACGCAAGTAGAACAACTATCGTTGAAACCAACATCAAACGTTCGCATTTATGGTCTCATACCAAAGTTCGAAGATTGACTCAAATTATGCGAGCAAATGATGACCACGTATTTACTGACTGGCTGCTCAAATTAGATAACGGTGACTTAGAAAATCAAACAGATTTCTACAGTGACGCTATCAAAATCCCTAAGCATTGTTACTATGATCAAAACAGCATAATTAATAACGTTTTTAATACAAACGAAATCACTGACAATAATGTTTCCAATTTTTATTCAACAGCTATTCTGTGTCCCAAAAACGACGATTGTACGACTATTAATGATTTCATCATTTCTAATTTGTTGCCAGGCTATACTAAGATTTACCTAAGCTGTGATTCCGTCAAGTGCGACGAATAAAAAAAAATACTCAGTTGTATCCAGTCGAGTTCCTCAATTCTCCCTAAACCTTTCAGGTTTACCTCCGCATAAACTGCTCTGGAAGAAAATGCGATTATGATGTGAATCAGAAATCTTAACGCCAAACAACATTCATCAATAGTGCCAGGTTGCTCGTCATTCATTTAGGCGAGTACACCAAAACTGCTAAACTGATAGACTCCGATAAAACAGCTATCATACCCCGGATAAACCTGACGCCTTCCGATCCAACCATTCCTTTCCAAATATAAGAAAACAATTCCCCACCAAGGTTCCTTTTGCGATTACTATTAACAAAGTACAGGGCCAAACTCTTGAGAGGCCTGGATTGTACTTGTAAACCTGACCCTGTCTTCTCGCACGGACAGTTATACGCGGCCTTTTCTAGAGTAAGGCGCTTTTCAGATATTTTTGTTTCTGTTAAAGAAGCATTCAGTCAAAAAGTTACTGCTGATTATATTTTTAAGTCAAATATTGTGCACAAAGAGGTTTTAGAATGTAAATATCCCATTTTCCATGTCATACTTCACTATTAATACTACCTACAAATGTGTTTTTACGTGTACATATATCATGTTCCCCTGTTTTGTGTCATGCTTCACCTCCAAGAGTGTTCCAAAGGTAAAATTAATCTATTTTATTTGTATGCGAAATTGTCGCACGGACCACTTAGTATATATTATTTCTAGAAGGTAATTTGTGACGATCCCTTTCTCTCCCTTCATACTTAAACCAAAATCGATAAATGAGGTACCATTTTTAAAGATTAAATTCTCCACTTCTGACAAATTGTTAATTCAGAATGACACACTGTATTATTTGTTTAAAAATAGAAGTTAAAAATTAGCTTTTGGTCCTAAGTTCTTTCCCTGGATGCGTCGAAACGACACAGTCAAATAGTGCGCACGAAGAGATTTTGTAATGTAAATATCACATTTTCCACGAGTTTGTGTCATACTTAACTTTTAATATTGTCTACAAAGGTATTTTGATGTGTCTATATCTCATGTTCCCCTGTTTTGTGTAACGCTTCACCTCCAATTTTGTGTCCGAAGGTGTTTTTTATTATCCTTACGCACCACCGTTATTTAACAAATAAACAATGGCTACAAATGAACCGATTCTTCTCTCATCCTACTACAAACCACCAATCTCGCTAGAAAATTTATCTTATTCGCATGCGAAAATGTCGCACGGGCCACCTAGTAAACTTTTGAAAACTAAAAATGAACGAAAACCCAGGACTCATTTAAAATATTTTAATAAAAACTTGCATTAAAATGAATCAATGGAAATTAATTGAAAATAATGCTTATCATGCAAATTTTTAAATTGAAAAAAATATGTCTTAGAGGAATCTTATTAAAAAACAAAAAATATTCCCTCTTACTCAGAAATCAACAATTTATAACAATTTATACAAACTTCATAATCACCGAGATTTGCCACCTACATCGTCGATCGCCACCGTGTAAATAGTAAAAAACTGCGCATTCATAAAAACCCGGACGCATTTAAAAAAATTCTCCGGACAAGAGAGGACGGATAGCAAGCCTAAGCACAGGATATTCACAGTCAGAGAGAAAAAATATCTTCATTAATAGCAAGTAACATCGTATCATGATTAGGTGTTAATATTCACCTAAGACTGTAAAAATTTACTCACATAAATTAGGTTGTAAAGCAAAGAGGAAAATAAGTGAAAATTTATAGTAGAGGAACAAACAGAAAGAAACGGTTTCAGTTTGCAGTCAGATATCAGTCTATATGTTATTAGTTTTGGAAATCTCAGTAATTCGCAAATCAGAAATAAGTAAAATTCCTTCTATTATGGATATAAAGTGCAACAGAACTTTTTTTTTCGGGGGGGGGGGGGATAACAAGGAATCTCCTCACATTGCGATTTCAACTTAGTGCAACTTAGTGCCAAGGAAGTGTAATGACATGGAGATGTAAACTATAGGGAAAATGGCAATGAGCTGTAAATGAAGTAAAATACTGTAAATAGTTATGGAATCTCGATTTACTTTTTAAGAGGCAAAAACGACGACAGAAACTAAGGTTTTATCAACACGCAGAATTGTTTTTCTCTATTGTGTGGACAGCAACAGGAGTTGACCGACGTAAACCGGCTGTCTATCCCAGATTAACCGCCGAATCTGTTTGCGTGCCATTGAAGCATGCTAAATGTGAGAGCGCCAACAATTACAGCAGAGTGACGCCATCTCTCGAATATTGCTCGGTCTTATCAAACAACCCTACTGTGACCAATTTTAATGAACATTCGTTTAAGGAAGAAAAAAAAAATTAAATCTTGCATCTTACAAAAAAGCAAGAACTATCAGTCACAAGAAGGTTACAAGCTGTTATAGATGAAAACGGTCTTTTAAAATAATTATTGAATCTTATTTAAGATTTTTTGCTAAAATTTAAAATCATGCTTTTTTCCCCCTAGAAAATTAAAATGACTCAATATTTTTATGCAGTAACTAATTACCAATATTTTTTCATTTATTAAATTAGTTACGGTGAAATATTCGTTTTGTCGAGATTTATTAAATTTCATTCCCTCAGAACAGAAACACTGTGTAGCAAACGTACTCATGAGTTCAGTAGACGCATATCAGATATAAAGGCAAGGGTCCTGAGCCAAGCCCTAAGGCCGGTATTACACTATAAAAGTTCTTTTATATAAGACAAAGATCTTTTATAAAACAAGTTGGACGAGAAATATGACAGTGTAATAGCTCAACTTTGATAAAAGAAAACTTTTGTAAAAGTTCTTTTACCATAGTTAGGCTCTTCCTCCTATATTTTATAAAAGATTTCCTAGGGTGGTTAGTTGTTAATCATGGCCGACAACAAGTGGTCTGTGGCGGCGACGAAGCTTTTAATATCGGAATACGAACGGTATAATTTCTTATGTGACGTTCGAAATATTGATTATAAAAACCGAAACAAACGTCTTGAAAATTACTAAACAATTGCGGTTGTTCTACAACAAAATAGACACCAATGCACGATTGAAGACGTAAAGAAGAAAGTTTATGGATTGAGGAGCCAGTTTCTCGCTGAAAAAAAAAAATTTAATTTGATCCTCCACTGCCAGTTCTCGGAGCAAATTTTGATGGACCCCCTTCAACTCACGCCGAGCAATCCACAATTTAACACAAAAACGTTTCTTTTTCTTATTTTCTTTTCGCTATTAAAGCCACTATGACGGCTGCCGAAGCTACACTAGCTACAGCAGCAGCAGCTACTTCTTCATCCATATCAGTAATCACACTAAACTTTTATAAAATCTTTTACGTAGTGTAATAGGGGTATTTTGAGGTCATAGCATTTCTTTTATGTATAACTTTAATTCAAAAAGAGGAAAAAGTTTTATGTGCACGTTCTAAACGGTGTATTGAATCATAACTAGTAAAATCAGTTTTTTACTTGATTTGAACACTGTGGGCAAGACCGGACCTCAACAAATCGGCGTAACAGCGTCTCAGCTAACCAAACTATCTGCAAACCGTTAACAACGATCTATGGGGCGCGGGCAAAACTTCGAATTTTCCACCCGTGCAGACCATTATTATTTCATCTTCAATCCTACGATACGACAGCTTCCATAATTCAAGAAATTTACGAAGATGGAAAGGCTAGAATAACTTTACACAAAATTTCCAGAACAATCCAAAATAATAACTAAACCCTGTGACAAATATAAATAAAGCATTTCGTAATGTTTGACAGTTCACCTATTCAACTTCCATAATAATTGTGAGTAAATGTAAGAACGAAACAGGAATAAAATTGTAACACAGATCAATCACTTTAACTGAAAATACGAACAGAAAAATTCCATACAAAAATTTAATGGAAATGATTTGCATTATGGAGAACTTCCAGTGCTTTAATTTTTGATCGCGGAAGATGATTCAGAAGATTGCTCCCCCCCCCTTTTTTTTAAACACAGGATTGCTACATTAATATATTCCCTCTCCTAACAATGAAATTAAAAGAAATCATACTACAATATATAGTTGACAAAAAATATCTGAAAATTCAAATATCATACATAAGTGAGAGAGAAAAAGTACTAAAAATTTTATATTACAAGTGTTAGATCAGTACATTACATTGATTATTGAACTAGCTGAGCAAAATCTCCAGTAAACGCACAATTAATTAACGAAGGTTAAGTAACAACTGGGGAAACTTATAATCTAGAGCAGTGGTTCTTAACCTTTCTAATAAATAGTCAACAACCCCTTGAATCGGAAAATAAGCTCTCGTACCCCCTTGAAAAATTTTCTATTTTTTATTTAGGAAAAGACATTTATTGCAAGATAATTTATTAATTGCATAAAATAATTAATACATTTACAATACATATTATACTATCTATACTAATATATAAAGAGAGAGAGCGGATTTTGTATGTGGAGGGTAATCTCCGGAACCACTACACCTATTTGAAAAATTCTTTCACTATTTGAAAGGTACATTATTCCAGATGGACATAGGCTATATATTATGTATATCTGATCAGTAGAAAGAAAATTAGGGGCCTTAATGTTGAGCTAATGCTTCATCCTTCTTCACTACTTTTCCTTTGTCAACCATAGTCAAGTAACCATAGCAACACATCAAACTACATTTATTACCAGTAAAACATTTAATATTTTAAAGATTCAAGTGGAGGAGGTATTGATAAATACAAAAGGATTTTTGAAATTGGCAACGTTTAAGGGTTTATTGAAGAAAATTACATTTGGAACTACGCTTTTTATTGGACATTTAAGGTAAAAAAATATTTATAATTTATTGGCTATCAACAGGAAATTTATTGGTATAATATTACAGAACTTTATTTAATTTATAAACTTTGTTTTGGAATTTATGTACAATTTCATGCACAATTTGCGTAAATGGAACTTGAATTATTGAACTTAACACAAAAATCAGTGTGTTTCATTGAAACTGTGAAATTTATTGATTATTTCGAATAGGCCTATGTTTGTTCCTTTATAAGTGAAAAAGTATTGCTTCAATTGAGCTGAAATTTTGTACAGATATAGTTGATAATTCAGATTAAAACATAGGCATATTATTTTTTGAAAATCGGGCCCCAGAATTTTTTTAATGTTTTAATGATTTTGCCCCTAAAAGTTGCTTATTTCGACAACTTCCGCGGCTGTCCTCGCTGACAGCGAGACTATGGGACCAAATCGTACTAAAATCGGCAAGCGGGTGTGTAGTGATGCGACATCGACAACAAAACATCGATGTTTTGAAACATCGATATTCAATATTAAAACATCGATGCTAATGAAACATCGCCTAAAAACCATCGATGTTTTTAAACATCGATGTTTTAGAACATCTATTTTTTAAAACTGGTTTAGTAATCTCTAACATTAATGTTACTTCCGTTAGTCGTGGGGGGGAGGGGTGATTTAATTTTACTCTCTGATTGGGCAGGCACAAATGACAAAAACTTGGTTGCTTTGGGCTACATTGATGACTCAAAATTCTCTTTGTAAATACCGCCATGTTTTGCCTTCAAATGTCCAGATAAATTCGTGGTATTGCCAGAAGTTTTGAGGGACTTAGGTAAATATTGCATTTCGCCAATTTGTCAGTGATTTTGTAAAAATATTCCCAAACGGTACTTTTGGGAGGCATCTTACTAATAATATTAACGTCAACTTATATAAAACCAGAACAAAACAAAAACTTAAATGGATGCACTCGTGTATATACTATTTGTAAAATAAAACCCCATGGAAGGTTCTGGAGTGTCAGGAACATTCCAAGCGCTCTGATTGGTTCATTGGTTGTTAATTGCTATTTGTCTGTTTGCTAAGGAATTGTTCCTCCTTTTGTATTCGTCCTTTTCAGAATTCAGACTTACATTTACTGAGTGTGAAAATTATGCTACGTGGTAATTTTTTTTTATTACGGTACTTTTTCATTGAAAAAAAAAAAACATCGAGCACAAAACATCGATGTTAAAAAAACATCGGCTTCAATAAATCGATGTTTAAATCATCGATGTTTTTATCAAAACATCGATGTTTTGAAAACATCGACATCGATGTCGCATCCCTACGCGGGTGGCCCCGGACACGATTTAGTGCTTGAAGTAGTCGGATATTTGAATTTTTAATTTAGATAAGAGTTATTACATTTTTCGTGCCATTTTTTTTCGTGTTTTTTTTGTGTGTGGACTCTGTAGCGGATAGGCTTTTGGGCCGAATCGTATCAAAATCGGCATGCGGGTGGCCCCGGACACAATTCAGTGCCTGACGTTACAGATTCCAATAAAAATTTCTTTTGCCATTACCATCAACAAATCCCAAGGTCAAACATCCCAAGGTCAAACAACATTAAAGTAAATATATTGGACTTTACTTACGGAAAGATTGCTTTACTCATGGACAATTAGATGTTGGTCTCTCTAGGTTAGGAAATGCGGAGAATCAATTTATTTTAAAACCTCAGAAAAACTAAACAAAAAATGTGGTATACCATGAAGTATAAATTATACCTACCTAATACCTACTTAAAATAGATAATTGTTCAACCTGGACAAAGTCGGGACGGGCCGCTAGTTACATATAAAAAAATATCTATATTTTTAATGGCTATGTTGTTGTTTGTTCATAATTATCCTTTTAAAACGAGACTCTTTTTTTGAAAGAGCCACACAAAAGTCATCAGATGCATTTAAGCGATTTCTGGCTTTTGTTTTGATGTGCAAAAGTGATGAAAAACTCATTTCACAAAGGTAAGTAGTGGCAAATGGTAAAAGTGTCTCTTAATGCTGCTTTTGCTAATTCTGGATAAAGTTCCAACTGCGTACACCAGAACTGTTCAAGTCCAGTTTTTCAAATTCCTTTTCAATACGTGCATTAGCTCGTATTGCGATAAGATCGTCTTTTAATAAAACGTTGTCGTCCACTGAATTTAGGTCAAACAAAAATGGATCCATCTATTAATTTTACTTATATTTCCCGTGGAAAAGTATCCATCAAATGACTCACTCAATTGGTAATTTTCATTAAAAATTTAGAACCTTCTCTCCTAGGAAACGTCACCCCTAGAAATGCTCTCTTGCACCCCCAGGGGTGTTCGCATCCCCTCCCCCCCGGTTAAGAACCACTGATCTAGAGCATTCAACCTACTAAATCTACAAAATAAAAAATTAAAAAAAAATAAATAAATAAAAAATAATTTTAAAAAAAACCACGAAGAAAAAGAGAAGAAAAAAAAAGGGAAAGAATAAAAAAATTGGGAGTGTATGACGGTTTATGATTTCATGAGACATGATAGAATTATATCAACAGTGTGAGTTGAAAAGACAGTATTGATTAAAAAATAATCCTTAAGGTTAGACAAAAAAGTAGATCAAACGATACTACTTTAAGATAACTGGGAACGATACTGCTAAACGATACTGCCTAACAAAGATAATACAGATATCTACTATCTCCAGCATAATGCAGTACTCATCAAGATTTCAAAATATCACATGTTTATTTTATTGTTCATATCACAACGTATAAAATGTAAAAGATTACCCGAATCCAAACTATTTTACAAGAATTTGTTACTGATAAATCTTCAGTAATGAATTCTTGAATATCATAAATATCGAAAAGAATTTTTTATTGAAAATGATAAGCTTTATTTTATAAACTAAGTATTTAATTATATATTTTTTAATATTTGGCATTAGTCCTTTAAAAAATATTTTACAGGGGGAAATAATTAAGTTTGGTGATCGTGAAGGATGCGAGGAAACCTACGCATAACATATTAGCCCATTAAAAAAATTATGATCAATGCGCACTCAAAAGATGCTGGGGAAACACCTTACATACGTAATGATGCATTTACAGAAGCTGTTCGCACATTTTTTAGACGATTTTGGTAAGCGGTAATAAAAAATCGTTTGCTGCAAAAGAAATATTTGCAATTGTACTATGTTTTTAAAAGTCAAAATTATCGTCTGCGGCTTGAAAGTTTTGTTTTTATTCAAAATGGCGTTTTTAACAAAGCAGTGGTTCGAAGGCTACATTTATGCTCTTTCCGAAGAGAAATATGCGTACTCCGTTATCCAAAAACAATGTGAGAGTCATGGTTTTGTGATATCTAAAGCGTCGATAGGTAATATCGTCAACAAGAAAGGAAAAAAACGTCAAATTGGAGCCTCAAGTGGGACAAAAATTCCAAACAAGTATCCAAGGAAAAAACAGACATCTTCGACTATTGCAAAGGTACGTTGTTTAATGTTAAAAGAAAATCCCCCTAGTCAAAGGACAGTTGCAAAATCATTAAAATGATCGGTATTCACTGTAAACAAAATGATAAACGTTGATTTAAACCTTAAGAAAGCGAAAAAACGCAATGTGCATCGTCTTCTTCGAAATCATATCGCTGAACGCAGGACACGCTGCAGAATTCTATATGAGAAACACTTATACAAAGAAAAATTGAAAACAATTGTCCCAATAGATGAATCATGGGTGTATTTAAATGATTGCAACAAAAAAAGAGCCATTTATTATCATAAAAGGGGAGAAAAAAATTTAAGTACATGGTTCAAAGAATCGAAAGAAAGTTTTTCTAAGGGATTCATGATTGTTGCTGGTTTTTCTTATAATGGCAAGTTAAAAATAAAGAGAGTGGAAAAAAATGTCAAGATTAACTCCAAATACTATCAGGAACATATTTTATCGCCAATTTTTCTGAATTAAATACCATCGCTTTACCCACAGTGCCATCAATCTGTGAGACTCCATCAGGACAAAGCTAGCAGTCACACATCAAAATCCACTGTAAATTTCCTAAAAGAAATGGAACAAAAAACTGGTATCAAGGCCATACCCTTCACTGATATCCTTACTAAATCTCCCGATGTATCACCTATGGATTTTTGTGCTTTCGGACTTTTAAAATCTGCATTATCCAAACGTCGTCCCAAAACCCTTACAGGACTCTGGAAAGCTGTTCAGCAGGAATGGGATAGAATACCTCTTCTGACACTTCAAAAGGCATTATTATCCTGGAAATTGCGGTGCCGAAAGATAGTTCAGAATAAGGGATGCCAAATAGAACATTTAAAACACAAGAATTTTATGTAATTTAGTTTTGGGAATACAATATACATCGCTTAAAAAAATGTGTGAACAGCCTCTGTAGATGCAGGTTATAAGGTACCATCAGCAGACAGAATACCATTATTTTCACATGAATGAAAGGTTCTAGAAATCTTGGTACTACACATAATGGGAAGCAAATTCTAACATTGCAGTCTTTGCTATTTTCCAGCACTTTCGTGTCTGCTCAGTATACATTTTTTATAGCAAATATATCAACACCGTATTTCCAAAATTGTATTAAACGTCACGTAATGGCGACAGGCGCCAAAGTACTTATTCGCTTCGTGTTAGTTGTGTTCGTAGAATAATACATCCTGCTTAAATAACCGGAATGCAACGAAATAGATGGCCTCGAATGCAGTGGCGTAACCATCATAGAAATGGAAAGCTTCAGAATAAACCGTATCCACTTTAATCAAAGAAATAAAATTTATGTTTATAAAAAGGTAATGTTTCAGCATCAAGCTGCTTCAAAATTGAAGTGATTTAATTTCGTTTTTACAGCGCAAAACGAGGCCATTATCTCACCCACATCATTTCATGGTTTCACAGAAATCTAACTCCAATCTTTTTAACTCCCAAAGACTTTGGACTTTCATATCCATAGATTCAACATGTTATACACAACCACATTAAAATGATTTTTTTTCTCCCCAAGAGAACTTCCAACATTTTTTTTCTGTCCCACCTGCAGCTAAGATTTTGGAACTTGATAGGGGGTGATGGATAAAAAATAAAATATAGAGAAAAAAATAATAAATTAAACACAGAAAATGGCCGTCGGGCACGGATTTCCAAATCCATCATCAGTCAGAAAACCCTTCATAAAGTGCACTTCTTCTTACAGAAAAATATCAGACACCAATAAACACTTAGTATAATAAATATCTACCGGAAGGAAACATTTAAAAAAATGCTAAGCTCTAATCTGACATTTGCCTTAAAATTAACGAATGTTTAAAAACAAAAGTATATTATGTACTATGAAACAATCACGCCTCCCCTAGAAAAAAAAAAGTGTCACCATAATGTTATTTTTCATCTTTAAAAACTGATGTCACAGTTTCATTAGGAAGCTCTCGATTCAAAAAGTCAACAAGGAATCAGAAGGATCTCAGAGACGTAAGGCCCCTTGGAGAAACAATGAGGTTCTTGAACATTCAAAATTTCAAATATGTATTCAAGCTTTAATACATATAATATAAAAGATTTCCCTATATCAATCAAGAAGGGACATTTAGGAATTGCGAAGCAGAATTACTGTATCAGACAAGCAAGCGAGTGTAGAAATTCTTACAGAAATTAAAACTTAGAAGTTATATGAATCAAATATGTATAAAAGATAATGATTTACAACTCTACGTAAATTTTACACTATTGACACTTAACGTTTAAATAACAAATATTCCATAATTTGAAGATAAAAAGTATTCGCACCGCCCTACATAATTTGAGATGCCTACATTATTTTATAGTTAATATTTTGTGAGATCCATTTCACATGAATAAATCGTTTGGAGTCTGATACAGAGGACAGCATGGATTAAAAAGAGATTTAAAGTCACTGAACTACATAACGGCATCCCATTGTTGATCGTAAAAAATAGCTCTTTCAAAAAGATCTTCCTTGCAGTTGTCTTCGTTATCCTGGATCTAAGATTTTCTCAAGAACTTCTCTCAAATGTTCAGTAAAATTGTTTTTTTAAAGTGCAATTTTGTTAATTATGAACAGAAAATTTGATACTACGTAAAAATGGAAACAGTATTCGCATTTTCAAACTTAACTAAGAGATCTCATCTCGTAAATGGGTTGGTTCTCGTTTGCGGAAACTGAAAACAAAAACGTGAAAAGGGCTCTCTAAGAAAGGAAAATTGTCTTCATAGGTCAATTCGTAAGTATTTTTGTATTGCTGTTTCTAGCAATGTTGATGATTTAAAACATGAAACAAAATGTAATCCTTGCTTTGTATTCTTGTGCTTCTGGGACCAAAAAATTAAGCCCAAAAATTTCCTACAGGGTTCTGCCTATGCAGAACCCTGTAGGAAAAGAGAGCTGGTGTAATCAACGAGCTTTCTTTTCCTAAGCAAATGGAAAACTAGAAAAAAAAAATTCTAGTTGGCCTAATGACATGCTTAATGTCAACAGACAGCCCTTAAAGAGTTACGTTCGAGAGACCTGTTAAAAATACGCAATCAGGAGAAACCTCTAATAGAAATAAGAGTTCAGTGACGTGTGCGAGAGGTGAAATCTTTGCCTTAAAAATGTGGAAATTAGGTACATTTGATGCTGTTGTATATTATACTTTTGAGGTTGTTTATAAATAGAGACCAAACTGACCACTGAAAATCCAGGAATTTTCCCACAGCAGAGTAGCAGAAATTTAGCTAACATTGAAATCTATGAATCGAAACGATATGCAATGATATCGAAACGATTCTGCTGTATAAAATATTAAAAGGTTTTAGAGCCAACAAGAAAAAAAATAACTGTTCCGGGCAACTAAGCACTTAAAAAATCATGGTCATTTTAAACATACATATTCGTAACAATTTAGCCCAGGATTTGTAATAAAATACATATAAAAAAGAAAGAATTACAACGGTAAGTAGTTCAATTTTTTCCATTATAGAGCTAATGCAGAGGGCTCAAGAGTACACGAATTGGACATGGCACATAAAGCTTAAGAACAGTTTGGACACAATTTAAAACACTAAATAAACGTAAAGAACAACATAAAGAGACTAAAAAATGGTAAATAATTGCGCATCAATAATTTTTCTTCCACATCAATCTTACGATTGCCAGCACCACGCCAGTTTTTTTTTTTTTTTTTTTTTTTTTTAAATCAATATGGAGAAAGAAAAAATTTCAAAAAAAAAAAATTTTTAATCTGTTTTAAAGCATTATGCACACAAAACGATGTTTTATAAATTATTATATCCTTTAAATAGAAAGAGGTTATACAGGTCATATAATCTACGTTTAAGCTCAATTACTTAATGTTAATTAAGTTGTACGCTTCAAAAATATATAACAATCGCTCTTTCTATAGTTAAGATCTCCTGTGTAAAAATATGAGTGATCAACTATTAAAGACAACTTTGCAATACATTCTGTGTAAAGTATAAAATTAACAAATTTTCATTTACTATTGTGTCGCTTAGAAATAACATTTATTATACTACAAAATATTGGGCCATCCCATAAATAATGCGGTATTTTGGATTTGTCTAATACCGTCATTATTTTGTCTAATACCGCATTATTTATGGGATGAGCCAATATATACCTGAACAATAAACCTAACACTCCCATAAATTAAATTCAAATAAATAAAGCTAGACAAGTACATAAGGAAACTTAAATGACGTAGGTTGGAGATCTTCGAAGTCAAGGAGTGAAAATCATGAATCAGAAAGAATTAAACGCTCGAATCGCTCAACGTCCTTGACTTAAGCGATTTCACAACTCATCCACTAAGAGGTAAATAAAACGAAGTTGTGTTCCGATGAGCTGTTAAAGGTACGCGTGATAGAGGAGAAAGAAAATTATAATCAACCACGAAAACAGATTTCAAATTCGCACTGTTTTCGGTGATGTTTTTCCCTCAAATCACCGAATACTAGATCATTGTTAAAAACCTGGGTGTTAAAACAAGTATCAAAATGGTTACCTCCGGAGAATAAAATAATTTAGTTCATTTAAATATAACACAACAGTTTTATCAGATTTTCATTTACTGTAATTTCACTATTTTTTCTCGAAGCAAGCTACAGATATTTTCTCTAAAGAGGTAGGACAACTGAACAGAAAAAATAAATTATCGAATATCCCTGAGTATTAACATTATCGATACTAAAATGCTAGACTGCATAACGCCCGTCTTAAAAAACCAAACCAAAATATGGGAAAGAAAAAATGTAATAAGTCTAAAAATTTGAGTACGAAATTTGTCATACTGGCGATAAAATATCTTGTCGCAGTACATTTAATCATTCATTTCAAATCTAATGTTCGAAATCTATTATTTAGTCAGTCTCGGGTAGCCTTTAAGTTACTAAACCACTAACAAGGATGTTCAATCTGAAGAATTTACTTGATTATTTTTTTTTATTAAATTGCCAGTTAAAGAAATTATCAATATTAGTAAAAGCTAAATAAATTAATTCATTAAAATTTAACGTGGATCTCAATCTAATAATTAACAATATAGATATCTCAAATGCTAACCTTTGGCGAGCTAAAACAAACAACAAAAAACCTACTACAATACACACGCGTTAATTAGATGTTTCTACACGAAATTAGCACATTTTAACATTATTAATGGCATTTTTCGCAAAACTGCATACTAAGAAAATGCGAGCTTGCTTAATATAAGAATGCGAGTTAAAGCCTGGCTCTTATTAGCAAGTCTACTCTTATTAGGAATGAATATGAAGTTAAAAGTCCACTTACACGAATTAACTGGCCTTCCAATACAGAAGGATTTAACAGGGTTGGGCTTTTAATCGCAGTCGTAACAGCTGGACTTCAGAAAGCAGTGTTTTTACCTTACGGAAGATAATACCCACAGCAGGAAGTAACGAAGAGTAAGAAGCATGAAAACTCACATTATAAGACTGAAAACAAAGACGTTAGTGCTGCACCAGTCACTTCAACTTATTTTGATGCTAAGATATTCCATGTTAATTGCTTGTATTCTGAAGGTCAGAAACATTACATATATCATTGACTGGAGGAACAAATAAGAATGAAATTTACATGGTAAGGATACATAAACAGAGCAGTTCCTACTCCCGTATTTTCCATTATTTTTCAAATCTTGACCCTACCCCCCACACCCTCTTTTGAAAAAACTTTCCTCACGACTACCTTTCTTTCATCTCGAGAGAACGAATTTTTTTTAAAGCAGAATTTTTACAAGCATAATACATCACTGGTAAGGGTTGCTCATGATTGTATGTATGCTCAATATATGTAAAAAATAAAACTACTCCGTAAATACATATCTAAAATGACATGACTAGGATAACCAAAGAGGAATATTTTGAAAAAGTATGAAGTAACTAAGTTTGATTACAGAAATACCAAAAAACTCAACCGATGGCATACTAAACGATGAAATTTCACACACAAGGACTGAGAAGGAGAGTAAACACCTTAAATTTGGAAAAAATAAATATAATAAATAATAAATAATTTAAAAAAAACTAATCTTTTATTTTTCAACAACTATTTATACGAACTGGCATACTCATATACGTCTGTATATGATATTAAAACAAAATTCAAAAATAGACTAAATATTGAATCTTGAAGAACTCACGACATTTAATTCAAAGATAGTATAAAGTTTAACTTCGCGTCTTGAGAAAAATAAGGTCAAGTGGTACACTGAATTCATCAACTAATAATTTCGTTTTAAAATGAAAATATCTTATAAGGTTTACAACATTTTAAAAAGACTAATTCCATGTCATGTTTATTTTCTTTGCCCCTTCAATTTTTGTTCTTCGTTTCTTTTTTAGAGTAGGGTAAACGGCATTTAACTTCTCACAAATCAAGATTAGTTTTTGGTTCATGACCAATGTCTAAATAAATAACGCCGATTCGGAGATATAGTTTCAGAAAAACTATCATTAAACGAACGAAATTTACCTACAAGGTCGACGTTGGGGTTCAGTACTTGGCTGCAAACTAACTGAATCTGGGAACATCCACTAACATAAAAATCGTCGAAGATAAAAGCATATATATGTAGAATTTTACAATTTATAAATCACTATAAAATCTATTTGAAGCTTTTTTTAACGAAGGCTTACGTTCCTCAATAACGGTCCTGCGGAGAGAAAAAAATTTGTCCGGCTTCGCAAGTTATAATTTTGGCAGCGCGCCGAACCCAGTAGAAGTATACAGTTAAACAGAAAAGCCCCAAAATGCGTAACCCCACCCTCCACCCACCCCCAAAAAAAGAAAGAGGGGGGAAAAAAAGAGAAGAAGTAAGCAAAGATAATTAATCCTACGTTAATAACCCGCGGTAGTTTCGTTAGAAGAGACTACCTGAAATATTTTTCTTTCAATTCCCATTTATAAAATTAGATATTTTTTTTCACACTTAATCTTCTTATACAATCAATATTTAAGAAACCTTGACTAGTGTCTCGTGATAAGCTTGTTCGTAAAATAAATCTTTATTAAATTTAAACTTTAAAAAAGGAAGTTCAGTGCTTGCTACTTAAACAAAAACGGTCAATAATGTCCTTAAGGCTGCGGCGCATCAGTTGACCTCGCAACGCCAAATCTATGAGGAATTTTACTTTTACTTCAAATGGCACTATATTCATATTTTAGAGCGCGTGAGTATTCTTTTAAGGAAAATATGTTTATACAAAAATCGTGCAGTTTGAAAAATGTTTAGATTTTTTACTAGCAAAATTTAAGAGTTGTAAAAAATTGATATATGTTACAACAAATTAAATCTTTTTTGAAAGAAAGTAATTAAAATAAATTTACAAAACAAACAAGGTTTTGAATGTTTAATTTATCATCGCTGAAAATTACTCTAGAAACCATTTTCTGTTTACAGAATTCAGTACCATTTATATTTTTATTTTGCCACCAATATTTTAAAAATTTATCCAAATCACCCCAGCTTTTATTTTGGACTTTGACAACCAGTTTCTCTGAAAGTAAGATACTGAAACTATTATAATGGACTTCAACATACGTAACAGCCAAAATTCGTGGATAAAATAAATATAATAAAAGAAGTTAGTAAAAAATCTTAAATAATATAATGTAATATGATTACATTATATTAAACAAGTAAAAAAGTAAGATATAGTTTTTAATAAGTTATAGTTTTTAGTAAGTATAACTTATAAAAAAATAATATTAAAATATATAAAAATCATTAAAATATTAATTAAAATATTTTTAATTTTTAAATATAGTTTTTAGTAAGTATTTTTTATAAGTTAGTAAAAAATCTTAAATAATCTATACTTATATATAAAGAGAGAGCGATTTTGTACGTGGAGGGTAATCTTCAGAACCACTGTACCTATTTGAAAAATTCTTTCATTGTTTGAAAGGTACATTATTTCAGATGGACATAGGCTATATATTATGTATATCTGATCAGTATAAATAAAGTTAGGGGCTTAATCCTAACAATCTCCATTGTTACCGCTACTGTCCGCTACCGCTTTTTGTGCCGAAGTCTTCAACGATCCTTAGCGTGGTGCTATCGCGGTGGGCTTCTGTTCTGACGCTAGCGGTTCGAACCTAGCCGTTCTCCGGCACGCCTTTTTCTTTTAAAAAATTTATTTTAATTATTAACTAACATAAATTAATTTAAGGTAATATTTAGGTTATTATTAAGGTAAAAAAAGATTTACAATTTATTGGCTATCGACTGGAAATTTATTGGTATAATATTTTGTTCAACCCGGACAAAGTCGGGACGGGCCGCTAGTATAATATAATATGATTACATTATATTAAACTAATCTTGATTTGTGAGAAGTTAAATGCCGTTTATTATTTACCCTGTATTTTAAAGCTTAATTGAATCTAAGCTTTAAAAACGTGCGTTTACGGTAATTTATCATCATAATAAAACTTGAAATTGATTTTTTTTCGGTAAACTTCAGGAAACAATACAGAAAATAAATTATTTTTAAATACACCTTTTTCGTAAAAACAAATAAATAAAAATAAGATCTTTATAGTTATTCACCTAAAACACTTTATTGCTTTAAAACATAACGACACGAGACTCATCATTAGGCCCTACAAGCTCCCGTTCACTCAAACTCAAAAGTAATCCGGCTCTTTGAGCTCGTGGAAATAGAGTGAATCTCGCCGAAATAATGACTTCTCTCATCGCGTCACCTGACGCGAGTGAGAAGAAAACAATTGGAAGCCACGTATATTTACACTGTCCTAAAGAAAAGAGGAAATACGAACTTAACGGTTTGAAAGATTATTGAAACTATACATTCCAGAAAATAATAAAATGTTGACGTGTAATATTTGCCTCTTTGATGCCCATTTAGAGTTTCGAAGTCAGTATTCACCCAACCGAACTCTTCCCTTGCGATGAGAAGTGTTACTTCCCATGACTTGCGCTCACAAACTGAGACATAAACAAGGCTGCTTCGAATCTGAATCTAATACAAAACTAAATATTTAATAAAGGAATGCAGCAAATTTATCTTAGGAAAAGATTATCTGCGGCATAACTTCAAAACTTTCTATCGTTTCTTTACGGACTATTATTGTAAAAAGGTTACTAAAAAAAATAGTGAAGATCCTCATGGATCAGTGGTATCCCATTTGATCAAAGACTGATCACTGGGGTTTTGTTTATTGTAAATTTTTCCTTTTGTGAGTTATTAAATATTATAGTGTTTGACTGTTTTAATTTTGTTTACTTGCATTACTAAATATTATGAAGTCTTAAGGTTACAGATATAATGTGCGTATAATGGTTTTTTGTACGTTCGATTGGATATTATGAATCAGATGAAAAGTGCTTCCTCGGAAAATTATATATTTTGGCTATTTGTAACACTATCAACTCGTTTGTATTTAAAAATGCGTTCATGTACTGTAATTATATTAATATTGTAACCAGATTGAATAGAGTTCTAAGGATGGATCTACATGCGTCGCGGTGTGGTGGACGCACTCGGGGTTCTTGTGAGGTGATGTTAGGAAATTTTGATATTTTCGGACGCACAAGAGTCCTGCGGATCTCATAGGATAGGTGTAACGGATTCCTGTTGCGGCGATTGGGTATTAGTTTGTTTTTTTTTATTGCCGCATACCTTTAGGGTTGGGTCGGCGTAACCTTTATTATCTTAGCAAACTTTGAATACTGTAATGTAAAGGCTTACAGTCTTTAAATACGTCCGAATTTCGCCAACTAAAATTTGAAAAGCTTAGTATTTTAAAATCATTTATTCATACATGAAATGAAAATTATAATCCCTGGAGGAAACAGATGACAGTGTAATGAAAACGTATGATGAATTATATAAATACCGCAGAAATGTAGTTCTAGGATAAAAAAGACAATTTCAACACGACGCTTGTAACGTATTTAATGTATATTCCGGTAACTTATTAGTACTGTAAACGCTTAATTTAATAAAAGAAAATACGGTTAAGCGTCAAACTGATGCCAATACTTGAGAATGTTTTATATTTTGTTGCAGGGGGCCCAGAGTCGCCCAAATTGGTCGGCAGATCTGTACTGTCCGTCCGGCGCCCAGGCCTATAAAAATGAGCTGTTCCGAACTTGGGAAATAAACCCTCGTCTGCGTATACAGGTTTTGCTACGTAGTGAACAGTCAGTAGTTTGACGAGGCGTATAGGCGAAAGACGTGGTCGCTGTAATTTCTGGATACTTATCTTTTGTTCCAGTTTTTGAGGGAGAACAAGAAATAGATATAAGTATTGGCCACCCGTTAACGAAAAAATTTTTAGCAGAATAAAATATTTAACATCATAAACAAGAATCTTTTCATAATGTCAGACGAAAGCCATTATTAAGTGTTTTTGGTATATATACTATAATATTTGCTATAAAACTTTTGCTTTGATTGTAATAAATTTTTTATAAAAAATTGAAACTGCTTTTATTTTAAATCCAAGTCAAACTTTACTAGCCTGCCTAAAATTAGCTATTTTATTGATGGCATCACAGTACTAAATTCTGCATTTACAATGTCAGTTGCCAGAAAGCAGTCAAAATGTGCTAAGATATATTTAATCTTAATAAAATATGCTCCAAAAAAACAATCATGGTAAAAAGTTACAAATCTTTCATAGGTACATAACTGTACTGCATTTAGTATATCTACGCAAAACAAATACACAGAATTATGCAAAATACACTAGTGTAAGAAATTACGAGAATTTGCAGACTTGGTCGATTATCTCTAGAACTACTGTACCGATTTTAATGAAATTTGATATGTACATACATTGATACAATACAAAATAAATAACCATTCAATAATTGTAATACACACGCATGATCGTGCGTAACACTCGTTGGAGTCGGAAGGTATGAAACAGCGGTTGCAGAATAAAAAAAAAATTTTAAAAATGGGTTAATAGATGGGTTAATAAGGGGTATGGTCCCCCCTTACAGATATACAGGTCTCGCAGCGTGATTTCATACTTGAAATAAGGCAGTTTATCATTTCCTATGACAATTGGTCCCACTCGTTCAGCAACGCTGTTTTCATTCTCTGGATGGTTCTCGGAGGGGGGTTGCGAGTTGCAATTGCCCTCCCCAGAGCATCCCAGACATGCTCTATAGGGTTAAGGTCTGGAGATCTGGCTGGCCAATCCATCCGGCGAATATCCTCACTCTCTAGAAATTCGTCGACCAGAAGAGCTCTATGTGGCCTCGCGTTATCGTCCATTAAAATCAACTCAGGGCCAACTGCACCCCTGAAAAGGCGAACATAGGGCTCCAAGACCTCATCCCTATACCTCACACCAGTCACAGTGCCTCTTTCAAAGACATGGAGAGGTGTGCGGCCATCCAACATGATGCCTGCCCAGAACCATTAAACCTCCTCCGCCTTAATGGTCGATTTTGCGGACATTGGAGGGTAGGTAGCGGGTCCCTGGTTCTCTCCATATGAACGTACGGCGAGAATCGGTGTTTAGGCTGAACCGGGCCTCATCAGTGAAGAGAACGGTCGCCCATTGATCCATACTCCAATCTCTATGCTCTCTGCACCATGATAAACGGATTCTCCTGTTCGTAGAAGTGAGCGAGACGCAAACAGCAGGTCCTCTTGCAAAGAACCCTCTCTCATGAAGTCTTTTGGAAACAGTCACCCTTGATACACGGGTTCCTGTGGCTGCATACAAGTCACGAGAGAGCTGAGAAGTTGTAGCACTCCTGTTACGCCTCGCTATAATCGACAAATGGCGATCTTCTCTGGCCGTCGTGGCTCTTGGACGACCTTGCCCAGGCTTGCTCTCGATGGATCCGGTATCCTGGAACTGTTTCCACAAGTTACACATGACGCTGGGCGTTAAATTGAACTCTCTACAAATTTGGACTTGGGATTGACCTGCTTCTAGCCTCCCCACAATTCGCCACCTCATTCCATCATCTAAACGTTGGTGGTTACTCATTTTTACTGTTACAATTTGAAATTAACCGATTGCTGCAAAATAACACCAAGAAATTCGCCGAGGTGTGCTAGCGAGCGAAATGCGTCGTAACTTACGCGCGCTTATAAAGCCTGTTTCTCTACTGGCTCCGCCTACACACAGGTGTAAGCTTACGTATTTGACGTACAAGATTTGCATTTTTGTCTAGAAGCAGTGGTTTTACATTCAGTTCAGTTCTTTTCATGAAATTCGATAAAATATGCAAATTCTCTTAATTTATTTCACCAGTGTAACTAACTAGGAGTGTAAAACTTGAATAACAATTTTTTTTTAAAAACTTTAATCTGGCTGTGTTCAACCTGTTGGCCATACATGATCTAGACTACCAGCATTTATGGAAATGTAATAAAAAAATTAACATATTTGAATTAAATAATAGCGAGCAACACAGCTGACCTTAAGAAACCAAGCCATCTGTTAATTTTCAGAAATGCCACCGAGTCAGATTGAAAGGAATATTGAGAATCAAAGGGTACAGCTAAGATAAATGTATGTCGAGTTAACATATAATTTCTGAAGGGGTCTAGGAAGAAGCTCTTAAAAATTTGGTCCACATTGATCAAAAGGTTTTGGAATATATAGAGAAAAGATGGACAGAATTTTAATAACAAAATAATTTTCCAAATTCTGTACATCTCTGCTATACAATGCAAGAATTAAATGCATATAGCTAAATAATTATATGCATTTCTACTATTTTCTGGGCAGACAGCTACCTGCCCCCCTTTTTAAAGCAGTAAATATACCCTTCCTTTTTTTCCTTGCAAGAGCCTATTTTGAAAACTACTTTTATATGAAAATTTTTACTGCTAGTACCTATTAAAGCCACACCAATCAGAATAAAATTTGGTTTAAAAAAAATTAAGGTTTTTATAAAAAAAAAATAAGAAGCTTAGATTAGTTAACATAAATTTGACTACAATTCCATATCATAGATGATTAGGCACCATTTTTTACCTTGGCAAAATCTCCATAACTGGTTTTATTATTTGGAAGCAAATTCCAGATAGAACATCTAGCAAGCTGAATAGATTTTTAAAAAAAGAAAGAAAGAAAATAAAGAAATAACTAATAAGTTTTCAAAGTGACTGAATTTAGACAGTCAAAATTTCAAATTAGAACATCAACTGTCAGTTAAGTTTACTAAAAAAATAAATATAAAAAATATATAAATAAATAAATATTATTATATATATATATTACATATATTTAAATTGAAAAAAAAAAACCCTCAAAGTAGAGATACTGCAGAACACAATAAAATAAAATCTTGTAAAATTTGCTTTTGCTCCTGTCATAGAATATCCCTCCAATTTAAAAATAATAAATAATTATAAAAAAATATAACATTTAATATTCTTATATATCATTAAATAAATTTATATATAGATGATATTTTATAAAGTATATTGTGTATTATAATTCCTTTTCACTAGAAATGTACACTATATTCTTCTTCTTCGGTTCTACAGCCTAGGGCAGGCCAAGACCATCCCAAGAAGTTTCCGCCATCTTGGTCTATTAGACTCCATGGCTCTCCAGTTTGTGGTGCCAACAGTTTTTAGGTCTTTTTCGACGCTGTTCAGCCATCGAGTAGGAGGGCGACCTCTTTTCCTAACTCCGTCTGGTTTAGTGAACATTATCTTTTTTGTCGGATTATCATCTTCAGATCGATAAATATGTCCCAGCCACCGGATGCGGTTGGCTTTAATAACATGAACTATGTCCAGTTGTTTATATTTTCTGTAGATCTCATGGTTGAAAAGGGTACACCACTTATTGTCCTCATAAACTGCTCCAAAGATTCTTCTAAGTATTTTTCTCTCGAAAATCATTAGCCTATTTTCATCTGATTTATTGAGGGGCCAGCACTCACTACCATACAAGATCACAGGTTGTAGGAGTGTTTTGTAAATATTGATTTTTGTTTTTTGTCGGATGAGTCTGCTTTTAAGTTGGCTTTTTAATCCAAAATAGCACTTGTTTGCCATTACAAGTCGGTTATTAATTTCAGAGCTAATGTCATTTTTCCTGGTAATTATACTTCCAAGATATTTAAATTCGTCGACAGCTTCAAATGTATGGTCATTAACTTGTAGTGGAGCTGTCGTGGAATGCCTTTTACCTATCTTCATGTATTTGGTTTTATCTGCGTTAATAGAAAGGCCCATTTCCTTAGCTGCGGCTTCAAGGGCGACGAAGGCCTCTGCCACTGATTGTCTGGATCTTCCTATAATATCTATATCGTCTGCATATGCTAGAATTTGGAGGGATCTTTGGAAGATAGTGCTTCTTACATTGATTCCAGATGCTCTGATGACTTTTTCGAGAGCGATGTTAAATAATATGCAGGAAAGTGAATCTCCCTGCCTTAGGCCTTTATCGGTGTAGAAATGTTCAGAAAGTTCATACTTTAACTTGACTCTTCTGAGTGTTGCCTTTGTCAAGTTTACAAGTTTTATTGGGATACCGAGTTCCACCATCGCTTCATATAACTTTTCTGTTTTAATGTTATCATGCTGCTTTAAAATCAATAAAAAGGTAGAAAGTATTGATATTAAATTCTTTTGTTTTCTCAATTATTTGCCTAAGTTATATGGATTTGATCGATGGTAGACCTTCCTCTTTGGAAATCACACTGGTAGTTCCCAACAGCTATCTCCACGTGAGGTAATAGTATACTATATTACATTATATTTTACTTTCTAAATTTAAATCCTAGGCTGAATTTAATGCATAAGGCAATAATCATGATATTAAAAAATACCATTGCCATTAGAATGACTTTTTATTTAGCTACAGTCCTCTTTGACAAATGAGTACTTTGTTCTTTTATTTTTTGGACAAGGAAAAAAATACATATAATATCTGTCTGAAAAGTTCAACAAATAATTTTATATTGTTATTGAAAATATGGACATCTGATTATGTTTATCCTGTATGATATTTACTAATTACAAGATTTAAAATGTTAAGAATATTATCTTACTAATCAGATATTTTTGTTAAATATAAGACTTGAAATACTAAAGATACAGCCGGAAAAAAAAATCAAAAAGATTGATTTCTTTTAATTAAACCTGTTTAATATTTCAATCCTGATTTTTGAATTTTAAACTGGGTGTACTAAAAAATACTAAGAAAGCCATACTGAAAAGCTGGGTAGCTGAGGTCAATAAAAATGTTAAGGAATATTAGTGTCTGTATAATTGTTATATTTGTATTATGTTTATGCTAAATGTTGAATTATTAAATACAATTAATTTAGTCCAGATAAGTTAGTTTTTTAAATTATGGTCATCTTTTGCTAGACAAAAGCTAAATATAGGACCTACAATTTAAAGACAATTACAAATGAATACAAACACCCATGCCTATCATCGAACAGACAAGACTCTGGTCCCAGCCAACACTCTTTTCAATCAGCCATCATCTCACAACCAAAGCTGATGAAGCATTTGATATGCTACAGAAAAGTCAGTTATAATACAAATCTACATAACATACTATATTCACATTCATATATTTTTCTAAATAAAATTGAAAAAAAGAGCCAGATCAGGAAAAGAACCCATTATCTTTAACATGCCATGGCCGTATGCTGACTGTTGTTCAGCAAACCTAGTAAAATTCACTCTTGCAGACAGAATAGAAATTTACATACAAAATTAAGAGATTTATAATGAAGATCAATGATACTTTATACTCTATTTAATGCTGCTTAAATAAAGAGAAAGCCCATTTTGAACAAGACTGAATCATTTTAAACAAATACCTCCCCCTTCTTAGTTAACATCCAGCAAATCTCTCCTCCTTTGTAATTGCTGTATAAACAGAATTTTTTAAAAAAATATTTGCTTTAGTATTCACTATGTGACACAATAGCTTTATGTTATGTGCCACAATCAAAAATAATCCCTCTTCAAAATTTTTACAAATTTTTAATGATTCATATGCTTAACTTTTTATTTATAAAATATACCTATAACACCATTTCGTTAAAATTATCTAATACATTCTGTTTTTAAAATTTAAAATAAATGTTATTGTAAATATATTTATAATATTACACTTATTTATACTAGTACTAATGCAAATACTTAAAATTTTAAAGTGTTGTCAACAAAATACAAGGTAAGTCAAAATGAATGCCCCAATTTCATATGTGTACTATGCAAAATGTAATCAATGTATTCATTCAAAATATATATACATGCAGAGGAAATATACAAAAGTGATGAATACAGAGGCTGTTCGCACATTTTTTAGATGATTTTGGTAAGCGGTAATAAAAAAATCGTTTGCTGCAAAAGAAATAATTGCAATTGTACTATATTTTTTAAAAGTCAAAATTATCGCCTGCGGCTTGAAAGTTTTGTTTTTATTCAAAATGGCGTTTTTAACAAAGCAGTGGTTCGAATTCTACATTTATGCTCTTTCCAAAGAGAAATATGCATACTCCATTATCCAAAAAACGATGTGAGAGTCATGGTTTTGTGATATCTAAAGCGTCAATAGGTAATATCGTCAACAAGAAAGGAAAAAAATGTCAAATTGGAGCCTCAAGTGGGACAAAAATTCCAAACAAGTATCCAAGGAAAAAACGGACGTCTTCGACTATTGCAAAGGTACGTTGTTTAATGTTAAAAGAAAATCCCCCTAGTCAAAGGACAGTTGCAAAATCATTAAAATGCTCAGTGTCCACTGTAAACAAAATGATAAACGTTGATTTAAATCTTAACAAAGCGAAAAAACGCAATGTGCATCGTCTTCTTCGAAATCATATCGCTGAACGCAGGACACGCTGCAGAATTCTATATGAGAAACACTTATCCACATAAAAATGGAAAACAATTGTCACAATAGATGAATCATGGGTGTATTTAAATGATTGCAACAAAAAAAGAGCCATTTATTATCATAAAAGGGGAGAAAAAAATTTAAGTACATGGTTCAAAGAATCGAAAGAAAGTTTTTCTAAGGGATTCATGATTGTTGCTGGTTTTTCTTATAATGGCAAGTTAAAAATAAAGAGAGTGGAAAAAATGGCAAAATTAACTCCAAATACTATCAGGAACATATTTTATCGCCAATTTTTCTGAATGAAATACCATCGCTTTACCCACAGTGCCATCAATCTGTGAGACTCCATCAGGACAAAGCTAGCAGTCACACATCAAAATCCACTGTAAATTTCCTAAAAAAAAAAAAATGGAACAAAAAACTGGTATCAAGGCCGTACCCTTCACTGATATCCCTACTAAATCTCCCGATGTATCACCTATGGATTTTTGTGCTTTCGGACTTTTAAAATCTGCATTATCCAAACGTCGTCCCAAAACCCTTACAGGACTCTGGAAAGCTGTTCAGGAGGAATGGGATAGAATACCTCTTCTGACACTTCAAAAGGCATTATTATCCTGGAAATTGCGGTGTCGAAAGATAGTTCAGAATAAGGGATGTCAAGCAGAACATTTAAAACACAAGAATTTTATGTAATTTAGTTTTGTGAATACAATATACATCATCTAAAAAATGTGTGAACAGCCTCTGTAGTACGTAGTTGTTATGTTATATTCTCCAAGAGATGGCCCAATCGTTTTTGTGAAGAGAAAACAGGAATGCTACATTCATTACACTTTGGTAAAATGGCAATGTGGAGAGTTCTTAGGAGGGGTTTGCAGATGAAACCAAGCGATTTCTTTTTGTGGGGGTTCGTAAAGGATCACATGTATGTGCCTCCAGGTCCAACGACCATAACTGATTTAAAAGCCCATATCACAGTTGCTATCACCAGCATCGATACAAACATGCTGCACAAAGTTTGGCAAGAATTACTTTTCAGAGTTGATATATGCCGTATAACAAAGGGAGTGCATATCGAACATTTGTGAGGAGTACATTCAAACCTTTTGTATATTACACCTGTATGTATGCATATTTTGAATGAATACATTGATTACATTTTGCGTAGTAAACCTATGAAATTGGGGCATTCATTTTGACTTACCCTGCATATTATTACAAAATATAAAACTTTGAAGGAAGAATTCACATTTTCAAGACTTTTTAATTAATTAATAAATGTACATTATTTTTAATTTGATAATGATTCAAATTTATATTAGTCGAAAACAATCAGTGAATAATAAAAATATTAATTTTTGAAACATTTTAACGAATAATTTTCTTAAAATAATTTTTTTAAATAAAAAGAGAGAGAGAGAGAAAACTAAGAAAACAACTCTTTATAATCATGATATAATTTGTACTGTTATCAAACTTCAAAAACGATGTAAATCTGATGTTTTATACATGACTAAAATAAAGACACTAAACTGAAGTGAAGTAATTTTTAAATTAACATTTGTCTCTCTCATACAATATATTTAATATATTTTATATAAAATAACTTGACTCTCTCCAGCACTTAGAAAAACTATACCAGAAGGCTTATAGCAATTTTTCTAAAAGAAACTTCAAACAATAATAATTCTTTAAAAAGTAATAATTATTACATCAAATTATATCAATACTAAGAAAATAAAATGTCAAAATTTTGATGGTACTGGGAAAGAAAAAAAGATGTAATGCAGACACTGATTTCAAAATCATGCTTATCAAATACTCAAATATTGCACTTAATTTAACAAACACTGCAACCAGTGGTTTTGTTTTTACCAAAATCTTAATTATCTCTTTAGGCATAATAAATACTTAAATGCACTGTAAACTGCAGTCAAGCCAAAATATTAATATTTTACATAGGTTGATTGATAATGAAGTACCAGGCATAACTGGCTGAAATAAAAATAGAAATCAAACATTACATGCTCCGAGAGAAAATATTTTATAAAACAATAACAAAAAGTGTTTGGGTAGTTGAGAGGGCTACAATAATTTTCAAAATGAGAACTAATTAGATTGGGAACTACAGTTTAAACCTGTTTCTGAAAGGCTACAAACATACACACCAACTATAAGACTGGAATCTATAGACTCTGATATTGAATTCTTAGCCACTTAACCCTTGTCCAACAAACAAACGATGGATTCAAATGAAGTTTAAATGGTCATTCCAATTTTAGAATTTTAATTCAGGAAATCATATTTTTCTCATGGCATAAAGAAAACATCTCATTTCTAAATGAACTCTTATTTTCCTCTGCCACTTTCACTATATCATGTATTTCATACAGCAAGGTGGGCATCAATCATATATTAAAGGCTCATCAATAAACTGTACACATGACTGGATCTGCTGCTTTTATTAATCTCTTATTACATGGATGTATATGAAGATCTTTTCTTTTAGTTAATTACTTTGCATGTTTCCATACATTTACTTTTAGTAGAACTACAAATGCATTACAGTAAAAAATAAATAGCATTTAGCACTTGTTTTCATTACAGATACTAAAAAACTGCAATCAAAAGAACTGTTACAGATAAATATAAGTAAATATATAATTATATATTGATTGATAAGCAAATCAAAGTTACAGAGAACTAAACTTTCCGAATACTATTTCTACCACACATTAGACTGATATACAAAAAGTTAAGTGACTTCACTACTTCAAAAATGTGCATTAAAATAGGGTAGAACACAAAATGTTTTCATAGCTATGAGTTATAAAGGTACTATTTTAAGCAAAAAAATCTGATATAAAGTCATGTTCAATGTCGTTAAAACTCTAAAAGAATTAAGTTGGATTCATAAAATTTGCACCAAAACACAGTAAAGAACAGAGGGAATTCGAAATTGAAAATAGAACTCAACACTTTTAATAGAAAATTAAAAATGATTTCTTACCATACATTCCTTCTTTTTTGGAAAGAATTAATTCCAAAAAAATTAATTACGATGTGACATATTCTTTGAAGTCAAATAGTCTATAATTTAAAGAGCTTAAGTTTGGAATATATAGTCGTCTAAAAACTATATTTTGCACTTAATACATTTAACAACAACGAAAAAATATATTTTCACCCATATATAATTTATATATTTATTTACATGTCCTTCCTTGTTTTAAATTGATCATAACTTCAAAAAATAATAACATTTTGAATTTGATCCTCCGCATCACTTGTGACGGCGGCCATTACAAATGCCCGGACATAAAGTGCAATGACGTCATATTCAAATTACTGATACTTGAGATTAGTTACTTTTTTGTTTACTTTATACTCTTTTTGTTTTTCTCAACATCAACAAGAACTTTAAAACAGTTGTAATAGTTGAAAATAAACTGCATTTTATTATGAACAGTCCATAGCATTTTCGAAATCGTTGCCCTTTTTAAAAACGTTTAGTTCAAATTACTACTTTCTTGTATTTTTCTCTAATTAAAAATTACATACTGTAACTATTTGAAAATTTTAAAAATGGGAATAAAAAAGTGAAACAACTTTGATCGTTTTAATAGAAGACTTTTCTTCAGTATCGTTATAAACTGACTTTCTTAATCAATGCAACTTCATGAATTTGTGTTCGTAAAAGATTTTACCTTATGGATTTTACAAAAACCAAGGTACAATTTTTTGGAAGGAGGAGTAAATTTTTGTCGAGCCTTTGGAAAGATTTATAACTAGTACTCTGTATAACTAGTTTATTAACCACTGCTACGTGGTTAGAGGACGCGACCCTCCTCTTACTATTCTAATCACAGAATAATTAACTAACCAGAGGTGAGACGAGCCTGCATTATCTCACCAGACCTCAGATTCCTACAAGAGACGCAACCCTTCTGTTTCTTTCTTATTGACTGCCCGACGAACCCCACCACCCACGGATCCAATCCTCTGATTGGTAGAGGGGGGGGGGGGGAATCACACGTCACAACAATTTCGCTTAAACCAGAGCTCCTAGTCAAACATTACAACCTCCATCAAGTAACATCGCCTGCTTGGTGAAAATAGTTGAAATGTATGACGGTAACAGACAACGCAAGTCTGCTAAAAAACTATTTGGAATATGTACGGTAAGTGATTTTCTGAATTATTAGGGCATTCGAGCTACAAACTATGAGGTTTATATTCATGCTTAACGTGAAGTTTGGTTTTAGATGAAACACATGCTTTGTGTTTTGTACACGACATTTGCCTAAGTGTTAATTCCTTTTGCGGGAAAAGAAAGTCATATTGTTGTTCGACACATTTAAGCCAAGTTTCTGGGTGGATTTTTAAAATTTCGTGTAGTCTAATGTAGTAAATTTTTTGGGTACTACCCTCTGCGCGACCAGCATGATCGCTTTTAGTTTTATATTTTCTTTTGCAAAACAACGCAACTGAAAGTAACATATGTAAGGAATGTTATCATTACCTGTGATCATAAATATACGCTGTTAAGGGGTATTCTCTATAAGGCTGATTCTAGAGCATCGTGATCAAAAAATGTGAATTTCCATTACCTCAGAACAGAGTTAAAGATAAGACTGAGAAACCCAACATCGATGGTTTTAAAAATTACATCCCTCTTTGTATGTACTATTTTTCAAAATTAAGATATCTACACTTTATCATTACAACAAATAAGAAATTGTTGGGTAAAAATTTAAAATATAGTGTTGATTACATCACTCTCTGTATGTATTACTGTTCACAATTCAGATATCTACACTTAATCATATCAAATAATAAATTGTTGAGAAAATTTCTTCACTTATAAAATGGAGTAAAAATTCAGCGAGTACTGAAAAAAGTGTAGAAAATTAAATATTATTGGTTGTTGATTGCTATGCCGGTGACGGTTAAGCGTAACCTCGCGATCATTTATGCTCTCTCTCTTAATGAATTATTTCTTCGCTTTCTTTCTTGAGACTGTTCCCAATTTTCTCTTGATCGTGAGGCGCGCTTTCGAACATTCCCGATTTCAGTGCGTAAATCCATGTTGACACGCGGTTGCAAATTGCGGACGGCCGCTAATGTTTACATCTGGTAGTGGCAGCCGTTGCCATTCAGAGTGTAGAAATATCAATTTTTGTGCCGCATACCTATTAGTTTTATATACAGTGGAATCTCGATCGATCGTTTTCCCGTATGTATCGTTTATTTCACCCAGTCCCGAATAAATTCCATAGAAAATAAGCAAAAAGGACCGCATGGATCGTTCCTCGATCCATCGTTTTCCCGCGATATTCGTGCAGAATATCGCAGCTTTACATTAATTTATCGGATCGATCGTTTTTTCATAATAACTGAACCTGAAATATAAATGTCTGGATTGGGCTAGAATGACGCTCTAATTAAACAATGAGCAGAACATTTGAGATGCACGGTCTCGTATTTTTGTTCTCTCTTGTTTAACCTGGTTTCGCTTTATTGTACCACTCCCATTATTTGTTCGTCGTTGGTGTTCCTTAATTCTTTAGTCCCTGGAGTACCCTATTTTCGGCAACTCATTCCAATTTCTCAGACTAATCAACATTTCTGTTCTTATCAGCAATGGCTCACAGTCAGCTTTTTTGTTGGCATTGGGATGGAGGCGCCCTGGTGCTTGGTCTAGTGTGTGAAAAGTTTCTGATTACTGCAGTTCTACACTGGCCGATAAGTGTTTCACCCAGAAGCAGAACTTCCTGGTGGTCTTATGTCGGACCCCATCCAGTGCAATGGAATGGTTCTAGTTACAAACGATTCACGGCTGCCGGTTCTTTATACTCTCACACAATAACCGATACCGAAAAGAATGCAATTTGCAACACAAGAAAAATATTGTTTACTTGTGGAGAGAAAACCGCCGAAAAACAAACGACGATTGAGTACTTTTATTTGAATCAAAATTCCTGTGTATCTACGTGTATTTATTTATTACTAGCGGCCCGTCCCGACTTTGTCCGAGTTGAACAAAATATTATACCAATAAATTTCCAGTTGATAGCCAATAAATTGTAAATCTTTTTTTACCTTAAATGTCCAATAAAAAGCGTAGTTCCAAATGTAGTTTTCTTCAATAAACCCTTTAACGTTGCCAGTTTCAAAAATCCTTTTTGTATTTATCAATACCTCCTCTACTTGAATCTTAAAAATATTAAACATTTTCCTTACGGGGTGGGATAGCATATATCCGAAGCACATACTCTCGAAAAATACGGTGTGATATCGGCAGAGATATAGTCTCGAATTCCTCTTCGTTGTGACTTTCCTAACGTCTTTGCCCCCAAAGAACAATTGGGTGACATTCTGGGTACGGAGGGTGAATCTTGCCGAAAAGGACGGAATAATAATCTGTTGTCGTTCTAGCTAGAGGCTATTTCTTTTCGGGCGAGAGACATCAGAAGAGCGGTTCACCCATTTTCAGCCTTTTGAGAGATGACAGAGGCACGGAGTGCCGATGAACTATTATTGAAATTCTTCTTCAATAGTAAGAAAGCAATTAACCAATCTTTCCCCTGATCCCCCCACGTAAAATGGGGATAGGAAGTAGATAACATTTTCCCGTCGTAAAGAGCGATTTCGAAAAACGGACCCCGTAAGCTAAAGGGTGTTGCTATGGTTACTTGACTGCGGTTGACAAAGGAAAAGATGTAAGGTACATTTTAATGTACAGAAGTTGTACATTACCCTCCACATACAAAATCTGCTCTCTCTCTTTATATATTATTATAGAAGTATAGATACACATAGGTACCCCAAAATTAGAATAAGAGATGAAATAAAAGTACAAAAATAAAAAAGGATTTTAAGTAAAGAATTTTTTAAAATTGTTTTAAGCACCTAAAATAGTATTCAAATTAATATTACGTTATTTAATAATTAAAGTTAATTTTTTAAAAGAAAGAGGTGTGCTAGAGACCGTAGTTTTATTCAAAAATAAAAAAGGATTTTAAGTAAAGAATGTTTTTTAAAATTATTTTAAGCACCTAAAATGGTATTCAAATTAATATTACGTTAGTTATAAATTAAAGTTAATTTTTTTTAAAAGAAAGAGGTGTGCTTGAGACCTAGTTTTATTCAAAAATAAAAAAAGGATTTTAAGTAAAGAATGTTTTTTTAATTATTTTAAGCACGTAAAATAGTATTCAAATTAATATTACGTTAGTTATTAATTAAAGTTAATTTTTTAAAACAGAGAAGTTAAGAGTTGAAATAAAAATACAAAAATAAAAAAAGGATTTTATGTAAAGAATGTTTTTTTTAAATATTCAATTTTTAAAAAAATAATATTCTTAAAATAATATTCAAATTAATATTACGTTAGTAAATAATTAAAGTTAATTTTTTAAAAGAAAAAGGCATGCCGGAGAACGGCTAGGTTCGAATCACTGTCGTCACAACAGAAGCCCACCGCGATAGCACCACGCTAAGGATCGTTGAAGACTTCGGCACAAAAAGCGGTAGAGGACAGTAGCGGTAACAATGGAGATTTTTAGGATTAAGCCCCTAACTTTATTTCTACTGATCAGATATACATAATATATAGCCTATGTCCATTTGGAATAATGTACCTTTCAAACAGTGAAAGAAATTTTCAAATAAGTGCAGTGATTCTGGAGATTACCCTCCACGTACAAAATCGCTCTCTCTTTATATATAAGTATAGATATATATATATATAAAGCAGACCACCTTATTGATAAATTTTTAAATTGATATCAAAATATTTATATATTAGGAAAGGGAATCTCACAGCACTCAGAGAATTCAGATATTGCTGACAAATAACCATATGTCCCTTTTACTATATACATGTGTCTGCATAAGTGTAAAACAAAAAATACAGCTTAGATGTAATTCCTTCACATTACTTCTCAAAATATAAGTAACTAGCTGAAAACCCACACTTTGCTACGGAGTACATTCAAATTAAATACAATGGTCAATGTATGCAATTAATGCCAAATAAATAAATAAATAAATATATACACATAATAAATACGACGATCAATGTATACAATTGATGTAAAAAAAATACATTTATAAAAAAATCGTAAGGGATATTTTATAGACAAAATAATGCAGAAGAAAATATTCAAATTAGATCTCATAGTACACAGTACCGTTAAGATAGTACAGTTTGAGGAACATTTCTTTTACTGTATTTTAATATTTTTTTAGATAATGTCCAATCGTCTGCTGCATTAGAAAGAAATTTTTTTTTTGTCTATTTAGTTGTCAAGCACGTGACGATAAATTTGTTTAAAGTACCAGTAAAAGAAATCACGTGATCAGCATTTAATAAATTAAATTCTAAAAATTAATCTTTAAAAATTCACCAAAAATCAGAAAATGGAGGTAAAGATTCGAAAAAGATTTCAGTTTAAAGGAATTTTTATGATCTTTCTCGATATAAATCTTATAACCCTCAAATTATTATTTTAAATGCAAACTTAAAAAAAGTTACAAAAACAGCTTAAAAATTTAATTTTGAAAAATCTAAGAAGAATTTTTCAAAAATCTTTCTTAGTGCACCCCTACACTATAAGAAGAATCGCCATACAAAATTTCAGCCCTTTAGGTCCAGCGGTTTGGTCTGTGCGTTGTATGTCAGTGAGTGAGTGAGTCAGTTACGGAACGGTTATATATATATATATATATATATATATATATATATATATATATATATACAGTCGAACCCCGTTATAGCGAACCTGGTATATAACGAACTCCCGGATATAACGAACAAAAATTTTGGTCCCACCGTTTTCCTATTGTATTTAATGCTAATTTATCCTTTTATAGCGAACCTCCGAAATCTTAAGAATCGGCTATAACGAACATTTTTTTCAGTCGACAACTGAATGTTTTTTAATTTTCAAACTTTTTAAGAATGTTGAAGATACAACGAATGTTGAAGAAGCAAAGAATGTTGAAGAACAAGATGATAAAGATTTACTTATCACGATGTGGATAGAAAAGCACAAAATTTCATCATTCTCAGATTGTGTCGTGCAATTGTTCGAAACATGTGATGATGAAGTCATTACATATGAAAATCCGACTGATGAAGATATGGTGGAAGAAATTAAGATGAATCATTCTGAAATTGAAGATTCTGCATCTGATGCTGATGAAGAGGAGCACATAAATGACGAAATCTCCACCATCTCAGATGCTGCAGCAGCGATGAGTGTAATTAGTAAGTTTTTGTCAACACAAACATTGGAAGAAAGAGTGTTGGAGTCATTTGATGTATTGGACAAAGAAATTCATAAAATGTTTTTGAAATCGGCATCACGTCAGCAGCAGATTACCGATTATATCTGTATCAAAACAGTGAGCAACTATTAAAGATAAAATCAATTTATTTCCATTTGTCTTCATTTTTAGTTAATTGAATTAGTATTGTGTTAGTTTAATGTAATCGATTTTAGTCAATTTAATTCATTAATGATCATTTTTAATAGATTTTATCATTCTTTCAAAAACCATTATTGAATATACATAGCAACTAATGAGTTACACATTTTGTGAAATCTAACATTATTAGTAATGGTTCGGATATAGCGAACCAAACCTTTGGTCCCTTGAAGTTCGTTATAACGGGGTTCGACTGTATATAGATATTGTAATGTTATCAAGTTAATTATAGAATATTGACAACTGAAATGCTTATAATACAACTATGTATGAAGCTACTTTACATAGTTAATACTAAACAAAGGAGGGGGGAGAGGTTCATTATTTCAGTTCAAATGGGGGGGGGGGGGGGGGAGATGGTGATAATAAAATATTTGAGATAATCTTTAAATTCAAATTTTATTTCAGAAAAAATGCATAGTTTTTTGCCTTTTTTACATACATACATTAAAGGAGATAGATATATTTCAAACATTTCAAAACAGAATAAAATGAAAGTTTAATGAAAGTACATATTATAATCTAACAGTCTCAACAAAAAGTGTTTTGTTTTTATGATTAAAGGCAAATAAAATGCAAATGAATCACAAATCATGAAAGACATACATTACCTAAATCTACTTAAATATATGACCAGCATATAACAGGAATGCATAGTCACCAAAATTGGGAAACACAAGAGATAAAAAGACCTTAAAATAATTTCTAAGATATAAGTTACTTAATATTCTGTGAAACTTTACAGAAAGTTTTTAGCTTTAATAGAAAGGAATTAAAAAATTATACCAAACAGAAATGCTTATTTCCCTCGATAAAATTTCTAATGTATAAATTAAATTCTGCTAGTTAAAGAAAAAGGGGCAAAACAAAATAACAACACACAGAATACCACATCCTTGAAGAATTTTCTTTTTAACAAAGGATAATTTTTAAATGCCTTAAACTAAGACTAGAACATAAAATATTCTGCACAATATTTTAATTTATAATTTTTGTTCTGCTATTTCAGTAGCACATACAAAAATTAAAAAAATATTTCAAATTTTAGCTCATTAGCACAAATGAAAATGTGAAATTAGTTTGTTTACATACGATTTGTAAGTACTTTATTTTATTTAAAATTATTTTGCAATATATAACTATCGAATCATTAAGAGCATAATACACTTACAAAAAGAAATAATCCTAAAAGTTGGTTTATTGACAAACAGTATATCTAAGTAGACAAAATATGAAGTGAAAAAAACACATTATTCATACTTGAACAACAATTTGTCATACAATACATACTAAAATAGGAATAAATTTAAAAATTACTAAATTTTGAAAAAAAATATTTACAAATGAATATATATTTCTTAAGTAAGTAATGAATGAAAGATGATGAAATCAATGAGGTAAACTTCCACTGGAGAAATGTTTAGGATTAATGCATTTATTTATCAACTTATCTACAGTAAAACATTCGTAATCCTTAAAATGAAAAAAAAAAAAAAAAAAAAAAAACCTTAATATACATTTCCTTTTCTCTATTTCAAATTTTATTAATTCATATAGCTTGCAATATACACTTGACATAATTTTACAAAGGATAATATACAATTATAACAAATTCACACATACAAAAAAGCAATCAAATAAACTTACAAGTACTACATAGGTGAATGACTATAGGAATCTAAAACAATGACAGAAGAATAAATTAAATCTGTGAAGAAAGAATTTCATTGCATATTATCTCCTACAAACTGGTGTTTTAAGTTTTTAAAAAAGATGCTATTCAACTGATGCAAGGAAATGAAATTTTCGTTGTAACACTGTATCACTTTAGTTCTTGATTATAACAGATACAGATAAAAGGTCCTTCTACATATACACACTTTAAATAAATAAAGAAAAGGTAAAGAAATACAAAAATGTCATACTATATTGATTACTAAAGAGAGCAATACCTTTATTAGATAGTTTAAAACAAATGTGTGTTAATTCTAATATTTCTTACTGTACAAAAGGTACAATATCACTTTCATTTCCAGGAAAAAAACTATTGCTAAAAACTAAGGTTAAGAACTTTGTGCATAGGTAGCTTTACGAACTTCATCTATAGCCCTGCACCATTTCAAAGCAAATCCTTCAGGATCTTCTAGATAGTAGGTTCGATTTGGCTAAATATTAGAAAAATAAATTGATAAAGCTTATTAAAAACTAAGAAAATTAAAAAACAACATCAAACATTATCATCTCAGGATAGAAATTAATACATTGGTACCTTGGTTTATGAACGACTCAGTTTACGAACGATTCGGTTTACGAACAAACACCAGAGATGCAGTGCTATCTGGTGGTCTATGACGCAAGCATTCGCCATACTTACTTCAGTTCGCGAATAGTCTACACGTCAAGCTCAGTTCTCTAACACAGCTTAAACGTTGGTTGCTCATGTATTTCGCAGATTGGTTTTGTAAATATTTTTGTTTAAATTAGCTGTCAATATGGCTCCTAAGAAAACGGCAGGAGAAAGTGATATTGCTAGCAGTAAACCTAATCTATATTTTTAGAGAAAGAAGGAAATAATAGCTAAAAATGAGAATGGTGTGTGTGTTTCTAATCTCGTCAAGCAGTTTGGGTTGGCGAAGTCTACCATTTGTACTATCCTCCAAAATGAAGAAGCAATAAAGGCAGATGATGTGGCTATGGGAGTGACCGTTTTAAAGAAGCAAAGGCCTCAAGTTATAGAAAAGGTAGAAAAATTATTGTTAGTGTGGATACGTGAAAAATATCTTACTGGTGATAATATTAGTGAAGCTTTAATATGCGAAATGGATTAATTTTTCTTCCGTTAATTTATATGGGAAAAAATTATTTGGTTTGCGAACCTAGTCTCGGAATGAATTAAGTTCGTAAACCGAGGTACCACTGTATATATAATCTTAGGATGCTGAATATAAACCTTGATATAATTTTATTAAGTTAATTTAGCATTCTAAATAAGATGTTTAAAAACCTTTATTCAATAAATAAACTATCAGCATAACTTAACAGCTGTTAAGTTATGCTGATGACAATGGAGAGTTATAAAAGTCAAGATCATTTGAAAGTACTATTTGCAAGCTGTGACAATGAAATTTCATAACAAATAAATTTCTAAATGGGGCTGAAATTCTATGGATAAGTAATATTTCAATAGTTCATTAATTAAAAATCCTTTTCAACTTCTATAGAAAATTTTATTAGGGACTCAGAATTTTGGTAAAATTTAAGTACATAGCTTGATTCAGTATATATCTCCCAAATAAAAATAAATAATAGCAAGCAGTTTATTTTTACATCTATAAAGAATGTATATATAGATGGACATTTCTCTTTACTTTTCCAGGTATACATCAAAATTCAAGTATAATACATTTATTTTATTTATATTCAAAATTATTAATTTGAATAATAATTTGTCTGCAGGCAAAGAAGCAACTAGATTTATACTTACAGTATGGACAAAGAATATTTTAAAATTCTTCGGTTCAGGTCGTAATTCCGGTGACCTAGAAGAATGTAAATTATCAGTATTAAATGAAGAAAGAGTGAGAAACTCTTAAAGCTAGTTATTAAAGCTGAAACTAATAAAAGAAAGTGAGTTAAAAATACCATGGAATTTCTCCTTTAAGTACTAAATTTTGTGGATCCACATAATACAGATGTGGTCCAGTAGTTAAAAGAAGCATACGACGTCGGGCAAATAAACCCTAAAAATTAAAAATCTGTATCAAATAATTGGATAAAGATACAAAAAAAATATACAAAAATAAAAATGAAAAATAAAATATATTTGTAAACTATGAATAAAAATAATCCTTTTCTTAACCTCAAACATACACTTCAAAACATATGTTGATAGGGTCTAACTGACGATTACCAACCATCCAATATTCTATTTTACTAGTAGAAAATAATACCTATTTTCTGAGCCACAAACCACAACATTTTACAATCTCTAAAGCTTAACAACACACATGCATATAAATAGATGGCAAGCAAACTATAGAACATCTCTCTCGAAGTACATCATATCTATGGGAGGGTGTACTGGAGACAAATTCATCAACTGCAGATTGACAAGTAAGAAATTCTTTTAAATGCCTCATACCAGAATTGACAAAACTTATTTTACACTAAACTAAAATACTTTTGTTAGACGTTAAAAAACCTTTGACTCTTTAATAAGCATATTTAACAAGATATTAAGTTCACCATGCATGGTTTTCAAACTGAGACCTTCAAACAATAGACCTTCTGAAACCTTCAAGATTATGCAGAAATCTGAAGACTGGAAGATCATGTCCCTTTCAAGACCTATCTAAGGCAGAAGGCATTACAGCACTGCTCAACCACAGGATAGAAAAATAATAAGCTTTAATGCAAACATAGGAGATATATTCACTGCTGTAAAAATGAAGCATCATACGAAATATTTATTTAAAATAAATAAATAAATCTATCAACCAACATCAAGCATCATTGTCATCAAACAGAAAGGTGAAAAGATGTGAAGAATGACATTCAGAATGAGACCATTTTTATTTTGCCTGGGTAGTGTAACTCAATAACATGCCAATCTGTGGTTCAAGGCAGAGTCATGGCAGATTGTCATTATAAACATGAAATTAGAAACAGGTTTCAGGATAGTAGAGCATATCTGGCTTAAGATAAATATTACTGAATTGTATACTTAGAAAAATTTTATTGAGTCACAATGATAAGATTGTCATTTCCACTCACATTAATAGCTAATAGAATTTTAGTACTACCTCCCATGAAATTAGTTCAGGTACACTGTATGCATATACAAAATACATGATAAAGAAATCATGGAAAAAAAAAGAATATATATCTAGCCAGGAACAAGTTTTAACAACCAACCTGAGAAATTTTCACTTCCATTGTGTATAGAAAATGACCAGGAACCTATTTGACTTAAATGAGTAGATATTTCAGGGAAAATCTGATTAGAGTGGAAAGAGTTTGCAAAAGGTAAAGGGTCAATCCATTTCAAATCACCAAATTTGGCAAAGTAAAGTTGCTCGACATTTTTAATTTTCCTAAATTTTTAACCAAGTTTTATTCACAGTTTTATGAGTTTAAAAACATGGTTAAAATTTTTTTTGACCTTATATTTTTTTGGGGGTGGCCATTTTTAAACAGCTAGGGAGTCATTTTTTGGCGAAAAACATTTTTCACAGAAAATGCAGTAGCTGCTTTATTTTTATACCTATCAAGAAGAATAAAAAACTAAAATGTTCCGCATAAAATTGTCTACATTTCAGGTTATTATAAAACTTTTTTAGACTTAAGGATCTAGATAAAAAAAATGTTTAAAAACATTAGAAATAAAGGGTCAAACACCACATTTCGCTATTTTTTATGAAGGAAATGAGACTCACCTTAAATATTTTTTTCTTGAACAAATCTCTCATAGGGCTACTTGTTATAAAACTTTCAATCTCGAAAACCTTTTTTTTTTTTTTTTTTTTTTTTTGTAACAGCTTATCAAAAACCATGTTAAGCCTGTTTTTGGCAGTTTTCACTAATTAATATCCCAAAAGGGACTGAGTAAAAAATTCTGACAACTTAGGATAATAAACATCTTTGTAATATAAAGCTACCATATAAATTTTATGAGTGATATTTAACTGGTTTTAGAGTGGTATAGCATTAAATTTGTGAAAAAAATTGTGCTAAATTTTTCGGACTAGTTTCTTTCAAAATCAGTAGTAAAGCTTGTTGTTCTTGTTTCGACAACAAAAACATAAATGTTTTGTTTTACCTAACCCTAAAACTTATATGTCCCCGAGTCTAATAAGTTAGTGGATGAAAATAATTTGAATCAAGTGAAATCAATATGTGTTACATTGGAGTTGTCTCCAATCAGTAAAATAACGAAACTGAATAAAGAAAAGGGATTGTCAACCTTACACAAATAGACAGATAAAACTGCAATATCTGTAAAAAGGAAATTGAAGATTTAGAGGAACAACACAACCAGACCTGCTCTAAATCAGCTTAAGTGGGTATGAAATTTTGATCTACCAACTAAAGGAAAAATGCAGCTTGGAGAATAAAGATGAAACAAATTAAAATTATTTGTCTCTTACCAGATTTATGATCAATAAAAAAAATTATGGAAAATTTTGGTGTTTCTGAGTATTTTGTAAGTCAAACAAGACAATTAAGGAGCAAGGTATCCTGCTAAATCTTTGTAAAAGACCAGGTGGACACAAGATAAGTGAAGAAGTTGTCAACTGTGTGATCGAGTTTTATCAAGATGAGAACAGTTGTCTCTCTGGGTTAAAAGAAATGTGTCTCAGATAAAATTAACATTGTGAAGGTATATAAACAAAAAAGGTTAGTATTAATACCCTTAAATGAGCTTTTTATAGTCTTTACAAACAGTGATATCCATAATATATACATTGGTAGTCAATGCCCTGTGTTCTCCGGCCAAAATGGTGTGTTCTGCCTGGAAAATCTGGCAAATCACAGTGTGTGTAAATATTACAAAATTGTTAAACTGATGACAGAAAGGGCAAAATTAAACACCAATTACCGGACTTTGTTAGACTTCTTGTGTGACATTGAGAGTGAAACCTGCATGCTGAATAAGTGCTTGGAATATCCTGGACCAGAAGTACTTCTTGAAGTCTTAATGAATGATATTGGTAACTTGTATGATGAAATAAGTTTCAAACAGTGGGTGAAGACAGATAGAGCTGATCTTATCACACAATTTTTACCTAGTGATGAGTTTCTACAAATTCTTGGGAAAACTGATCTCATTAAAATCACACCATTTTATATCAAATGTCCAAACTCAACACTGTAGAGAACTGAAAGATAATCTTACAGATTTTGAATGCATATTTATTAGAGACTTCTCAGAGAATTATATTTTTACCAGTGACGTAGGGAGCATAACTGGTGCCCGAGGCACGATACCTTTTTGGCGTCCCAATTTCTGAAAAACATATAGTAATGTAATACATAGAATTAGTGAAAAGAACTATTTGGTGCCCCTGTGCGAGTGGCGCCCGGTGCATGATAGACCCCCTTGCCCACCCCTCGCTACGCCACTGATTTTTCCGGTCCCAGATAAAATTCAAAGCTTCCAATGGACGAATACACAGGCTACACTACATCCTTTTGTTTGCTATATTAAGCAAAAATCAAATATATTGTAAAAGTATTTGTATTATTAGTAACCACTTTATACACGATAAAACCACTGTGTATACATTTCAACAACATGTTGTACATGAGGTGAATGTTGTATCTAGAATACAGAAGATTATTTACATTAGTGATGGTGCCATCAGTCAATACAAAAGAAAAAAATATTTGAGGTGAGTTTCATTTCCTTCATAAAAAATAAGAGTAGTGAAATGTGGTGTTTGACCTTTTATTTCTAACTTTTTAAAACATTTTTTTTGCCTAGATCCTTAAATCTAATGAAATTCTCTAATAACCTAAATTGTAGATAATTTTATGCTGAACATTTAAGTTTTTCATTTATCTTTATAGGTATAAAAATAAAGTAGCTATAGCATTTTCTGTGAATTACCATTTTCACCAAAAATTGACTCCGAGGCTGAATAAAAATGGCCGCAAAAAAATTTTAAAAAAAATAAAAAATTATAAGGTCAAAAAATTTTTCAATCATGTTTTTAAACTCATAAAACCATCAAGAAAACTTGGTTGAAAAATTAAGAAAATTAAAAATGTCGAGCAACACCCTCTTGGTGATTTGAAATGGATTGACCCTAAATTTAAATGTTCTATAAAAATGTTCTTATAAAAAAAAAAAAAAAAAAAAAAAAAAAAAAAAAAAAAAAAAAAGGAGGAGGGAGGGGGGGACGACGACGACGACGACAATTCAGATAACCCCAAAAATGATCCTGTATGCCATGAAAAATAACTACTAAATGTATAACAGGAGTTGGTTTCTATACATCAATACATTTAATTAAAATATTAAAATTGGCACAAATTGTCATCATTTTAAGTAAAAAAATCAGTTATATATTTTTGTTTATAAACCCTGTTGACATTCTTTTGGACACTTTTTAAAATTTCTAACCTCTTCCTTTTGTATCATATGCGTAATTTGCAAAATCAATAGTTCACTAACATATAATCATGAGCTAAGGGTGTCCAAATTTTACTGCTAATAGTTATTTCTGAAACACTAGAGGAGCTTTAAATAGAATATTTTATTTTTCTTACGTTTAGTGGAGTCGTGAATCTAAAAAGGTTGAGAACCGCTGCTTTAGAGAATTTTAGACAATGGCATTCAAACTAATAGAACTTAATAAAATTTGGAAAAAAAAAAAGGAAGAAAAAAAAAGGAAAAATTAACTTTGTCCCATGGCCAGTTTTTGGAAGCCTTCTGTTGATCTAAATATATTAATTGTTTGAGGATCATAAAATGGGAAGAAGTTTAAGAGTTCTACAGGTTTTTTCCCCTAAGTTCGCGAAACTGAGTTAACATACAATATGTATTTGAATTACTTATTCCGTGAAATCATATAAGATAAATCTTTTAGAATTTTGGGTTTTTTTAAGCAGTGGGAGGAAAAGCTCTTTAAACAGAGAAACATAACGACACATAACTTTCACACCGAACTATTAGTCCATTAGTTATATTAAGGCATAAGAAAATTAATGAAATTATTTTTAAAGAATGATTTTTAAAGATTGAATGAGGGGAAGGGGGGGGTGCAGCCCAGTATTTTTTTGATGGAATGCATGAAAAATTTTATATCTATATATTTACCTGGGCAATAATGCTAGTTCTAAATATGTCACTAAGTGAATGACTGATCTGAATCATTGTTTCTCAGGTCTGCCAGCTCCTATGTCATTTACTGCAAGTCAGAAAAGTCAAGGTGGTTCTATCACTCTTCCCATAAACATATTTTTGATGAGCTGGTTAATTAAAAAACCCAAACTCTTTGAAGATTTGAATCCCTGAAAGACTGATTTTGGATTGGCTTACAGATCTTGTTTGTGAACTAAGACCCAAGTCTTTAGAAGAATGTTCGCAATGTGAATGACAGTCTGGCTGGTCACTTGATCAGTGGGTTGAGAGCGGAATTAAAACAGTCCAGTTTTGTTTTTAATTTTTATCCCAGAACAACTGAAAAATAAAAAATTTTCAATGGTTGTGGCTCTTTAAAGTATGAATATTTAGGGAGTATTTGGGGTAGTTTTTTTTCTTTCTCTATATATAGCTATTACGAGAGAATGACCACATGGCAGGGAAAGATTTCATGTGCTATATCTAGGCAGGTATTAATTTATTTCTCATAGTAGAAAGAAATTAATACCTGCAATAAATAAACGTGGTCTTTAAGTAGCGCATATGTAAATATTGGCCAAGTTATGTTTGTAATAGTTCAAGAAAACTGCTGAATATCAGCAGTTTATTTTAAGCACAAATGTTAAATACAAATTAATCCCAAACTCCAAAACGCAGCACCAAACAGGGAATGAACATCTAGTTCCATAAAGAAAAACTGATAACCTCTCAATGCATAGAAGCATAAATTGGGGGGGGGGGGGGGAGAGAAAGGAAATAACTACTTTAAGCATTGTTTCTTTATCAGTCACAAGAAATTCCAATAAACTGGAAAGTACATATTTTTTAAAAAAAATATTATGTACTGTTATATGTTTTTACATTGTTTTCAGATATTTGAAAAGCTTTTAAACATAAAATAAATGAAATTTATGTAATTGGAATGAACATGAAAATAGAGTGTTATAACATATTAGTCCAATAATTTGATTTAAAATAAAATTTAACCTTTAATTAATGGAAAAAGATATATAGCCATATTATATATTAAAGTGAACTTTGAACCATCATTCAGTTATGTTAATAGTTCCCAATGATTTAAAATTTGAAGGAGTCATTTCATTTGCTGCTTTATGGCACTTGTTTACAATTTAAAGAATTACAAGCAAGCTTCTTTTTTTACTTATTATATATTTTTTTTTGTATTCTAGAAAAACAGTAAATGTATTATCAATTAGTAAGACAATAAGTCCTGTTTACTACAAAACATGACAGCTAAATTTCTTTCATCTATTAAAATATCAAATCCATTTTATGATTTGAAAACACTTGATAGATAGGGGGGAAAAAAAAGAAAAAGAAGAATAAGAGAGAGAGAGAGAGAGAGAGAGAGAGGAGAAAAAAAAAAGAAAGAGAGAGACAGAGTATATTGCACTTTTCACAAAGTACTTAGAGGGAGAGAAAAAAAGTGGATGTTATAGTAATAATCCTTTCTTGTAACATTTCTCTGTTCGAATCTTTTTGTACACAATATATAAGTTATACAAATACAATCTCCAAATCTGTTTCAAAATATTAAATAAATAAAAATAAATATATATATGAAGCCCCTATAAATTCTTACTAAACAAATAAAAAGTAACACATGCAAAATGAAACATGCAAGATACAATTAGGGTGTTTTAACAGGTAACTAACCTTTCTTTTATCAACTAAACCTTGCTTCAGAATTAAGTTTCCTTGTACAAATTTATGCCAACTGTTAGTTTTTGCTTGTTGATCTAGCCTCTGAGTCATTTCTTCAGGAGATATATCTAAAATAGAAGTTTTCTTTGTTGGTTTTTGCTGACTGGATATGATTTCTTCTTCATCTTCTTGAAGTGCTAATCCAAGGAGACGAGTCATTTGTTTATCATCTAGACCAGGTTCTAGATGATCCGGAACCTTAATTTAAATACAAAGAAAAACTATAATCAAAATTTTATAAGGGATGTATTTTTTAAAAGTTATGCATCATGTTATAGCTGTAATTATGCATTAAATCAATAATTGACACGAAAAATAAATCTTAATCACAAAACATAAATATAGGGGAATGATTTGTATGTTTGCATAAATATTGAAAATTTGAACATAAAAAAAACTACATTAAACTAAAAACCGTTTGGGAACCTCTCAGAAGCTATTTAGACTATGAACATCAAGAAAATGAATGGTGTCTGATCTTTTCAGAAGATAAAACAGTCCTTTCCTTACACTTAATTACATGGCTCACATTTATGGCTACATGTTGATTAATGGAGGTTAAATGAAAGCCACACTTTTCAGAGTCATAAATTGCCTAAATTATGTAATGGGTCTTTACAAAAGAGCAGTTTTAAACAAAAGTTTGATATGTTTACACAGAACTTTTTGGAATGAAAATAATATTAACACAGAGGACTTTGTTAAGTCAGGATATGCTATATTAGTAAAAACCCTAAGTTGGTCCAATTCAGGATTTCACAGAATTCACAAACATGCATTATATGGAACATTTTCATGAGAAAGAGAATCATGCAAAACAAAGTTCAAATAGTGTAGGACAAAAAATTGGAAGAAGAATAAGTTGAATAAAAATAATGTTGGAACGGGGGTTTAAAAGAATTTAAAAGCAAATTCTTTTAATTTACAATTAATTTACTTATCTTTTCTCAAGATAAGTAAATTAATTGTATACTAGCTGAATATAAGAAAAATAGCTGTTGAAGACAACACAGATTGGATTGAATTGAATTTAAAACAAAGGTTCCTAAAACTCCCTGCATTCAATATGCAGGGTGCAGTGCTTCCTTTCAGAGTCCTTAAATGAAAATTTGAGAAAATGAATTGTACTTTAATAATTTTCTATAATTAGCACCAACCTAGTACTTTACTATGAAAACTACATTACATAATTCCTCCCCCTTTTCCTTACACACAAAGTCAGTCCATCAACTCAAAAAACAGAGATTTCACTCTGACATTAGCTGCTTTCTGGGGCCAAGTCAGTCAATTTCAGGACTGTCTTCAGAAGGGCATACTAACATTTTTTTGGGGTATATTTACAAAGTTAAAAAATAAATAAATAAATAAATAAAAAAAACCCACGTAAATCTTAGTAAATGCTCATTTGAATGTGATTACATGCAAATACTACCATACTATTTCAAGCAGATAAACTATGGCACATAGGAGTTAAAATTTCATAGAGCATGTCCAGTTGGGCAGTCTTAATTGCAAAAATATATATCTCCAGTGTACAAGAAGCCTTGGACCTGGGTATCACCTTTGTCAGCAAGGTATAACCAATAAGTATACAGAAGGGAAAGGAATTCCTAAAGCGAAATTTCTCTAAATTTTTACTGATGATTAAGTGCAATAACCCAGCTTACTTTGGAGAGAACCATCCTCTATCATGAATTGTACTACAAAATTAAGAGTGCACGAAGATAACAATATGCATAGAGCATGCCCAGCTTGGCAGTCCTGAGTTTGTCAGTCATCATTAAAAAATTAAGAGAAATTCATCTTTAGGAAATCCTTTCTTTCCAGTGGACTCATCGGTCATGCCTTACTGAGGAGCCCAAAACAAGGGTTAAAACCTAGGTCCAACGCCACCTGTGCACTGGAGATTTATATTTTTACAGTTGTATTGTTTTCCATGTTTATCCTTATTGCTACATAGAGTCAAAGAAGTAACTATACTACATTGACTTAAAAAACAAAACAACCGTAAGGTGTCTCTTTTATTTTGGATTTTGCTGGTATGGCACAACTCTTTTTCTATAAAATTACATAGCATATTTCAGTATTTTTTCCCATTGTTCACAACTACTTCTTAACTTTAGTTCTTAGACCGTATTAATTTTTGCATTTTTTACTTGTAATTTTTTCTTGCATATTTTGACTCTTAAGTATGGAGCATCTCCAGATTATTCACTTGACATTTTGGATCACTGCAAAACGTCTCATCACTGATGTCATATTATCAGTAAAAGTAGCAGTGATGAGAAGATTCTTTGATAAATAACTGAACAATTACATTTTTGCACGTGTTTCTTAAATATAAGTTTAAACATCTGGAATTTTACACAAACCGATACACATTCAGAATGAACAAAATTATTGAGAAAAGGAGAAAAATGGATACAAGATTAACTAATTAAGAGGGGGGGGGGGGAGAGAAGGAGGGTTCTTAAAATCCAAAATGGAGGTAACATGCAAAGTGCAGTCCCAGATAAATGCAGATTATTAAAGACAAACAATTTACCAAAATTATGAGAAATATAAAATTAGGAGAAAATTCAAAGCACATGCATAAATTGGACAGCAAAAACTTTATGTTTCTGCAGGAATATTGTCTGGGGTGTACATTGCATTACCTTAAAATTAGTATTTAGCACAAAAATGACCTTCAGCTCACTGTCTAGTAAGAAATATAACCAGTATAAAAAAATAAAAAGGAATGGATAAAACGAATAACTTAACGAACAAACAAACAAAAAATCTTACAAGCTTATTTTTAATAGACTCATGATAGCAAGGTTACTTAATATAAAGCAAAATATAATCAGTATTTACATAAAGTCACATAACCTGATATTGGCTTCTTAATTCTTCATTACTAGAAGTACCAGGTAGGTATGGAAGAATTCTAGGAGGAGTACATTCATGCAGAGTATCCCAAGGAATATTACTTAAGAAAGGATGATTTCTGATAGATGGATACCCATTGGTATCATTGGAACCTAAACGCCTAGATGGTTCAAGAACCTGTAAACAAATAAATACAAATATAAACACACACAATGTGGATATTTTATTATTTAAAAATTCAACATTAATAGAAGTTGTTTCCTTAATTTTACTAAATTTATTTCAAGGAAAAGTAAAAACATGAATACAAGAAATTTTCATTTATACTTTTCTAAATTATACTCTTCTAGACACTGTAATTACAGCATTAAGGCTGCTGTGTACTGACCCTATTGGATTCGCTCACCTCAATGTTAATCTGTGGAGAAAATGTGTCCAAGAATTGTCCACTTGGATTGAAAGATTTTTTTTTAAAAATTGTACTCCATAATAGAGAAAGAAATTTTACAACTTGGGGCATTTTTCACTTTTTTAAAAATGCAATTAATATTTTAAAATTTAAATTATTCGGGGAAAAAATCTGGTATAGTGTATTTTAAACGCTCGTAAATTCCTTTGATGAACAAAATTTATAAAATGAATTCTGTTGCAAAGTACAGAAAAGTTCAGGCTGTCTGAAAATACCATTTTTAAAAAAAATTATCAGCATTTTATGTAGCTGTAAATAGTAGACATTTTTTTTCCATAGGTTAACACTGAGGTGAGCGAATCAAATAGGGTTAGTATATAGCGGCCTTAAGTACTCACTGCAACATTCTGTCAACCAAATGTTCCATTATTTTTATGCCTTCAAACAGTAATATATAGGGTGTAGATATGGGTTGCCTATGGTGTAGATTTTTTATTGATAAGCATTGCATATGTCCATCAGAGGTTTATTTGAGATAAAAAATGAATGCAGCACAAATGCTGATTCCTTTGCATTGTTATGAAGTAATAATAATAATAACTTAAAAAAAAAAGAAGATAAGACAGATAGTGTTATTGTCAATTATAGCAGCTGAAATATTTGAATGTTTGATCTTGAGAGAGAATCCCCATTAGTGGATATTACGGCTGAGCAAAAGTGAATATTTTCTAAATGCTGAGAATAAAATACATTAGGATTCCTTTATATTTATGGTGCCATGTCATTTTGAATTCAGAATGTGGTATAATGTAATGCCTTTTGGTTTGTAAAAATATGCAACTTGAAAGAAAGGCAAAGAGAAAATGTTAGTTATGACAGATAGGATGTTTTTTGAGTTATAAAATGAAACTTTTGTTATGAAACAACTTTTTAATGGGGGAAAAATAAGGGCAAACACCAAGTTTGCTTAAGGGGGGGGGGGGGAAGACGGAAAATCAAAACTATAATATCAGACTTTGTACAGGTCCATATTTTGAAATACATCATGTTTTGAGACACTCCTAATTAACCAAAAAAATTTATCTTAAGATTTTCATGCAAATGTAAATTTAATAGGGAGAGATAAGAATTACATAAAAAAATCTTAATTAAACAAACTTAATTTTCACACCCATGAAAAAAAAAAGTGTTAAATGTTTGTTTTAGAGTAAGCCATTTATGAAGATCATGTTACACTTTGAGCATAAATAGTGCTGTTGCCATGCCTATCTAAATAAATCTTAATTGTGTCCATGAAAATATATTTCTAAATTTTCTATTTTATTTGTTCACAAAATGTTTTTTGAGGTATCAATAAAGAATACAAGAAATCTAAGTATGTTATTCATTCTTATCAAACAGCAACTAAACCATTAATATGGTTTACTCTAAATGTTAATTTTAAAATTAGGGGTCCTAGAGGACATGAGCTTTGACTGCTTCCATGTCTATATTCAAATCAATAAATCCCACAATAAAATCTTACATTCACTAACTGAAAATCTAAAACACTAACTTCCTTCCTCCTATAATTAACTCTACAAATTACATAAAATAAAGTTGTGTTGATATTAATGAAATAGTAAAGAATTATTCCAGTAACGTTTTATAATCGCGATTTTTAATTTAGTAACTTTAAGTAAAAGATAGCTTTGATTAAATAATCTTTTAAGCTTCTGCTAAATGGGAGTAGCGGAAATTTTGAGCAGCAATTCTGATCGGGGCGACTTGGGAGTAGGTTCTCATTTTTGAGGCCTCCAGGTTCCAAATGAAGCAAGATGCCCGATCCAGGAGATCATCTTTGATTTCATCATGGGTGAAACCTTTTCTTTTCTGAGCTTTAACTTCTATCCTTTGTTTCTTCCTTTTTAATTATGAATGCTGCAGCAAGGTCCTTAAGACTAATTTTTAAAAAATAATTTTTAATTATCAATTATGAGTAAAAGATATTTAACTTGATTCACCAGCCACTTCACCTAACATCATCGATTTTTTATTTGCTAAGATTTATTTTTAATTGAATTGTATTTTATCTTGATTTGATTTTCATTATAAATGATTAATGCTACAAGATAACCGTGTTTTAATTCTATAAGAGTTTTTTTTTCATGTTTGATGCTGAGGATAAGCTGAATTTTTATAAATATGATTGTATTAATGTTAATAAGTGCTGTAACTATGAATCGGTTATGTCTAAATTAATAAAGTTAAGTTTAATTTTTATCTGTTGTCATGTCCTTTTTGCATCTGGTGCTAAAAATAATTTCTTTCGGCTTTTTCAGAGGTTAAGTTTTATTTTAGCAGAATTGACTTCTTAAAGTTTTGCTTTTTAGGATATTTTAATTTATTTCTAAGTTATCTCTTTTCAAGGGAAGAAATTTTCCTTTATTTTCTTTAATTGCTTTTTAGTTGCTTCATGACTCCTAACCACCACTGTGGTGCAAACAGTAAAAGAACCTTGTGTTAATTCTAATTTATTATGGGTTATTGTAATTTTTATTTAACACAATGCTTCTTCGATCTAAATGTACTAACCACTAATTATAAGTCTAATGATAAGATTATAATTATAAATGATTTTAAAAAAGAAACTTCATTTACTTCTACCTTAATCTAATTATTATTCTATTAATTAATCTTGCAATTCCCCTATCTTCAATTTTCTACATAACAATAACTCCTAAACTTATGAGAATATGAATTAGCCTTGGGCCCGTACAGATCTATGTATAGGAAACTGAATGTACATTATAGATGTCAAAATAAAAGATAACTCACTAACACTAAAAATAAATTATCCTGTACATCAAAACAAGCAAGCACTATCCAGCATACCATGGAAATAAATAAGAGGATAGCATATTAAAAACAGAAACTAAAATTAAGTCATGAAAAGTAATTAAAATTCAGAACTAAAATAAACTATAGCATTTCATCAACACTTTCGATAAATAAAATCACAATTTACCAGCAGTTTTTGAACAAGATCCTTTGCTAAACTTAGAAATCCATCAGGAAAATCATATTCTAGCTTAGTAATTTTCTGAAACATGAGATATTCATTTCTGCAAGATAAAAATTATGTAAATATATATATACATTAGAAAATTGCATAATAAATAAAAAATAATTAAAATATATACACTTACGGTGCTCTAAAAGGTGGAAGACCAGAAACCATTTGGTATATTATACACCCTAAAGCCCATAAGTCAACGCTAAAAAGTAATTTGAGAAATTAAACATAGAAAATGTTTATCAAAATTATTATACACTAAAATTAATTATATTTTTATTGGAAACTTAAGAGTTCAACCATATGCATGTGATTTTAAAATATTACATACCTTGGTGATGCACTTTTATCACTCAACATTTCTGGAGAGACATACTGAGCTGTTCCAACAAAAGAATTTTTTCTATTGGCTTCATTTGAAGATGCTTAAAAGAAAAAAAAAGTAAAATAGAAATAATAAAAATTTTTAGATAGCAGTTCATAATGAAGACAGTTAATACATTAAGTACCATTAAAAATACTGATCTCCCAAATATTAAATCCTAAAATCTATGCAGATTTTAACCACAAAATTTATGTTCAAAATAATCTATCCTAATAATTATGTTTATCATAAAAGCATGCATTGCTTCAAGTGTGAGACAAAAATTTACAGTATTTGAGGGATAAAAAAAAATCAAGGATTATCTTAATTGCTCAACAGTTATAAATTATTGTGACAGGGAAATTATACTGATAATATCCCTATCATAAATTTAATTAAGATTCTAGAATAGATCAAAGAAATTTAGAAGACATTGACAATTCATGAAAAGCAATATTTTATTTTATCCACACTTTTTTTTACAAGGGGATCATACCAAAAAATTGGAATTTTTCTGTACCTGGGTATTTACAAACAGGGGGTTAGCAAAATAATAGAGGCATTGCTTAACAAAGGTGTGTGTGCTGAAAAAACACATGCATATACAAATCATAACGAAACATCATCAAGTACAGGTATCTAATATGGTGTTTTGTAAGCATCAGCTATCATGTAGTAAAATTACAGCTGATGTAGAATCAACTGTTGTGGAATTAATATGCAAAATGTAAGATCTGAGTGACTTGCAGAAGGCGTAATTGGTGGGAGCCTTGCAGGTGCTTCTGTAAATAAAATGGCATAAATTATAGGTGTACTATGAGGCACAGTTTCGTCAATTATGACATAGCACAGAAATGAACAATGTGCAGACTCTAGACATAACTTCACACAACGATATGGCAATACTTGGGATTGATTGCACACAAGACAGCAATATTGCAAATAAAAGCAGAGGAGAACATAAGATAAGGAACCTGTTTCAGTAATAACAGTATATTTGGATATGTACAAAGCTGATATTTTTGGTAATACGTCAATTCAGAAAATCCTTATTACTGACACTTGTAAGAAAATGTGTCAGATGGTGCTCAAAACATTATAAACTTAAGTTCAAATGATTGGAAATGCATCTTCTGGTCACACAAATTGAACTTCCCATTTTCTCATGCCACTTATTAGGGATGTGACATCGACAACAAAACATCGATCTTCAATATTAAAACATCAATGCTAACAAAACATTGCCCCAAAACCATCGATGTTTTTGAACATCCATATTTTAAAACTGCTTTAGTAACCTTTAACTTTAATGTTACTTTGGTTAGTCATGTGTGTGTAGGGGGAGGGGGGGGGGGATGTTTTAATTTTACTCTCTGATTGGGCTGACACAAATGACAAAAACTGGGTTGCTAGAGTCAGCGCATATCACGGAATTTCCATGATACATTTTATTACTTTTACCAGAAAATTAAGGAAGATATTTTTGCTATCAAAACAATTGATAGGACCAAAGCCACAAAGAAAAATATGTGATGATTTCTTATTTAAATTGGTTGAATGTGAAAAAATTATGATAAATATCATGTCATATTTATTTACAAGATGGAGAATAATTTACTTTGAGGAGGCTTAAATAATTTAGTAAAAAAAATTCTGAAGGTCATGACTGTAACACAAAACAAAAGTATTGGTTTCATATCAGTAGAGTATAAGGCAAAATTATTTAAAATAATTTTTGAGTTTGGTTCAACAGAGTTTAATATCAAAAAAATTAATAAGAACAATTTATTAACAAATATTTTATTTTCAAATTAAATATTACAAAAGAAAATTACATATATTTACATATCGATGTTTTAAACCACAAAACATTGATGTTTAAAAAAATCGGCTTCAATAAATCGATGTTTTGAAAACATCAACATCGATGTTGCATCCCTACCACTTATAGGGTATATGTTTTGTAAACATCTTCCGAAGCATACTCCCCATGCTGCTAGATGTCCACTGTCAATCATGGCAGTGGCTCTCTGATGCTTTTAACAGTTACCAAAGAACATTAATTGTATTTCAGTATCCTGTGACTTGTTGGACAATTAGCCAATATGCCAGAAGAAATAGCCTCTATCAAGTTATAATTATCTGCAGGCTCAACAATAAAAGGGGGATGGGAAAATATTCCATGAGCATAAGAGTTTAGATGACCATAATAAAACCTAAGAACCTGAGATAATTTTTACCCAAATGTATGGCATCAGATTTGGCACCCCTGGAGTTTAAACATACTCTAAACTTATCATGGTATTTTATGATTATTCTGTTTTATAACACAAACTTAAGTAGCTGAATTAGTTTCACTTAGCTAAACTAAAGGAACCTATAATTGATTTATTAGTTAAATTTCTATAATTCCTAGTTCTCTGATGGAGGAGGTTAATTATTTCAGCTAATACTATAAATTAGGGGCCCTCAACCTTTAACGTTCGAGGGCCACATCAAAGAATTCGTTAAGTTCCATGGGCCACACATCTGTGAAATAAATAGCATAGGCAGAGAAAAACACGTATTACTTGCAAATGAGCTTCAGCCTTTGAGATGATTGCTTGATTCGCTTTTATAGCAAGATGATAAAGGATTAATTCCTTCAAACACGTCACTGAAGTTTTATGTGTATGGTGTGTTTTAAAAAGTATTTTGTACCTTTATAACTATTATTAATTAAAAAATGTTTTTATTTGTTATTTTCTAGAAACAACAAAAAAATGAGAGTTGAATCAATGTACCTTAAATTGCATGAAACGGAATGAATGCCGGACTTATATAGGGCATAACATTTCAAAATCCAAAGACAATAACACACTTACATTATTAGACAGATGGATGTCACTTGAATGTTAATGAGAAACTTGAAATTGCTTTTGCTTAACAAAAGCTTCAATATCAGGATGAATCTTTGATGTCGAGATTCACTCATAGCCTATGTGCCATGAGCTACTTTTCACTGTGCACTCTTGATCTATTTTGTCTAAGAGGATTTGTTGTTCTAAGGTGTTTTTTCAATTTGATATCAAACTTTCATTTTGTCTGATTGAAATGTTTAGATGAGCCACTAAAATACTGTCGGCAGGCCACAGGTTGAAGACTCTTACTATATATTATTTGGCATTGTACACTGTCTCAATGCATGGGTGCAATACTGATTTTTTGGTGTGTAAGGTAGGATTTTTCAAAATTTCCCATAATTTCATGACATAAGATATAATATTTACTTTTCATATAACATTTCAGACATTTGAGATAATTTAGATGACCTCCTCTCACATAAAAAGTCTAAACATGTATGCAGCAAATGAAGCTACATTAAAAATAATTAAATAAATCCCGTTTCTCCACAAAAATACAAGCACATAATACCTAATTTCTAATATTTAAAAATCATGCAAACAATACGTAGAACTTTTATTTATTTATTCATTTGTATTTTACTGCAGTTAGTATAACATACTCCATGCATAACAGTCCCATTAAGAACTTTTATACACTTTTTAATTTATACATATCTCTTTGGAGAAATGTACCAAATGTTTCATTAATCAATGAGCAATATAGACATACACAACATATAAATATCAAGACTTTGAAGTTCCTTAAATATTCTATAAAATCTGGGTTTTATTTATTTATTTTTTAAAGTAAAAGCAGCCTTTTCCAAAAGCTGTTTTTACTATTATTTGTTCCTCTACACTTAACATAATCTATCATAAGTCTATCAAAAGAAGCTCTTGCGATTAGGCTTTCTGTTGACAATATCATTCAGGTTCCAGGAAATAATGTGATTTTGAGTATAAATGCTCTATAACGTCCATTCTTGCACAGTCATCCACAAGATAAAACATCACCAAAAGAATAACAATGATTAAAAAAGTAGTGAGGAGTTCAATCTCAATGATACTTGAAAAATCAGACATACAATGAAAAATATGGTTCCTTGTAACTTAACAAAATATGGTTATCATAAATCTAAAGTCATACTCATACATTAAGTTATATTTGTATTCAATATTTAGATCTATGAAATGAAACAAGTCAATCATTGTATGTTATAACATACAAACCAGACTTTTCCTTATTTATGACTAGTTAATTATGCACACTAATTATATAAGTTAAGGTAGTATATACAACTTTGGCAAATACTAAAAGTAACACTTACTATCACTGTTATCAGTACTAATAACTTTTGCAGATCCAAAGTCTGTAATTTGAATATGCATATTTTCATCTAACAAGATATTCTCTGGCTTTAGATCCCTGAAAATTTATTAAAAAATCATAAACGTTTTAATAACCCAGCTTAGCTCTTATAAAAAATGAATATATATATATAGTATGAATAACATAGTACATATAATTTATTTACCACAGTGGTTTAAAGGTGCATTTATTGACAATAAAACTATGTTATTGTAATTTTTATTCACTTGTAAATTAACAACATTTAAAAAGTGGTAAAATAATGAGAACTATTTTTCTTGAACATCAAAAGTCATGTAAAACAACTGTACATTGTTTGAGATTTTCTCTAGCATTACTAACATTAGAAATAACTTTAAGACGGTATTGTATCATGTATACATATTCAGTAATCATATCAAGATTTGCAACAGGATCAGGAGAGTATGATGGAGCTATGAAATGTATTGTTGCATCCCATTTAATACACTGATATGATGACTAGGATTCACTAGGAGTTGGTCACAGCAGCATAAATGCTTTGCAAAGCATTGGATTATTATAAACTATAAAATCTGCAAACAGATATATAAAAATGTTTAAAAATTTTTTTCAATTATTTTTAGTTTCTTATCCTTAACTTAAGAAGTCGTGTACATATAGAGAAACCTAGTAATCACTTTCTGTCATTATGATGTTTATGCCTACTTGAATTACTTACAACAAGAAAAAAACTAAAAGACACTGAATTTTTTAATTTTATTTAGGAACTTTAAATAAATAAATAAATTTAAAAAAAAACCCACACTCCACTTTTAAGGAATACTTTGATAATTAGAGATATTAGATTCTGTGATTAAGTTTACAGCATTAACCAATTATAGAAAGTATTTAATATTATCAAAAACCAACAAGTTTCATAAATTTCTTTGCTTTTCCCTTTACTCAGAAGTCTGTAGTCTTCACTAAATGATGTAGTTTTATGATTTTGATGCTTATATCCACAAACAGCTAAAAGTAGCATGTTTATAGATATATTGTGTAGGATCAATGAACAACTAAACAAGTAAACTTTACCAACTTTTTAAGTTTCTTTACCAACTAAACAAGTAAATAAATTCAGAAAATTTTCATTGGAAAATTATGTCCCCCAAAATCTTTTTCTAGGCTTTCTGTTACTTTCAAACTCAATCTAATTTGATAATATTAAATTTAGAACTAAAAGTTGTGATAGAGATTAGCACACTTCAAATACTTTTACCCCAATAAAGTAAAACAATTTGATTAATTATGAATCATAGAACTTGCTTTCAGGCAATTAAAATTTACAAAATAATAAATGCTAGAAAATTATAATCTAAATGAAAAGCTATAAATTATCAACTATTGAGACATGATTAATTCCATTTCAAACTTGGCAAGCTGAAAAGACAAGCGAAATAATAATAATAATAGTAAAAAAGAAAAAGGGGCGATGTATAATTTTATTCAGAATGTGAAAAAGAATAACACACATTGCATATATGATACTGACTACATTTAATTTTAAAGGAGTTTTTTAGTTTGACTTTTTTCTTTCTTCTTTACTGATTTGATAGTCCATAAATTAGCCTAAGAGCTCCAAGATATTATGTTTAATTACTCCACAACTTTTAAAATGATACAAAAATCTTACTGGCATTCTTGGAAGTAAGTTTTGACTTCAAAAATTACACACTACATAAATTCAGTGAAGTTTTAAATATAATCACAAATACCAAGATTTAAGTATTATAATCTGAAATTAATATTATTATTGTAATTTTTGTGTAAAAGGAGGAAATAAAACATTTTTGAGAGTTTTCATCCTATATTTTAAACCAGACATATTTGTCAAAAATTCTAACCATTTTATTACATTAATTTCACATAAAACAAAACTTTGTAACACAAATTGTAGACACATTATTCTTTCCATTTAATAAAATAGGAATAGGATTCAAAGGATTTAAAAAACAGAAAAAACACATACATATGAAAATATAAAATCTTCAGTTCTTATAACCCTGAACACTTTCTACTATATTAATTCATATTGTATACATAATTTTTGTGTTTCATACCAAAGATTTTGCACTACGAGGTATGACTGGAAAGTTTTCAGACTGGGCTTGTAATTTCAAAATGGCAGTACAAATCAACTATTGCAATGATTCTCCTTCAAAGTAGTCCCCTTCTGGCTGAACACACTGACTCTGATGGTGTTCCCATTTCTGGAAGCATTCATGGAAATTCTTTTTTAAAGGTGTTAAGAACCATCTCCAGATTTGCCTGTATGTTTTCAATTGAGGCAAATCGTTTCAGCGAAATTCCTCAATTTGAAAAACAGGTAGACGTCGGCAGGGGCTAGACTGGAGAATAGGGGGGTTGCAGAAGCAAAAGAATTTGGAATTTTGCCAAAAATTCCCTGATGGAGAGCACACTATGAGCCAGTGCGTTATCGTGGAGGAAAATCATATTCTTGTCTTACTCGAGTGCAGGTCTTTTCTTCTGCACATTTTCACGCAACTGCTTGAGGACACTTATATAATATTCCTGGTTGACTGTTTGCCCCCTAGGGGTATACACATGATGCAAATACTCATTGAATAATAAAAAAAAATTTTTTTTTTTAACTTTCAATCGACTTTCATGAGCTTTTTTCAGTCGTGGTGAACCTGGACTCTTCCACTGCAATGATTATGCCTTTGTTTATGGTTCATACCCATAAACATTATGATTCATAGTCTGTAATAACTTTATTTAACAAATCTGGGTCATTTTCGGCCTGATTTAACAGTTCTTGGGACACTTGACGTTGGTGTTCTTCCTTCTCCCCCGACAACAATTTCGGAATGAAGGTCATGGAGACTCGATGCATGTTCAAATCTTCAATTAAAATTGACTTAACCATGTAAAAACATAAATTTAGTTCATCAGCCATTTCCCTAAGTGTAAGTCAATGGTCAGAGCACGCTAAATCTCAAATTATCATGTTGTTGTTAGTTATTGAAGTTGAAGGTCTGTCAGACTGGGGATCATCATCGACTGATTAGCAGCTGTTTTTAAATCTACTGAACCAGATAAAAACATTTGATCGGCTCAGATGTTTATCCCCAAATGCTGTTTTCAAGGGGTCATACGTCTTCGAAGCTGAATTCCCGGTTTTAAAACAAAATATTACACAAACTTTTAGCTCCATTTTTTCATCTATTTTCTAAATCGGTAAATCCGCTGAGAAGCGAACACATGGCCTCACTTACCAGACTATCACTCTCTACTGAACAAACATTCCATGGTGACATTTTTAGAACATTTCAAGAACACAACAGGCTTTCATTTGCACATGTGCAGGAAAGCTTATCTCCTCATATTGAGCAATGGCAAGACCTATCTTAAAACTTTCCAATCACACCTCATATGGTAGCATTCAGAATAGCCATTTGTATGGCATGTTTTTCATACATAACTGACAAAAGAATAGAATTTACTTACTGTGATATCATAAAAAAATACTCAATTATCCAATGAAGAGATACAACTTTTAGCAAATGGGATTTATACTATATTTTGGAGAACTTACCTATGAATTATAGACAGCCTATGTAAATGCTCTATAGCCAATAGTATTTCACCAGTATAAAACCTTGTGCATTCTTCATCAAAGGAACCAACCTTTACAATATACGGCAAAAGTTCCCCATGTTTAGCATAATTCATTACAAAATCTTTATCTTGTTAAGCAATACAAAAGACACAAAGATTGAGTAGAGAAATAGAGCAATCATTCCATCTATCTAAAGAGGACTTAAAAGAACAGAAATCAAACAAGATGCACATAGCTTAAAATTATGAATTAGTTAGAAAAAAAAATCATCAGACTATTTTTACAATGCGTGGCAGCTGAAGTTACAATTTTAAGGATATTTTAAGATTGTGGGTATCCATCACGTAATGTAAAATTTTAGATACAGATGTCTCAAACATTGTTTCCTACAACGAGAATTAGAATTATACTAGCCGCTGCACGACCAGCATGGTCGCTTTTAGTTTTATATTTTCTTTTGCAAAACAGTCGCTTTTAGTTTTATATTTTCTTTTGCAAAACAACTCAACTGCAAGAAATGTATATCTATTACCTGTCATCATAAATATACGCATTGTTAAGTGGTAGTGTGATCTCAGCCAAAAAATTTATAATCATTGCAAAATTCTCTATAAGGATGATTCTAAAACATCGTGATTTTAAAAATATGAATTTCCATTACTTCAGAACAGAGTTAAAAATAAGACTGAGAAACCCAACAACAAAGATTTTAAAAATTATATTCCTCTGTGTATGTAATATTTTTCAAAATTAAGATATCTACACTTTATCATTACATCAAATAAGAAATTGTTAGAGACAAATTTTTTCATTAAAAAAGGAGTAAAAATTCAGCAAGTACTAAAATATAGTTTGGATTACATCACTCTCTATATATACTATTGTTCACAATTCAGATATCTACACTTAATCATACCAAAGAAAAAATTGTTGGGAAAATCTCTTCACTTATAAAATGGAGTAAAAATTCAGCAAGTACTAGTAAAAAAAGTGTAGATAATTAACTCTTACTTACTATTAAGATATTATAATGCAATTATTAATATTTTACTATGATATTCCTCAAACTTGTTGCTATACACAGTTGAGTATTTCAGAAATAGGAGATACTAAAGTGACAGAATCAAAAGAACAGACTCTAGATAAACCTACATACAACTGTCCATGACTAAACACAGGATTTGATAGGTCTAAACATTTTGTCAAAAGTTTGTCCTCTTACAGGGTGGCTACAAAAATTGAAGTAAAAAGTTCCCCCGAGTTTTCCCTGATTTCCAGAGTATTTTTCATGAAATTCCCTGAGTTTCTCCATCCGTTCGCAGAACAATTCCCCAGCCATAATGATAAACAAGACACTTGATGAACTAAAAATCTACAGACTGATAAATGAATTAAAATTTAATAAGTAAAAAATATTTTTATTGTATACCATAATAGATAGATCATATTAAGTTATAGATTGAACATTTAATATACTAGAGTTTTAACTGTTTTGATGGGTTCGCAGAGTTGCCATCTGCGCCTCTATAATAATGTTTTGTCTTTGAGCTTCCTACAAAATGGTTGCCTTTTTAGCAGCCAACTCTTTCAATTGAGATTTTGCTTCCCTTTTTCTTTTTAAAGCATGCTTTTTTTCTATTTGCTCTTTCTCTTGGTGTTTCTTCGATTCTTCATATCTTGCTCGTGCGTTTCTAGCATAGTGGATCATATCTTTGGAAATTGTTATGCCATCAAGGCCACCCTTGGAAATGATATGATCATAAACCCTCCTTCTTGCTACTAAGGAAGATTCCTTTATATTCTCCCACAAACAGTCACTGTTTATATAAAACCCTCTCAACATTTGCATTACGATGCGACAAAATCATAACATCTCGTAACATTTGCAGCATCTCCACAGTCACCTTCTGCATCAAAAATTGAAGACCAGAATTGATCAATTCCAACTTTTTCCCTGAGTTAAACGAAACTTCCCTGATTTTTTCCAGAAAATTATTCTTCCCTGAGAATTCCCTGATTTCCCTGTTCTGTCGCCACTCTGTCTTACATACATTTAGAAAAACCGATGGAATAAAAGAATAAATTACCTCGTGAATAAATTAAAATTATTCACGTGTAAAATACAGCAATTAAATTGTACCAAATTACGTACTATCGTCAAACCACTACACACACGCGGTCGGCCGCTAATGTTTACATCTGGTAGTTGTAGCCGTTGCCATTCAGAGTGTAGAAATATCGCCGATTTTTGTGCCGCATACCTACGCGTTTTATATACATAGATTATTAAATAATTTATAGTATTTCAAACATTTTTCTGATATGTTTTCTCTTTAGAAAGATTTCTACAACATATACTGAGTAATTAGGTTGGTCAAGTTAGTAAACTATATTCTTGTAGACGCTAATATTTCCAATGTTACTAACATTATGTACGGAAGAAGCCATAGCAGTCATTAATGATATCCTACACAAGCTAACATAATTATAGATCTCATACTGAACTATTTTATTTCACTTATGATCATATTCAGAAGTAGTAATGACATTTCTAGAATAATCCTGTAAGAACAAAAACAATATTAGTCCGATTCACAATATCATAAAAAGGATACATAATCTATCAGCATCTTGAAATGTACAATACAACTTAATAAAGAAGGGGCTAGGATGATTATTTAAAATATTCATGATTTGTTTCTCTCTCATGATGGCCTTTTGCTTCTTTTCACGTAAAATATGTCGCTTCTCACATACTTTGACTATGAAAAAATTAAAAAGATTTCACTTTGAAACTGCTATAACATAACATAATACAAAGATTAAAACCATAGCCTTAATTGAGTATATTTATAAAAGCAATTTTATAAGAATGAATAGGTTATATAAAGGCTTTGGCATTAAGAAATACAACAGCTCTTACTTGCATATTCTTTATTTGAATGAATGTCTTTAGCTAAGTACACCTAAATAAATAAACAAGCAAAATCAATTAAATCACTCAGCTATTAACATATTACAGGGTGGCTAATAAATACTGTAACACTACAAAAAATAAGAGTTAATTTTAATCGTTTGGAAAACAATTTATCTATCTATTTGTGTGATTGGCAACTTTTTTTAAACGCAGACGATTTTTTTAAAAAGTAAAACATGTAGAATATTTTTAAAGATGGAAGCCAAAAGGTTAATGGTTAAACAGCTTTTTGATCACAGATTTTCTGCAGGTAAAATATTTAAGCAATTACAATGCCTTGGTTTTAATAGGACGTTTATATATAGGACTATAAATCGATTATTGGATACCAATAGCTGTAAAGATCGACCAAGGTTCGGTCGTCCACGCACTGTTCGTACAAAAGAAATCATGAAAAGATACGAAGAAATCCACAACGTTCTGCAAATAAAATGGCTGCAGAAGAGAACATCAGCCGCAGAACTATGCAACTTATCATAAATGAAGACCTGGGTTTTCGCCCTTATCGCAAAAGAAAAGTTCAAGGTTTGAGTACTGCACAAATAGTAAAAAGGTTACAAAGATGTAAGAAATTGCTGAACCGGCACGGTAGCAAAAGTGTTGAAAAAATAATTTTCTCTGATGAGAAGCTGTTTTGTACAGAACAAAGTTATAATGCTAAAAATGATGTTGTATATTCAGCAACCTTCGAGGATATACCTGAAAATCTTCGAACTATTAAATGCTTTCAGAACAAGAATTCTGTTATGGTTTGGGCTGCAGTGTCACACAATGGAAAACTGCCTCTGAAATTCATCGATAAAGGGGTAAAAATCAATGCTGAATATTACAAACAGGAAGTATTGGCTACACGTTTATTACCACATGCTAACAGATTGTATCCCAAAAAGAATTGGATATTTCAGCAAGATTCTGCACCGTCCCACCGATCCAAAACAACACAGGAATGGCTCCATGCCAATTGCCCGAAGTTTATCAAGCAAGAAGATTGGCCACCTTCTTCACCAGATCTAAATCCTTTAGACTATTGCATTTGGGGGATTTTAGAGTCTAAAGTAAATGCTAAGCAGCACAGAAGTTTGGACTCCCTCAAAGCTTCCATACGGAGTGAATGGGACAAATTACCTCATAAAATAATTCGTGCCGCAATAGGACAGTGGCGTAAGAGATTATCTTTAGTAATCGATAAAGATGGCAGTCGATTCAAGTAAAATTATTTCATGGTAAACTTTCATGTATAATGTTCATAATATTGTTGTATTTTCCATTTTCTATTTCATCTGTGTGCAATTAAATAATTCGATATTTATCACAGTATTTATTAGCCACCCTGTAGAAAGAAAAGTTTCAGGACCTGATATAAAGGCATAAATTCAAAAGTAAAAATACAAAACCTTTAATACGGATTGCTACCAAATAATACAAGAAAATTCAAATAAAATTTTTATGATACTAAAATCTTCACAGTTTTTTGTTCTTTAAATATTCTTTATTTTATGGATTTTAGACACTTGCTTAGTGGCCTATTTTTTCTGCTTTCTCTCCCACCCACCCCCCCAAAAAAGGGTAAGGTTTATTTATACAGTTTTGAGTAAGGAATTGGATAAGTTTTTCCCCAAAACTTACTATACCTGACAACAATATTTATAAAATTTTATTTAAAAATACTGATAAACATTAAATAGAACACACCATACATTTTGAGATGTCAATTATTAAAATTATGTAATTGAGCTTCTGTAATACAAAATTGAAAAGCAACTAATATTTCTTTTAAAAAAAAGAAGAAAAAAAAGGACAAGACTGCAAATGCTTATCTGAAAAGTATTTGCCCATCATGCAAATTCACGATAGGTTCCTAGAAAATGCCGTGCCATGTGAAACCGTGTTATATGAGACCCAGAGCCAGTACAAAAAGGGGGTTACGTTCTGAAAACTTTTGTTTATACATTTTTATGTAAAGCCATTGATAGTTCATTATTCCTTCCTGTCATTATTTTAAGATAATTTAGTTTTTAAACGTGTTAAACAAAAATCATGTTATCTAGTACTGTAGAAGTACAGTGTTGTACAAAGGGTTTCGCAATTTTTTTATCGTGTTAGAGCGAAACCGTGCTGTAGGAGGGCTACCTGTATATACACAATTAATACACAGCTTAACTGCATCCTCTTTTATATTCCGGAGAAAAAAAAAGATGCATAATAAATGCAGAAAACAATATATATATATATGTGTATATATATATATATATACATATTGCAAGATTTCAATTTCAAACAAATAAAAATTATCTATCTTTAACAGATGTAGCAATATTTTTTCAGAGCTGATTTTTAACTGTTTGGGGGCTCAATATCAATTTCATAATGCTTGTGAGGGATAAACACTTTGAGGTTAATAACACCTTTGTTTAGGCCACCTCAACCTTATAAAGATGCTCATGTACATATATGTACAAAACCATGAACTGTGTATGTGAGGATAGTTTATGTATTTTATTCTTAATAAATTATTCTGAAACCATTTTATATAGATATATATATTTGTTCTGTTAATTTTCATAACTGTCCCACATTTATATAAATTAATAGAGCCCAATATTGAGAGATCTTAAAAAATTCTTTAATTCTGAAATAATAACAATAGTTTGAATAATATTCTAAGCCAAAAATGCTTTAATTACATTTCATTCAGAACATTTCAAGAGCATCATAGAGTTGAGAGCCTAAGATTTTGGTGTTCTCAAAAATCAAACATTATAAGGCTTTAACTCAATCAATTCTTTCATAAATAAAATTAGGTAACAAAGAAAGCTAAATACCATGGAAAAAGATCCCTCTCCAATTAATTTTCCAAATCGGAAATCTTTAGCTGATTTCTTCAGCGGTTGTTTAGGTGCGGCAGGGTTATTTTCTGTGACATTAACATCCGTTCCATTTCCTGCGGATGCTTCCAACTCCTTAATTTGACATTCTACTGACTAAAAGTTAAAAAGTAACAATAAGCGACAGCATAAAATATCATTTCCTTAAAAACAAATCAAATTCAGAGAAATTAATAAATAGATCATTTTAATTCAAGAGAACTGGTACATATAAAAAAAAAGAAATATATTTGGTAAGAGCTAAATCATTTATCTAACAGTTCACTTCATGACCTAATATGTAGTCGTCATTTCTTTTACAGACGTAACTGAAATTCATATCCAAATTACGCAGAACACCTAAAAGTAAGGTGAGATAGGGATAAATTAGGCTTTACGAGAACTTAAAGCATTGTAAGTCCTTGTAAATGTAATCGAAACTTAAGAGTTCCCGGATTAAGTACCTTTTACTATCAAGATCTGTTCGAAAATTTCGTAAACAAAAAAAAGTAAATATAAACAAACTCACAACATCTCCTGCATTCATTTTTTAAATGTCAATTCAATTAAACGTTCATAGTGTTTACTAAAATACGAATATCAATTCAATAAACATAAAATTACACGAAGATAAAATAACAAAAATTTATATTGAATGTAAACGATTTTTTTAAAAGTAGAGTTGTTTGACTCCTGCTTTAAAATATTTTTTTAAGTCGGTGAAATTTAAGACTGATAATTGCTTTAAACAATAATAAATTAGAAAATAATGCAATCATTTTTTAAACACGATTTATTAATCCCTAAAATAATTTGCCGAAACAATGCATTGTCTCTAAAATATATGAAACAGATATTAAAAATTAGAAATGTGAATTGGAGATTAATTTAATTTCTAAAAAAAAGTGCCTTTATAACTTGAGTCCTAAATAAATATTTACATATGTGTAGTATAAAATTATTTCAAGGCACAGAAAAGAAATCCCGTGCATTTCACTCGTGATGCCTTAATGAATTCTTTACACATGCGCTTGGATTGAGGATATCAAAACTGAAACTTCATATATTGCGCATTTGACACTGGCATTAACGTTTTCATATAGACTGCGAGATCTGCATTGCGCTTTTCTCTTTTCGTTAACTATTTAAAATTGTCAAATTTTATTCAATATATTCAGATAAATAGTTGGGAAAAATAGTTATTATTACAGGTAATTGTGATTGTTTGGTTTTTTTTTGTTTTTTATATCTGTATTATATTTTAGACGTATCTTTTCAGATATTGATTTTTTTCCACAGTTTTTGATTTATAGAAAACTTTCTTTACTGTAGAGAATTTTTAGTCATTATAATTATTTTCCTTTTGTTTTATTGAAAGAGAGGCATCTTCTATATTGTGCTAAAATTTTTGGTAAAATTATGAGAATCGTGAGATAATGATTTGCGGATAATGTGTGTGTTTTAACGTAGGTATTGAAATCTAATCGTAACATTCTAAGAATATTTTAGATATCTGATTTTCAGAAATTTGTGTTTAGTTGTTTTACATCCCTCTCTTTGATAATTGAGGTGAAAAAACAAAACTTTCTTAGACACCTATGAGACTTGCATTGCGTGTCCATTATTTAAATATGTTCAGACAAGTTGAAATATTTATAAAAAATTAGTGTAATTTCAATATATTAATGTGTTCCATAGTAAGGTTAAAGAACAGCAAATTTGTTTTATTTTGTTGTATATATATATATATATATATACACCCACACATATGTGTGTGTGTGCAGGAGGTAAAAGGCACTAAGTCACAATGATTAAATTTTATAGAGGAGTTAAATTGGTACAAGTATGATATCTCCCCCCAAGAGATTTCTCGCCAAATTTGGCACCCTTTGTTTTGGTTGTAGTGTTGCCGGTTTTTACTTTGGTGTAATGCTCTGTCAAAATATTAAATAACAGTTGCTATTTAATTTTTTGATGGAGGTTGGGTTGTTAAAGAGCGCGAATTGCAGAAAATGTGGGTCAGAGATGAGGATTAAAGTTAAAAGTTCTTATTCTGATGGTTTTACATTTGTTTGTAGAAAAGTTATTGGGGGGGAAGCAATGTAACACTGAGAAATCTATTCGGCATGGTTCGTGGTTTTCTAATTCTAAATTAAAGTTATTTGAGGTTATATATATTACTTATGAGATTTTGAGTGGTACAACAACTGGGTGAATTATGGAGGAATATTCTTTTGCGAAGACTACTTTGGCTGATAGGAGACAATTTATTAATAAGACTGTTTTGGTTTATATTGAATTGTCTTCCGAGAAACTAGGGGGGGGGAGGGTAAGGTCGTCGAAATTTGGGAAACGAAAGTATCATAAGGGACATAGGGTTGAGGGCCGTTGGATGTTTGGAGGGGTTGAGAGGGATTCTGGGAGGGTGTTTTTAGTTGCTGTGCATGATAGGACTCAGGAGACTTTGTTTGGGGGTTATAAAAGATTGGATATTGCCAGGGACTTCAGTGTATTCCAATTGCTGGAAAAGTTAAGACTGTCTCGAGCAGGAGGGATTTGATCACCTTAAAGTAAACCATAAGCTTACATTCATTGACCCCGATACTGGGTGTCACACGAATACAATTGAAAGTACGTGGAGGCATATAAAAGCAACGTTGCCTACGTACAATCATAAGGCAGATTTTGAATTCTACCTAGCGATGTACATGTTTCGCAAATCATGTTTAGCGGCAAATGTAGATTGTTTTAATAAATTTATTGAAATCATTTCAGGGATTAACTCTGAGGAGTACAAAATTTTGGTATAGAATCTTTTTTTTAAAAATTCTATTGCCAACATGTATTTTTTTCTATTGTATTTGTGCTTTAATTTATGTTTAATCAGGAAATATATATTTAACCAAGATGTATTTTATGTTTACTTAAATGAATTATTATTAGTTGCACTATACTGACTTCCCCTCGCTCCCCAAATAGCAAAATATTCCCTCCACTAAAACCTCCTCTCCTTTCAAACCCATCCACTGAATTTTCTTTTGTCCTTACTTAATGTATGAAACGCTTTGTCTTGGTAGGCTGACCAATGGATCATCTCTTTTTTATCTCTTTAGAGAAGCATTATGTCATAATATTTATATTTTCTTTTTTATATAGTTTTAAGGCTGAATCAGTATTGGGTGAAGTGAGTGCTAACTTGTAGACAATCAACACTTGGTTCAGGTATGTCCTTAATTTTAATTCCTGAAGTTAATTTTCTTAGTTTACACTTTTTCAAACAAAGTAGTTCAGTGTTCAAAATTCATATCTCAGCTTCTTCTTTTCTATATTCCACTATTCTTGATACTGATTTAAAGCTATGATTATGCTGATTGTGTTTACTTTTGCTGTCAATTATATTTTATAGTTATTATATTTATATGTTTATAGTTATTATACTTTCTAATTTGTTTTATTTGCAAGTTTTCTGTCATGTCAGATACCTACTGGGCATAAACCTATGCAGATCTTTTGTTGTTAGTAGAGCATAGAAGCTTGATGCTATTCTAGTAAAGTAACGCTTTAGACTATATGCTCGTCTTGATGTCTGAAGTGTTGGCTTTTTTAATTTGGCAATTTTTTCTTGTTTGGAGTTTTCATTAGATACTTTTTCTGACAGCCATAAATCTACAATAATTGATCACAGTGTTTTGCAGAATTTTCTCTATTTTTCACATGTTTATAGATTTCTATGTCCCTTGAACTGTTGTATATAACTCACTTTAATTGAAAATCTTAATTGTTTATATTAGTAATAATCCTAGATGTATGTAAGATCCATTTAATGGTGGGGGATGAATAGGAAAATGGAAAAATTCTCTAAATTCTGCAAGTTGCTTGGTCCTAAAGGAGAAGTAGGGTTTCCCCACTGTAGGATTTGAGTTTCCACGACATTCAGGCAAATATTCAGCTGCAGTCAGTCAAAGTTGTTCCCTTGAGTAACAATGGTGGCTTGGTTGGCACATGATGGTTCAGATATATTTTAATTTGAAAGGTGAGGGTTATGAGTAGAAATGTGGACACACTTCTGGGAGGGTTGTTGAATTTATGTACTTTTATTAATAAAATAATTCTTTCTTTGTACTGCCAAATCAACAAAATTGATAAAGTGTATATTTTTCCTAATGACGCTTCTAGACAAGGCCAGAACTAAGTATAGAGGATTGAGTAGGTGATTCTTTATCTATTTAGTTAAGGCTGAAACATAACTGCATCATAAATGAAGTTCGTTAACCTTTAAGGATAAAAACGATTTATAAATGCTGTAACAAATGTAGTTTTGATTATGATGCAAAGGATTGTTCATATAAAGTTTTTAGATCTTTAATTCTATGAATTATAAAACAAAATTTTCTAAACCTAAAAAAAATTCCTAATAAATAAAATGAAACTCACAAATTACAGTTGTTTTGAATGTAGAAAATAAAAGCTCTCAGTGTTAGAACAAAAGGATGCTACACCAACAAAGGGTGTCACACGGTGGTATGATTCCAACAGTAATCAAGAAAATTGAAATCTAAATGTAAGTTCATAGTAATCTTGATTATTAATTTATGAGAGAGGAATTCTTTAGTCAAAGCATTTATAATGGGAAGTAATGAATAGTAAGATTTACTTTATCTTTACGTTTCAGTTTCCTGTTCATATTCTGTTAATTTTAGCTGTAAGATTTTCTGAACTTAAAAACTCTACTAATTCTAATATTTTTTTGTTTGATAAAATCTACAAAGAAAAGCTTGAATTTTACATATATTCAGTCAAATATAAATAACAGTAATGATTTAATTTCATAAATTTCATAAATTTCATAGATGAGTTCTACTGAAACAAAAGCTGAAAAGATCTCTGAGCTGTCTTCCATTAAAAAAATGGTTTAAATCTATTTAAGAGAAAGTTTATCATGAGAAAAGTTGCCTTGCTAATAACCTTTTATTCGAATAGAGTGAAATAAAGTTATTAAAAAAATTTTCATTAAACTAATTGATAGATTTTTTACTTTAAAAAGGGACTCAGTCCTCTTGCCCCATTTTGGTTGTTGCTGTGCTTTGAGATCCAGATATTGGTTAAAAGTAAGCATTTTTATGTGGCCTAGTGATGTTATACATTTATCATGAGCTGTAACTGAGTAATTTCATTTATTGAAACTGATTTTAAACAAAAGGCCCGTTTTCCCCCCTTTTAAAAAGCAAACATGGCCATAATTGTAATTTATTTATGTTAGGTGAAAACAATGGAAATGACAATTAGAAATAATTAATCAAGAAATCTGAAGGAAATGCTGTTATAAAAAATTATTTAGTGGTTATGTTAGATATTTAATGTGTTGTGTAGTTGTGCAATAACCAAAATATGCAGTTTCTAACTGATGCTCCCATTATGGGTTATGAATAAAAAATATTAATGAAGTTAAAATCCCAAAACAAAAGAAACCTGAAAGCAAAATCTGAAGATTAAGGGCCTGAAAATTGAAGTTAAAACCTATAAAGGAAAAAGGGTTGAACACTTTAAAATTTGATGTATTTACCGAGAGGCAGGAACAATATGACACAGCCTTTGAGAAATTAAATTACATTATTTACTTAATGATGCAAAAAGTACATAATTTACATGACCATCACTAAATAGAACCATCTCTAATTACAGGAGGACACAAATACCTCTTAGTTTAATTCATCATTAATCATATTAAGACAGAATAAAATAACTTTAAATAATTAAGTTAAATTAAAAAAAATAAATTAAAAGAAAATCATACTGCTGCAGTAAACAAACAAACAAAAAACAAACAAACAAAAAACAAACAAAAAAAAAAAAAAAAAAAAAAGGAGCAAGATTGGACATGCCCGTAAAAGCTATTTCATCTGGAGACATTGGCTGCTTTCCATCTCACTCCATTGGAAAATATGTTGGTCAATCATTCTAGGCATCTCCTGGATTTTAGATAGTTGAGCTGGCCTCCCATCTGATTTGTAGAGGGCTCGTCTTCTCTGGTCATCTTGCCGTCACCTCCTCTTTCACAAAAACTGCCGCTCCCCGTGAAATAGACTTTTTCACCCCTTTTTCCTTCAGCCAAGCTCCAAACCAGATGAGAAAGAGATTGAAGGTGTGCCAGTGTCATAGCGAGTATAACTGGCGGCTGGGGTATACCTTTTTGGCACCTCTGTGAGTGGTGCCCGAGGCATGATAGACTCCCTTCAGTACGCCACTGAGGCACGCCATAAACTTAGGACTGAAGAACCTTCAAAACATAGTTGTAGCATAAGGAGTTATTTTAATGGATGACTGATGTTTGTTTGTCAATTATGATCTTGGTTATTTGTGTAAAATGTCGATCTTATGGCACAGCAATGTAAATGTTTTATCTCCCTCCATGTAGGCTTCATCAACATTGCACTGTCCTGGGATTTCGTTCTTCCCTTCCCCTCTAGCCTGGGCCTTGGGGTGGATGCAAATGAAATGGCAAAACAGGGCATACTGAATTACTGTGCTTTGGATCGTCTACTTATATTGTGTAGGATAGGATAATAGAAAAAAGGAATTACTCAAAACTATTAAGAAAAATAAATTCTAAAAAAAATTGATATTTAAATTTATATTAGTCAACATGAAGAAACAAAATTCACCAGCCAACAAAAAATGAAAATTCACCAGCTACCTTACATAATATTCTAAACAATACTTATAAAAAAATCACAACTTGTCATGACCAATTATCAATGATGCCTTTTATAATGCATTGGAGATTCAGGAAAATTGCATACTTTTCCCCAAATCCCGTTTACATTATTTAGGCAATTTAAGTATTTGATCACAACTAGTTTAACCAAATTAGAGCAGAGGCTTAAAAGAAAGATGTAATACAAAGCTGTTATATTTAAGGTTAACTAATTTAAAACCTGAAAGTATAGTCAGTTATAAGAATGATTATCTACTATTACTATATTAAATTAAAAGTTAATTTATTTACACAACATTTGAATCAATGATCCAATTAACTTTTGTAAGTTTGGTGGGCACATTCTAACTCTTGGTATACATTTATTTCTTCAAATTTTGATTTTAATATAGATGGCTGGGGCTTTTTTTGCTCTGTAAAATTCAAAGCTTATCTTTACATATCAGTAGAATAAAGGAATATTTTCCCAATAGCTATTATCCATTTTAACACTGACTAGAAATATTACACTAAATAATATCTGTAATAATGAATTGAAACTCTACAACTCTCAACTAATAAAGTGAAACTTTTAGAAGAGCTTTCTCCATACTGTATAATTCCTTCACATATACAAAACTAGAAACTCTCCCTCCATGCTGCTTTTTATGCTTTGATGGAAATGTCCCTTAGCTCATGTACTGAGAATCTTTTAATCACTTAATGAAGAATATTGTTTGTATACCAGAAGGAACTTACAGCTAGAGAATTGACTTATATTAGGGTTTTTTGTATTATTGAAACATCAGCTTATCTTACTAATCATTTGAAAATTAGCTGTTTGTCACATCAGTTCACTGTCTGGGTTACAGTGCTAAACTACACAGCCTAAAATACATATATTTGTGTGTGAGTATACATGTGCATGTATTATGTACACATAGATATAAATATATGATGTACATGTAATATGAATGTAATAATGTAAGAATCTAAGTATTCTCATATCCATCGCTCATTCATAATTTTTTTCTCTATGCTTATGTTGATAATAGTATAAAACTTTTTTTAAAAATATTTTGAAGCTTATTTATAGGGTTTCTTACTTTCAGATATAATGGAGAAGATCATCTTAAACCTTAACTCTATGATGATAGCCAGTTTTAAACGAACTGCATTTGTTAAGAAAATGCACAAGTTATTAAATAATGAAAGATGCATTTTTGCTCCTGATTTTTGTCTAAAAGAGAGGAAAATATCTTAAGATTTATATTATTTTTTGGTGTGTTATTTTGCATTTTTCATTTGCTCATTTCTTTTGCCATCATGAAGCTATGAGAGAGGTAAGATTATGTTTGTTTTAATTTATTTGCTGTTTAATAAGTTTGCTGCACTATTTTATTTGCTTCTTTTATATTTTTATGTATAATGATGATCTCACTCCATGCAATTTGTGGTAAATCATCATTTACAAGCTTTTTTTTGCATTAAATATATTTATGTTGCTGATTAAGTCCTTGCGTGTTTTGGAGTATTAATTTGAAAGCATTGCTAAGATTCTTTTTCATACCCCCTTTCCCTATAAAAAAAATAAAGTAAAATATCAAAAGTTACCTTAAATCAGATGTAATTTCTATATTGAAATGAGTAGGTAATTGAGTAGATTGGATGTGTAATCAGGGTTAGAGAAAAAAAAAAAAGAAAGAAAGGTTGATTTTAAAAATTTATTCTGGTATGTTTGAACTCTCAGAATTAATTTACAAATACCTACACATGTTTGTAAAATTAATATTACAGTTATATAATATTTTATCAATATCCACAGTAGTAATATGTTATATTTGTGTTTAATATAATAAAGGCAAGTTTTTATTACTATAATGCCTGTGTATTGCTATATAGTTTGCTTTATTGATAGTGGATTTTGAATTTTTTTCTGAAGATAGTATAAGAGAATATATATCACATCATCGAGTGATTTGGAAAAAAGCTTCCTAAAATATACCTGTATGCTTATATACTAAATAAACAAGTAATCATCTATATGCATAAATAATAAACATAAAAAGAGAATCGCATGTTATTATGAATTTATAAAATTAGATTAGCTTTACAACTAGCATTTGGAATATATACACCAACGGTTTCTCTAAAATAAAATATTTTTGTAAAATATATTTGTATTTTGTTTAACAGAATTTTCTATTTTACATCAAAAAGAGAATCTTTGGAGCTTTCTTATTATTTCATGAGTTATGTCAGTGAAAACATCAGTATATATTTTTAAAAGTATTTCATACCTTGAATTAAAGATTCATTCTCAGTAGTCTCAGATGATCATGAATTTTATTTAACTCCTAATTGGCTTAACATGAATCTTATTGAAAAGGAAACTTGTGAATGCTAAAGCTGCTATCTGTATTGAACATTGATATCATCTGCTCTCTGTAATTTTATGTCTAAACTCTGCAGTATTTTGAAAAGAAAAAAAAAATCTTAAATGCTAAAGCCTTGATATTTTTTGTTATTAATTTATAACCAATAAAAAAACATTTTCACAAGTGTAAAGATTCAACTTGCAATTTAAGTGAGAAAACAGGTTTAGTACGAAATATGCTTAAAGTGAAACTTGTGTCACTCATTTCATGTTTTTGATTTTATTAGAATTTTGACCAGAACTAGCTCGGAGAAATATTCAGATATACTATCTTGAATTTTTGCAATTAAACTTGGCAAGTCAAAGAATAGTTTGTTTTTACCTTTTCTGAAAATAAAACACCTGTTTTCTAACAGAATATAAATTCTTTATGTATTGAGAAGTAAATTTTCAAGTACAGTATATATTTTAGGATATACTAGGACTATGATTTAGACATTTGTTAGCCAGTCCAGAAAAATTAAGAATGTGCATGAGGAATTTGAATTATGGTCTTGCATTAAGATTTATCATCTTGTACATATATCTTTAAGGTTTAAATTACCTAAAAATTGAATATACTTAATATATATTTATTTATTTTTGCTAAAATAGATTGCAATTAAAGTTCCAGTGTTAGCTGAAATAGTTGTTCTAGGTTATGTAGGTCTCTTGATTAACTTCTTGCGAGAAAGAAAAATATTCTATATTCATGTAATAAAATATAGGTTTCAAATAAATAAAAATAAAATGTTCTAGGCAGAATTTATGATGCTTTATCCTTTGTGATGTAGAATTTGATCTTGAAAGTAAAAGAAAATAATGAAATTACAATATTTATTAATCAAGATTTATTTGATAATTACAATTTATAGCATTTTTTCCAGAACAAAAAGGCAAGGTGCTCATTTAGTACAAGGCTTGGGAAAGGAGGGGGGGGGGGGGACTTTTTTTTATATAATAAAAGCATTTTTCAACTGTGATCAAAAGTTTAAATTTTTACTGAAATAGATGTGTTAGACTCGGTGTCTCTTGATTGAATTCTTATGGGAGAGACTAATGTTTCATTTCCATTAAAAAAAATTTTAAGTTTTCAAATATATGTCAAAATAAAATGTTGTGGTTAGCATTTATTTTTTAGGATATTTTATGCTGAGTGAAATAACATACATATCAATTTATAAAAATGACATTATAATATATTTTCATTGTTTTCAATATCATATGTGGTAAGTTTCATTTGCAAAAATTCTTTCATGTTAATAAATTAATGTTGCAGTATTATGGCAGGAAGTTTCTGCAAACTGTAAATAATTCTATTTTAGTCATAATTTAAAGGTGTTATTAACCTCAGTCAAGTGAATTGTATTATTAACTTATGTGTTGTTTTGTAGGAAATACACAAAAGAAGAAAATCATGTATCTTGCTGATGAATTTTTGTATGAACGTTTTAACAAGGAAGAATTCAATAATTTCCAGTTTTGGCGTGAACCTATTATGGAGCTTACCTTGGATGATTTTGACTTGTGTGATGTAGATGTTAAAGATGAGCCTTTTATTTCAAATCAGTATGATTCTTTTCTCTATTGGAGAGATCCCATTCCTGATTTAGATGAACTCTAAAATTTGATTTTATCCTTCTCATTCTAACATATTTAGAACAAGCACATATTGTATATACTGCTATGTTTTAGTAAAATTTGTAATATTAATTTAATGATCTGCACACCTGCTTACTTATTAGAGATTTAAAAAATTCTATATATAAACAGCTTTTGTAAAAGGTATTAAAGTGCTTTTAAAAGAATACATCATTATGTTAATATAGCTGTAAACCAAGTTGAAGAATTTCATCCATGGTCATAAATTTTTTCTCCATTTTTCTTAGCTACATTAAGGTATGCTCTTAAGTTTATGACTATAAATTTTGCTTATCAAACTCATCATCTGCTAATTATATGTGTGTTATTCCCTAAGTTTCACTGAAATGTAATTCTGGTGCCATATGAATATTAAATTAATATTCTATGAGTAGAAGAATTGTTTTAAAAGCTTTATTTTCATAATCTGTCTTATTCAATAGCATATTATTCTAGTTGTAGAAGCTTGTTATCTGTGATATGTATTTTATTGTTTAATTATGAATATATTGAATTATATGCTGTGTCAAGTGTAATAAATTCTATACCAAATAAAAATTGTTATGCATGATCATAGAATGATTTATTTTTCAATTTCTTACATTATATAACTTTTTGAAAAGTGAACTGTGTATTACATTTCTCACTGATTTAACATGGTTTTGGAAACACTACTCGGGCCAAATATCACACCTTAAGCATTTTTTTTTTAGTGAGGGTGGTGTTAAATTGGGCAGTTATCATTATGAGTTGGTTTCTCATGTGTTTTTACGATATCGAACTTGCAAGACTGCAATAGATCTGGCCACCTTAGAACTAAAAACAAGGTTGTCACACTGTGAACTTGAATCACTTAAGCTTTGCATGTCTTAATATACTAATAGCTGAAATGCTCAGAGCTTATTTGATGAGTAATATTTTTGGTAACAGCTTAAAAATATTACAGAATTAATATGACAACACATAAAAGATAAGACTAATTTTGTATTAAGGGAGTTCTATATGCATTTATACATTTTTCAAATTTTGCACATGCATCGACAAACACTAACTTATTTGTTCAAGTATTTCTGTAAATATTTAAGTAAGGAAATTAAACTACTGCAAGACTTATATTGGGTTTGTACCCTTTTTCTGAAACGGAAATAAGTTCCTAAGGACTTTTTAAGGACCTCAAAGATGATTAAATATTTAAAAGTATTTCAGTTTTAGGATTCTACACAACATAACTTCCATATCATCTTAAGTTCTTAATATTAATATTTCAAAATTGCTTTTACACATTGTAATCTGTTGGGTTATCTCTTGAATTTAACTGAACACATTTACACTGGTTTGCAGTATTGTAGGTAGTAATTGAAGCAAACCGATAGTTATATAAGCATTCTCATCGTGGTCAATAATAATACTAAGAAAAATTAACTGCATTTTTATAACTATGACTGACAGCCATAAACTAAATTCCTGATATTTAAACTCCAAAATAAGTACTTTTTTAAGGACCAGGAAGTAAATAAAAAAAAAATTAAGGACCTTAAACACAAAAATAAGTACTTTTTAAAAACTTAAAAAGTACTCATTAACACTTAAAAACAAAACTAAAAATAAGGAGTTTTTAAGGACTTAAGAACTGTACGAACCTTGCTTATAGATATGAACCAAATGAAAATGATCTAGCTTTGACATAACATCCGAATACATTCAAAACTTAAACATCAATGAAACTATTATTCTCATGATAAAGTTAATCTTTCCCCCCCCCCCCCCCCCCCCCCCCACAGATTAAACACTCGCATACACACCCTTTTGGCATCCTAAAAGTTATGTTGAATGCAAATTCTTTATGTATATGTGTATATATTTTTATATAAAATACATACTTATATATAAAATATATATAAATATGTTTATGATGATTACTATTTCCCCATATTGGGTTTCTAATAAGAAAATATGGATATAAATAAAGAACAATCAAATTCCTTAACTAAAATAAGCTAGACTTTATAATTATAAATTTCTATGTACATTTATGATGCTGCTTCATTCTTTTCATCTGTCTTTTGTTCCTGTTCTAATAATAATTGTTGACGTTGCCGCCATGATAATGTAAAACAATGAGGATGAATAGGTAACACTCCTGCAGTTCCTTAAATAAACAAAAAAGTAATGTCAAGAAAATATATTTTTAGAAAGAATTTTGCACATATGTACAAAGTAAATATAAAGCTTTAAAACATGTACAGTGGCTCCCAAAAGTGTCCGTACACTTACGATTTTCAATGAAATAGGGGTCTATCCATTGATTAAAATTAATATTTCAGAATGGGTATTTAATAATAAGATCTATAATCTATTCTTAACAAAACTACATGAAATATTTTGAAAACATAGTAAAACTTTATTTTTAAGAAATCACTAATCCAAAAGTAACAAAAGCTTTATCTCACAAAAGTCATCGTACACTTGTAAAAAATCTCTACATATTAGTAAATATTCTAATATTTCATTAAACTAATATTTAGTAGGATATCCTTTAGCATCCACAACAGCTTTTAAACGTCTGGGAATAGATTGCTTTAGTTCTTTTGTAATTTTTGCATCAATGTTCATCCATTCTTCCATCATAATTGGTTTTAGTTTGCTTTTCGTGTGAATGTCGTGTTTTCGTACTCGAACCTCCAGTTCTCTCCAAATATGTTCTATTGGGTTTATATCTGGCGATTGATGTGGTGTTATCAAAACTTGTGGACAATTATAGAAACATCAGGTGCGAACGTTGAGAGCCGTGTGCTTAGGATCGTTATCTTGATAAAAAAAAAATGTTTCCAATACCCAAATTTTGAGCTGATAATTTTAAATTGTCTCTTAAAATATTTATAAAAACAGCATGATTCATTATGTCATCAATAAATACCAAATTTCCTAGTCCTGATGCTGACATGCACCCCCACACAAGGATACCTCCACCGGCATGCTTAACTGTTCCTACTAAGTTCTTGGGATTAAGTTCCTCATTTTTTCTTCTCCATACAATTATATACCCATCAGCACCAAAAATGTTCATTGGCAAATAAGACATTATTCCAATACGTTTGGGGCTTATTTATCATTGATAGTGCGAAGGGAAGCCTAAACTTTCTGCATTTCTCACTCACAAAAAATTTTCTATGGGCAGAACGCCCATGTAATGTTCTGAGAACTCGTCAAAAAATTTCAGGTGAAATTGAAGTAGAAAATGTTTCATTGAATTCTGCAGAAACTTTTACAGCACTCAAACGTGAATTTTTCACAAATTTTCTAATTATAAATCTTTGATCACGTTTTGTTAACTTTGCCGTATGGCCTTTTCTTACCTTGTTTTCGATCCAATTTTCTTCTTTAAAGCATTTTTTCACATACTGCACAGTAGAATGGGATAAATTAAGTAATTTAGCAATATTCCGAACTGATTTACCTCTACAATGATGAAAAATAATCAATTTTCGAATGCTGTTTGTTGTTTCTTTACGACTACGAGCCATTTTTAAATAATAAATAGTATATTACGGAGTAGGCAAGCAAAATTTAAAGCCGAATGATATTTTAAATGCCACCACAATTCAAAAATAAAAATAAAGAGCCAGACGATAATTTTAATTATGAATTTATCCGAAAATATTTCAGTGTACGATGATTTTTGTGAGAAAGTTTTTGTTACTTTTTGATTACTGGTTTCTTAAAAATAAAGTTTTACTATGTTTTCAAAATATTTCATGTAGTTTTGTTAAGAATAGATTATAGATCTTATTATTAAATACCCATTCTGAAATATTTATTTTAATTAATGGATAGACCCATATTTCATTGAAATTCGTAAGTGTATGAACACTTTTGGGAGCCACTGTAGTTTGCACTGTACACATTTTCACTAAGCCTTAAACTAGAACATTACGTATGTGTGGGAATAATTTTGCTTTATAACCTAGGTTCCTAATCTGAGGTTAACAACTCCCAATGGGCCAATTTTTTTTTTCTGACAACACCATGGCTACTTTTGATGAAGGTATTTTTAAAACCTACTCAGATGATTTTTACAACTTTGTTTACTTGTAGCTACAATGTGACATTCTACTAATGGTTGTAGCACTGATATTAAATAAGTAAAATGATGGTCCACCTAGGCCAGCCATATTCAACCTTTTTCCCCCTCTAGGGCTACATACATATGTTTTGCTACATTATGTGCACCACAATGTAGGACCCTGTACTCTAAAATATAATATTGTAAAAAATAAAACTCAAAACCGAAATGTATTCAAATATTTATTTAAAAATGAATGTGTATTTTTTATATTGATATAAACTTTTGATTATTTTAAACAGATCAGGTTTATACTTGCTACATGCTACTGTGAATACTTTATCAGTCAGCCGATTTCTATATATGTTCTTTGCATATTTCACTTTCAAATTGGTTGATTCACAAAGCGAACAATGTGATGCAACTTTTTGCAATGTGAACAACTTTTTGCTCACGTTCATGCGAACAACGTGAGCAAAAAGTTGCATATTTTTGTAAAGTTTCATATTTTTCAGGCACTAATTTCCAAAATTATGTTTACTAAAGCACCTGCCTGATAATGTGTGTGTGTTTCGGGCAGCCCATAAAAACATGGTGGGCTGCATATGGCTACAGTTTGAATATCCCTGACCAAAGCAAATACTATGATATTAAAGGCAACCTTGTTGATACATATATAATGTTAATAGTTTTTAATTATTAGTTACAGTAGTTTGTATACTTAGGTTGTAATTCTGTTCTGAAAATCTATTATTAAAAGTGCTAAAAAATAAAACAATTAACAATAACCCAATATTTTTTTTAATATTTCTATTTTATTCCTTACTTAGCTATTTATGATATGGAGGTGTCACCTTGAAAAGGGTTGGGAAACACTACATTATAATACCTAAAACTACCTATTAGCAAAACAGGAAGGCAAGCATATCATAAAATTATATTTATCTCGATGGACAAGAGCTCCATATATTGCATTTATTAGTACTAAATTACAAAACTGCTCAAAAAGTAACTTTTCAAATTTAGAAATTTGTCATTTTAATAGTTATTAATACATTGCTAGTTTTTTTTTCCTCTTTCGGGATGTTTATCAGAATCAGTAATTTTGTAATTTCTTTTTTTACCCATATCAATTTTACAGCCTATTTAAAAAACTGAAATTATTCAACTTAATAAAGCACAATATTATACTGCTCTGTTTTGCATGAAATTGAGTATATAGTTTTATAAATTTTCATGACTTTACTTCTATTTAAATACTTGGGACATATTATATCATATAATACACAAATGTTATATTGTCTTTCTCAATATATTAACTCACAAAACTCATACAGGAATTTTAAGTTAATAAAATATACCATTTCACTTAAAAAAAAAAAATCTTATTGGTGGTGGTAGGTGGGAGTAAAAAGGACTAAAAGTATCAAGAATTAGTTTGGGGTTTGTATATCCTCAAAGATCCAGAGGTTTTCTACATTTGCAAGAGTCACACACCTTTAAAAGCTCCAAAATATGAACGGACTGAATGCTCAAACCTGTTTTTGTGAGATGGATAGGGACACATAAAAAAAAAAAATGCTTAAAATAACTTAGTTTCCATTTAGTTAATTTCTTACCTTTTATTCATAGTATTTAATTTTTCATGGACATTTTTTTTCCATATACTGCACAAAAACAGGTTTGAGTATATTGGTGGCTTAGTTAAGTGTACATCACTAGTCAAGATGAGGGTTCACATTAGAGGATGTGGGTTTTTCAGATAGGTACAATAAATTGCAATAATGATTGGCATACTTTACATCTGATTGGTTTTGTATATATTTTTCATAAATGGTTTGCTAACCAATCAATAAAGCAATATTGAAACTATACAGATGAGGACAAATAATAAAATTTCAAACCTCATTAATAATAAATAGCTGATTAAAGAGATATGAAATACATACCTAAAAGCATAGCAACAGTTGATCGAACCCATGCTCCCTCAGCAACATAATGTTTAAAACGATCAATATCAAGAGAAAGAAGACGCTCATTTCTTTCATTTGGCATAGGATCATAAACTCCAAGCTGTTCAATACCTTCCTCAACACATCGTTTCTCAGGGTGAATAGCAATGATATGATAAAATGGTCTATTAGCACAACCTCTGCGAAGCAAGCGAATGCATAATGGCTTCACCATGGTCTAGCAAAAAGATAAAATACTTAAAACTAATATGATTTTAGATAATATACTATACAAAAACAAATTATTAGAATTATATCAAGCCAATCCCTTTTTCCTGTTTATATAAGCATAAATCAAACAAAAGTAAGTAAATATGTTAATCATCAAAAATCACAAATAAATTTTAAAAAATGTACACATTCAATTTTTTTATGTGTACTTAAAGAAAAGTTAAATAAACATCTAAAGGCATATTTTCAGCTGTGAACATTAGATACAACAAGCAGCATGTAATTTCATGTAAAAGTGCTACAATTAAAATCAGAATCATAAGGTCCCATTATGTTTGGTCTGGTTTATTGAGTACAGAGTCAAAAGCTCTTTGAAAATCAATAAAGTTTAGATATGATGCATAATATTCTACATTGTATATAATATTGTTTCTTAGGGTGAATATTTGCTAAGAAGAGATCTATTTTTGAAGCCTGACTTCTCTCTCTCTTATTCTAAGGCTATTAAGGATCACACACCCAAAGACCTTCATTGACTTTAGTGCTACAGTAATAATAATAATAAATAAATATAAGATCACATACCTATTTAGAAAGAAAACAGACTAAGATATGATGTGGCAGTCCAGCCAAGTAACTTTTTTTCTAAACTATTTGTAGAATGAAATGACATTATTGCTCCAATATAATAATTAAATTAAAAAATTATTATGTAATTGGAAGTTAACATTATACTTCTAACAATATGTTACATGAATTTTTTTAAATTTAAAAAATATAAATGAAAATGAAAACTACAAATTTCGCTGCCTTTCCCTAACATAAACTAGAAACTTTACACAAGGTATCTTAGTGGATGTTACCAAATACTTATTTATTATGACATGTAATATATTTGTTTGAACACAAACATTCACACTTCAAAAGCAAATTTTAGCTTAGCAAAACAGACATTTTAAAAATAAAATTTGTGTGTATATTATTTTATTACATAATACAGAGGTAATAATGATATCAACAACTTAAATAGTAAACAATCTCTTGAGATGAAATTCATGTTTCCCCATACCACTCAAATCTCATAACAAAATTTTTAGGTTTATAGTTTAATGTATCTTTACATACGTGTGTTGATTTTTGAACGACTCTTCAACAAACTGAATCCTTCAATTAAAGTTCATCCAGAAAATTGGAATTTTGTTATTTGTCATCCATATGCAGGACAGGAAGTAATTTCTTTTAGGACAATTGCTCAAGGTGTTGATAGATTTCTGGAATATATAAATTTAACTTTAGGTACAAATTTGAAATAAAATGCCATATTTAATAGGATACAATGACACAATGTAAATGTTTTTTGTTAAAATTTTTTCATGTGATTTATATTAAAAGCTTTAACTTATGGAAACAGAAATTGATTAGTCCTTTTGTATGATCAAAAGATAAAATATGATGCAAACTGTATTTTTACAGCTGCATAATTTTATAGTAAGATGCGTATAAACTTTATTTACTATTCTATAAAATATAATATGCTGATGAAATTGCATCTGAGATCATAGAGCATTTGGAAAGTAAAAAATAACCAGTTTCTAAGGATTCAAAAAGGAATTTTTAAAGACTTATCTCTTTTTTTATGTTAAGATATTAAGAATAAAATAGAAAAGGTGACATAAACAAGTCTAAATTTTTCATCACTGCACTCAATCTTAAGGTTTTGACACATAATATTGACTGTAACTTACTATATTGACTATACTTTAGATTAACTTTTCTTTTCACTATTTTTAATTTAGAAAAATATACTGGAAATGATTATTTTTTTTTTTCAAAACTAGGGATTGACAGTCACTTTTGCTATGCTCAGTGCATTATAAGAATTTTTATGGAAACATTTGTGTCAATAATAAATAAAGTATTGTTACACTTTCAGAATTTATTAAAAAGTATATCAAAATACAAAACCTGTAATTATTCACAGTGACCCCCAGAATTGAGGATGCACTGATTTTTATTTTGATATGAAAAGTCATGCTTGAATGGAGAAAAAGTCGCGAAACAGGGAAAACAGACTTTATTAGCATAGACATGTTAAGACATTTAATGTTCACCATTCCTCGTAAATAAAAACAAACGATCATGTTTAATTATACAAAATTATCAACTTATAAAGAAAATGTACAAATACTTGACTTCATAAAATTGAGAGTACGTGCAAGAGTTTTCTTGCATATAAAATAAAAAATGAAGAATCAATATTTAGTAGCATATCATTTTGCTGTAATGACTGCCTCCAACTGTTGTGGATTTGATTCTACAAGATTTTTAGCTGTTTCAGCAGAATTTCTTCCATTCTTCATGCAATATAAGTTTCACATGTTCTTTACAAGTGATATGGTGCTTTAAAACAGCTTTTTGAAGACTAGACCTCAAATTCTCAATAACATTCAAGTCAAGAGACTGTAGGAGTTTTAAACTGTTAAGGACTATGCTACGGCAGCCATAGCTTTACTATGTATGCTGTGATCTTGGGATCATTAGCTTGTTGAAATTTGAAATAAATCCCAATTAAACAGCACTATCCTTTAACTATTTCTTAAGTATATCAAGATGAGCCTGCTTATCCATGATTCCATCAACAAATACAAGCTTTCTCACCCCTGCTGTTGCCATATACCCCCAAACCACTACTGACCCACCTTCAAACTTAATGGTTGAAATTGAATTTTTTTGGATTGAAAGCAGTGTTTGCCTTGTGTTACACGATACGATGACCATCATTGCCAAAAACATTGTATTTGCTGCATCACTGAAAATAACTTAATTCCAAAACTATTTGGGCTTTAAAATATAGCCCTTTGCAAACTGTAATTGCTTTACTCCAGTGGTCTTCAAACTGTGTTCCACGGAACCTTGGGGTTCCACAAAATGTCCTAGAGCAATCGTTCCCAACCTTGGGTGTATGCATACCAGTACCGGTACACGGAAAGCAGCTACCGGTACGTGAATGATTTTACAATATAAAACAAAAATCTTTTAAAAATCTGTATTACGAAAAAGAAAAGAAATGACTATAACTAATATTCCATACGTTTTAATATTTTAGTTTGAATTTCTTATCCATTGTTTGTGTTGTAATACTTTATTGGGATTTACCTAATCTCAAAAGATGCCGTCTACACTTGAATGTGTTATCTATGACCGTCCCATAAGAATTTGGCACTCACCCGCGAATTATAACTGTGTTTGTGAATTATAACTGTGTTCGAGTTCTACTAAAAATTGTGCTTTGTGTTTCAAACATTTTAAAATTAATTGCATATTATTAATCAATAGTAATTGTATTATTAATAAATATTAAAAAGCTGTTAAGGTAAGTGTATTAAACTCAGGAGATTCATTTAAAATGATTTATTATATATCCTAATTTATTTTAATAAATGCTTGGCTACATGTTTTGAATACATCTCGTATTCGTCTTCAGCCAGCTCTTTTGAAAAGGCATTTATATAGCAAACATTCGAGTATAAAAGACAAAACTCTTTTTGTTTTGCTCTTAATTGTCAAAACTTTTAGTAGTATAAACACTAATCATGTGAGAGCATCATATTTAGCTAGTTTGCATATAGCTAAGCGCGGAAAACCACATACAATTGGTAAAACATTGTTGATGCCTGCAACAAAGGATATAGTTGCATCTGTCCTTGGAGAGAAAGCGGCTAAAGAAATTGACAAAGTATCATTATCTAATAATACTGTCAAGCGGCGAATAGATGAGATGGCATCATAGGATGAAGATATTTTAATCCAAAGATTAAAAGTAAGCCAATTTTATTCCCTCCAACTGGATGAGAGTACCGATATTTCCAATTTGGCACAACTACTTGTATATATTCGGTTTGATTTCAACAATGAAATACAAGAACTATTATTTTGTAAACCATTAACTGCAAGAACAACTTCATAAGAAATATTTAAAATAATTAATGATTATTTCATTAAAAATCGCATAAGTTGGCTCAAATGTGTTTGAGTTTGTAACGATGGTGCTTGTTCGATGATTGGAAAATTATCAGGTGTAGTAACCAAAATTAAAGAAGTGGCACCAAACTGCAAGTCTACGTACTGCATCATTCACCATGAAGCTTTGGCCACAAAAAATATGCCAGTGAATTTAAAAGAGGCTGTAGATGAGTCGGTAACGATGGTTAATTTTATCAAATCTTGAGCACTCAATTTGCATTTATTTTTGATTTTATGTGGTGAAAAAGGAAGTGCCCATGCCACACTTTTACTTCACACTGAAGTACGGTGGTTGTCACGTGGTAAGTCCTCTGTCGATTGTTTGAGTTATGCAATGAAATTTATATGTTTTTGATCAATTCAAAATATTTGAACGGAGATAATTTGATTGATGAGCAATGGTTGTATAGACTAGCAGACCTTTCACTTTTTTTTCAAGATTAATTGAACCAAATTTGAGTTTGCAAGGAGTTAACAATTCTGTGTTTAACTTGTATGACAAAATAAGTGCGTTCAAGAGAAAATTCCAATTCATGCAACATTAAATTTAAAAACAAAATGTTAACATGTTTCCTTCCCTCTGTAACTTTATCTAAGAAAATAATTTGTCAATAAAAGACGATGTGATGAGCGACATTAGAAAACACCTAACAACAATTTTTGAATGTTTCCAAAATTATTTTCGTGAAGATCTCGCAGCTCAAAATTGGATTGGAAATCCATTTGCATTCACAACGGGGTTTCCAGATGATGTGATTGCAAAAGAGTCTTTTATAGACCATAGCAGTGACAGTGGATTGAAATTAAGCTTTCAGAGCTCCAACCTATTCACTTTTTGGCTATCTATTCGTAAAGAATACCCAGTTTCTTGCCAAGCTGTAAAATTTTTAATGCCATTTGCGACTACATATTTATGTGAAAAAGGATTTTCTGCAATGACTGCGATGAAAACCCAAATATAGAGCTTTACTGGACATTGAATAGGATCTTCACCTTAAACTGACAAACATTGGGCCCGATATTAATTCTTTAGTTAATAATAAATAGGCCCAACCTTCTCACTATATATATTTTTAAAGAGATTATTATATTTTATGTATATGTTTAGCAATAAAAACATATCCCAAGTTACTTGTCTTTATTACAAATATTCTCCATTGCAGTTTATTTCCCATTTCAAAATTTTTGGTCTACCGGTACATCAAATTATTTACAATGTACAGGTACGGTTATATAAAAAGGTTAGGAAACCATGTCCTAAAGGGTTCCATAAACACAAAATATTCATCAAAATGATGAAAATAATTACAAAAAATAAAGAATTCTGAATTGACAAAATGAGCCCGCGGCGTCTGTGGCTATGTACTGACTGCTACATTGATGCATCACTAGTAGTGGGACATTGCTCAAGTGCAAACTATCATTTATGTGCATGTTCATTCGGCAACCAGTCACATATGAATGTGAGTATTTGTGCCTGCTATGAATAGTGGACATTTCAACTTGCATACCATAATTAAAGTGTGGGCAAATTGTACTTTTATAAATTGGCTGTTATTTGTTCTGTAAGTTTGTATTAATTATTTTTTCTTGTTATAAAAGTGTTCGAGGTACCCCTTTTGTAATTATTAATTTAAAATTATTAAATTTATAATTTTAATAAACCCATTACAGATGGATTTCTGGTTAAAGCTGGACAATTAAAAAGAAGTGACAACAATAGAGCCACAGTCACAACAATAAATGACAAAAGTGCTTCTAATTTATCTTCTGAAACTGAAGAACATTTACCTGATGAAAAAAAAATGTAAATTATCAGAAGACGGTATGAAAAAGCAGAAATATGATGAAAACTATTTAGCATTTGGGTTTACTTGGACAGCAAATAAAGATGAGCTGAATGGATTATGAGTTGAATGTGAAAAAGTTGATAGTAACTATAGTTTGAATCCAGCCAAACTAAAAAGACATTTGAAATTGAATCATCCATACCTACGTAATAAAACAATTGAATGCTTTCAATGAAAACATGAAGATCTAACAAGCAAAAAGAACGTGTTTTCTAAATACATGTTTTCCGATAACAAAGCATCTCTTGAGGCTTCTTTTCAAATTAGTTATCAAATCGCTAGGTAACGCATATACTATTGCTGAAAAATTAATAAGGCACTGCTCATCACCATTTTCAGTCATACTTAATGAGTTTATGTGGCAAAATTCTTTGGAACAAAAAAAATGCTTTTGATGCAATATTAAAAGCAACCAAAGAGATATAGCCCCTACCAGTGGCACACCCAGGACTTTTTCTTGGGGGGGAGGGGTCGAGATGAATGGATAAAAATATTTATAATGCAAAATCAATATTTCTACTTCTTTTGGGGGGGGGGGGGGCAGGGCCCCCTGGGTGTGCCACTGGCCCCTAAAATCTTCTTTCTCGGTACCATAAAGATAAGGAAGTACCAAATAATTTTATAAAAATGTACATAAAAGTTTGAATCAGAACAAAATTAGATGCAAGATGTAAATGCATTTCAATTTTTTTTTTTTTTATAACCGTTTTTTCCAGAATTTTTTTACATACAATACAGCATAAGAGTCCAATCCCTTACCTACAACCTTGTATATCAGTGCTTTGATATAAATTAAAATTTACAGGCTCTGAATTATCATGTGATGATTATTAAAATGAAGTTACTAAACTTATAAATACTGTATGTACAGTAGCTAAGCATTCACTTTTCAAGACGTTACGCATTAAATCACATCAAATTTGAGAGATAAATAATTGAAGGGGAAGATAATACAATGATAAACAACTATTCCACGTCGCTGCTGTGGAAAATCCTCCTATGTGCCTTTTTTAATTTAGAATGAGTTTTAAGTTCAATCTCTCTATGTTGGAAAAAGCTCCTATGTGTGACTGCAATGGTTAATGCAGAGAATTATTATTTATTTGTTTTTTCATTATGGGGATATGAGACTTCTGCGCTATCCTCTATTGAAAAAGTTTTATGTTTTCTTTGCAGGATATGTTTTATGTTAAAGTGATTTAGCAGTCTATGCTTGAATTATAATTTTTTTAAATTTCTATTTTACGTTGATGCAGAGGTTAATATTCAGGAATCTCTTAAGTGCATTAGTCACTGAAAACTACCATGGTTAAACCTCCTTAGTGTAATTATTTGCGTCTCCTGAAAAATTTACTTTTCGCACATAAGATGATTTTCCACAGTAGCGACGATATGGAACTTTACATGCCACGATATATAAAAATGACTGTACTCGTAAAAAAAAAAATATTCTTAGATATGCACAAAACTCCAATTCATGCAGGCGGATATCACAAAAAACACATTCTTTTTTTAAATAAGTACTGAAGTCTACTAAAGACTATGGAAAATACTTACAACACATGTTATTAAAGACTATCAACAATAGAAGTGTCTATGTTGCCGGTTGGCTAAAATTCTACCACGCATGCGCCGCTTGCTGACTGTACCATCACTCTCAATCAGCGTGTTTAGAATTTGCGGTACGGCGTGTCCCGGCAAAGCAACGCTGTAGGCTCACCTTAGGGCCTGTTCACATAGGAGTGAGCTGGTTGGGGGGTATGAATGGAAGTACCTTGGTCCACTTGGACTTTATCTTCAGTAAGCAAATTAATTGTCATCAAGGTATGTGTGCTCAGTAAATAAATTTTAAGTTAATTAAGTTTTAAGATAGGAATCAGAACAGGTAAGGAGATTTAGGGCCTGTTCACATAGGAGTCCGTTGCGTAGCGTTAAGGAAAAGATGACGTTGAGACGAAAATAAACCAATCATAGGCGTTAAAAATTTCATTGCTAATCGCTTGGAGGCATATGATTGGTTTATTTTCGTCTCAACGTCATCTTTTCCTTAACGCAACGCAATGGACTCCTATGTGAACAGGCCCTAAGTCTTAGAGGAGGAGGAAATATTAAGTATTTAAGTTAAATTAGAATAATGGCTCGAAAAAAGTTAAAATAATTATTAAGAAAGTAATTAATTAAGTATTGCCTAGGGAAACGAAAATAAAAAGGCCCTTTTCAGGGTCGTACAACTACATAACGAGAGGATTGCGAAGCTTCGATAATGAGGCTAAAGTAGCAGGAGGGAAAATTTGCAAAATAACGGGAAGCACAGACGGGGTCGAACCCCCGACCTGCGTGTCCCGAGACGCGAGCGATAGCAGTGTGCTACGAGAGCACGTAGGGAGGTTAGCAAGCTAGAGAGAGTATCGCGGTGGGAGTACTATTGTTAGCTCCTGGGAAGACACGCCCGTGGGCGTTTACGGTTAGCGAGAAGGATGTGATAGTAGGTTGGAATCTCAGCAATCGTCTCGTTATGTAGATTGGGGAGATTGTCAAAGAATCTCTTGGAGATCTTATAAGCTTGTTGGTAATATGACAAAATGCCGAAGTCTCTCCGGATAGTTTTATTAGAAAGATACTGGAAAGCACGGCGGATCCGCCTGAGAGTTCTGTTCTGTAAGCGCTCGAGCTTATCAATATGGGTTTTGGCCGCAGAAAACCAAACTGGAATTGCGTAAAGGGCAATAGGTCTAACGACTTGTTTGTATAGTAGGACTTTATTGTGCATGGAGAGATGGGAGCTGGTTAGTAGGGTGCGGAGTTGCGCTGTGGCGGCATTGCATTTCCTAATGGTATCCATTACGTGGGTATTCCAGGTAAGCCTACGGTCAAGAGTCACACCTAGGTATTTTGCTGTGTTTTCCCAGGCAAGCGGGGAGCCGTAGAGATAGAGACGAGGAGGATTGTGAAAGCTATTAGAGAAGAAGATCGCGTGGCACTTGGAGGGGTTGATTTTAATTTTCCATCATGAAAACCAATCCTCAAGGGTGCAAATATGACGCTGCATTTGAATAGCAAGGTAGTCAACGTTATGTGAAGTGGAAAGGATAGCAGTGTCGTCCGCGTATAAAGCCAGAATGGTATTATTGCCTCTCGGCACGTCGTTCACATACAAGTTGAACAACGTGGGACCCAAAATAGATCCCTGTAAAATACCAGCAGTAATGCTATTATGAAGGGACATTTCGTTATTGACGCGGACGACAAAATTTCGACTAAGTAGATAATTATTGATCAAATGTATGAGACAATCTGGCAAGCGAATTTGAATTAATTTAAAGATAAGTCCCGGATGCCAGACTTTGTCGAAAGCGCACTTAATATCAAGGAACAGAGCAATTCACATAGGAGTCCACGCGTTGCGTTAAGGAAAAGATGACGTTGAGAGGAAAATAAGCCAATCATAGGCGTTAAAAATTTCATTGCTAATCGTTTGGAGGCATATGATTGGTTTATTTTCGTCTCAACGCCATCTATTTCTTAAGGCAACGAAACGGACTCCTATGTGAACAGGCCCTTAATTAAAATTTAAAAAAAATTTAGCACCACTTTTTTTTTTACAAAATAGACATTATAACTATTAATTTGCAATTTGAATGATAAATGTTACAATTGTTCCAAAGATTATTAATGCATAACAGAAAATTAAAATTACCCTTAACAGTAATCGTATTGAATTATACACTTTTCCACAAGATACTTCATGTTTGACATATATTTCAATATTTTAAAAATCAAAATATATAAATCTACACTCAACTACGTCAATGATTATTAAACCAATGGACTTGAAGGATAGGTAGTTCAAAGACTCAGTGCTGCTTGGATATACGAATGCTTGCGACTGATATGTTGTTTATGCCATTATTAAAGTACCACCTGTACTAGGGTGATGTGGTATATGTTTGTGACGTATCGCCATCTGTCATGATTAGGTGGTAATTTGTTTATTCCTTATCAATTTATTGATATGAATGTGTTCGTGAGAAAATAAAAAAAACCTTGAGGTCTGTCTTTATCTGTATGCTTGGAGGATTTGATTCTCCTTCTACAGAAAGATGACATCCAAAGATGATTTTAATCCTTTTGAGGTAACGCTCAGTTTTAAAAGTTCGTAGATGTAGGACCTCCCCATGTAGAATAGAAATCTCTTATTTTTAAAATTTTATCTGAAAATAGTAAGTGGATCATAAAAGTTAGAATATTCTTTCGCTCTCAGTTTCGTTCTCGATGCGCAGTTTTTCTTGCATGCCGTATCTTTTACTTGTGTCTTATATTTTGATATGTTTTCTTCGCCCAATAATAATTTTAAGCAGAATCATTATCATCTGACACGCTGACAACCTAACCCTCTGTTCCGTTAAATAATAAACGTGACATCAATAAAATCTAGTCGGATTTTATATTTCTTGACGTGTTATCCTTGTTCGTGAGAGGGAGTGGAATTTTTCATATCCATGAATTTTACAATAACCGTAAACGTTTTATTGGTCAATCAGACCAGTAGCGCACCCAGGATTTAATCTTGGAGCGGACCGAGTTGAACGGATAAAAATATTTATAATGCAAATTCAATATTCATAATGCAATTTCTATTTCTTTGGAGGGTGCCAGGGCCCTTTTGCCCCCCCCCCTCTTAGGTGCACCACTGAATCAGACACTAATTTTGATCCCTTGATGGTCTCATCTATAATCTGAATTGCAATAAGTGTAATAGTACAATTAATCATCAAATTGATCCCGTATGAGAACTGGATGATCCAACATTAGGGTACTAGCCTTTTGGCACTAGAGTTTGGGAGTATATGTAGCTATTCTGTATTGGCTTTAAACAGTTGGTTCCCATCTGTTTATCCTCGTGTAGCAAAAAATAATAATAATAATAATAATAATAATAATAATTTGTTTATGAACTTTTCTAAACCTGAACAATTAATAAATGAATGCCAGTAAACTTAATAAAGGATGTTGAAGATTATTTAATAGAGGTATATATATATACTAGCTGTTTACCCGGCGTTGCCTAGGTATTTATTAATCTCAATTTTTTACTTCACAGGAAAAGGAATGAATTCTACCTATAGTGTAAAATCTAAGTAATTTTATTTACGGGTATTTAAAAGTATATGTACAGTATACAAATGATAAAATAAAATTACAAATTCATTTTTATTTAACTCAAATCTTGATTATAAATAACACTTTTAGTTTCCTATATTCATCTCAGTGACTCAGAAAATAATGGATGCGTCACTACTCTCAGACATTTTGGATATTTCATTTTCCCCCTTCCCCCCCTCCCCCAATACTGATGGGGGGGGCTGAACTTGCACTTAAACGGCATCAGTTGTGTCAATTCAACAAATTCATTTTTATTTAACTCAAATCTTGATTATAAATAACACTTTTAGTTTCCTATATTCATCTCAGTGACCCCGAAAACTATGGATTCGACACTACTCTCAGTCATTTTGGACATTTTATCGTCCCCCCCCCCCCCCCCCAACATTGATTGGGGGGGGGGTTGCTGAACTCTTACTTAAACAGCATTGAGTTTGCCACTTTTCCTTTCAGCGACCCCAAAAACTATGGATTCGACACTAATCTTGGTCATTTTGGAGATTTTATATTCCCCCCGCCCCCCCCTATACTAATTGGGGGGCTGAAGTTACACTTAAACAACATCGGGAGTGTCACTACTAACCTCAGCGTCCCCGAAAACTATGGATTCGCCAGTGATATCAGTCGTTTTCGATTATTTTTATATGTGCCCCCTGCTCCCCTGGCCCTCTAGCGGTGCTAGGGGTGTCTTATTGTGAATCTAAACCATTGTCGAATCAACTTAATCGCACACACAAAATTTTATAAAAATCAGTCGAGCCGTTTAGGAGGAGTTCAGTGACATACACACGGACAGAAGAAATATATATATAAAGATTTATTCATGCTAATAAATATTATGACTTTCTGTTTCAAATCTGAAATAAGAACTATAAATACTAGAGCATGCAAAATAAACTGGAGCATTATTTTAGCAATTCCTTTTTTTGCATAATTTATTAATTCTGTAAAATTTTTATTAATTTGCATGCTAAAAGTAGATGAATAATTTTTTATACTGACATAATAAAATATTTTGATAGTTCCCTCTCCTGCATTGCTTTGCTTGAGACTATGCATTATGTCATACCCCAAGACTATTACTAATTACATCCTAGTTTGCCTGATTTAAATCATTCTTCAATTTAGAAATAAGTGAGCAAAAATTCAAAACAAGTCTAATACTAGTAGTGAGTATTCATTTAAAATTAAATTTCAGATGCATCATAAGTAGTTTAATACATTGCTTGCATTTGTATTAAGACAGCTAATTCATCGTTAATTGCATCTTGATATATTTCTTTATCACTTGGTTGATTTAAAATTTTATAACTTTTTTTTTCGTATATACATAGGATCCAAGCATCCAAAATTTGACCAATCAGTCTACTGGGAATCAAGCTTCTGTAGAAAATTATAATCCATTTGATGCAAGTAATCCTGTGAAACCTGCAAGTGTATGTGATTAATTAAGTAAAATGACAATCTGTGTTCACTTTTATATAAACCACAGAAATAGAGCATAATGATAAAATTCTTTTACATTATTTTGATAAATATGTCTGAAAAGCCAAAACCTTAAAATATAGACTGTTCTTATTTTCAAAGTAAATGATACTCCTATATCTTAATCACAAAGGAATTTTTTTGCAAACGTTATGAATGTTTATAGATAGTATTTCGATTGTAATCACCTTAGTTTATTCAAATAAGTCCATAAGACAATAAAATAAAGTTGGGTTAATTGGTCAATTAGATAGATATTATAGTAGAGGATATATCACTTAAACAATCAGGGAACTATGCCTCCAAGTATAGAACACATTATATAATATTACCAGTATTTAAAGACAGTGAGTGTAGATGAAATGAACAGAATTCAGAGTGAAGTTAAAGAATTCTTGGTGTTGTAGATCAAAGAGCAATTAAAATTTGCTGATTAGAAATACAGGATTTTTAAGGCTTATAGATGTTCACTTAGCTATTGATCTTATAACTTCAAAAGATATTGAAAGAACATTTCAGGTATGAAAGAATTTCAAATCATAAACAATAAAACTTGGCTATTCAAAATATGAAGATGTGTATATTGGGATTTCCTTTAATATTTTAATTTTTGTTTTACCTTCAAGCTTAATCCAATAAATGTAATTATCCTATCCATTAAATACATGATATTTCACTTGAATATTTAGAGGTGCAAATACAATTTTTAAATTCTTAACTTCAAGACTTAATCTCTAATTTTTTATGAAATATTTAAAAACCGAAATACAGATTATTTGAATCAATTACGGTTGAACAAGAGAATTGGTTCAAGGAAGATAAAGTGTAAATTCATATATTTTGGCTATAGTGGCTATTAGAGTAGCGGCAGGGATGATGTATAATTTCTCTTATCTTGCTTTACTGATTCCAGTTAAGTTGTATGTTTTATTTTAAGTTAAAATGTACAAGGACTTTTTAGAGTAATATTTAAACTATTTACAATCTGAAATTTACGTATTTTTCAAGAGCTGTTAATTTGGAGCTAAACATGTTAATTTATTTGGGTAAAGAATTAATGAAGTAACTGTGTAAAAAAGAAAAATATATTGGTTGAGTAACATATATTAGTTGAGGTTAAAATCCTGAGTGGTTATTAAATATGTTGAAAGCATGAAGTTTAATATTTGACATAAAAGGTCAGATCATAATTTTTCAATTGGGAAAATTTGAGACTTTAGCTTTTGTCATTATGAATCAATATTTTTAAAATATTGCTAATTGGTTTTTTTAGTTGATAGATTATGTGTGAGAGTTATTATATGATCATGCTATATTTGCAAGTAAGTACTAATAACATGAGGAGATTACAAGAATTATAGCTTTAGCATTTTCGGTACTTTGGAATTATCCCATCGACCATTTTCACCAAACCGGATTAATTTTCGCCAAACCCGATATTATCGCCAAAAGGTAGCTTTTGCGTTAATAACAGAAAATTTTATCACATTTACTGTGTAATCCTTGAATACGCGAGTAAGGGCCTGTTCACATAGGAGTCCGGTAGAGGAGCGTTAAAGGAAAGATGACATGAAAGGAAGTTGAGATGAAATAAACCAATCATAGGCGTTAAAAATTTCGTTGCTAATCGTTTGCAGGTTTGTCATTGGTTAAATATATTTCAATACTTTATCGCTCTGCTACCGGACTCCTATGTGAACAGGCCTTTAGTGTTCTTTAGCGTGTTGAAATATACTGTTTTTTTTTAACTTCGCTGCAAAATGATTCAAATTTGGGATTTGCCTAGCACCGAAGAGAGTGCAGTGGCATATTTTCAAGAGTATGGAATCATTTCTTCTAAGAAAATGTGCGTGAATGGATATGGTGTTGTATATCAAAACTGATAAGCAATGGCAATACAATGTAAAGGGGTGTGATAAACGAGTAGCTATTCGAAAAGGCATGTGGAGGGCTCAAAACTCCCGTTTGTGACTGCCCTCTGGTTTATTTACTGCTGGTCGCATAAATTAACATCAATTGAATGGGGAGAAAAACAGCTGGATTTGACAGGAAAGACAATTGTTGATTTGAACAATTATATGAGGGAAGTGTGTACTCATAGCCTTCTACAACATGATTCGAAACAAATAGGAGGTCCGAACAAAATTGTAGAGATAGATGAGAGCCGTTTTACAAAGCGCAAAAACCAAGTCGGTCGTATTCTTCCATAACAATGGATATTTGGGGGACTGTGCAGAGAGACCAACGAGTGTTTCATCGTAGAGGTTCCCAATCAAAATGCAGGAACTCTCATGGCTGAAATTAGGAACAACATTGCAGAAGGAACTACAATTTTCTGAGACTCGTAGAAAAGTTACAAAACTGATGAATTGGAAGCAGCGGGATTCCAACACTTTAAAGTGAATCACCGACATAATTTTGTGGATCCTGAAACTGGTGTACATACACAAAATATAGAACGATTGTGGGGTTTGGCAAAATGGCGAAACAAGAAACACCGCAGAATTACCAGAAAACACTTGGATTTGTATTTAAACGAATTTATGTGGCGGCGACTGCACAAGGATAATGACTTGTTTATTTGCACTTTAAAAGCTATCAAGGATTTTTGGTCACCGAAATGATCGATAATAATATATATGGTTAGATTCAAGAATAATTCAATATGTAATTATAAAAAACATAGAGGTTTTTACTTTGTTTTGATTTTCTTATTAATAATATGTTTTAATAATATTTTTGTATTAATAATAAATTTAATGTGTTTAGAATGTTTATTTTGGAAATTGCTTTTCATTATGATGGTGCCAAAGGATTTGCGCATTTTTGCGAGCGTTGGCAGGTCGACGGAATAATCCTAAAGTACCACATTTTCATTATTTAACATATTCATTACTTCGATTTTTTTTGTTTAGCTGTAGACTAATCTAATAAAAAGCAAATAGGTAATTAATTTGGAAAGAATTTCTATCCAAAACATTTCTGTCGTGTAATTTTTTTTTTCAAGTCAGCATTGTTTTCTATGGTCTAATTAATTGCTCTCTGCTGTCAGTTTATTTGTAGTTTAGGATCACCAAATATTTTTTTTATCAGTTTCAGAAAATATTTTCTATATGTGTAAGTGAGAGATATTAAAGTGTAATTCAGGACTATGATTTTAGTTATTGTATGCAGAAGGTAAAGTGGAAAAATTTGGAACATTATGATTGCTGTGAGGTAGCTTATTACTGTTACTTTTTGTCAAGCTTTAAAATTTTGCAGGAATAATAAACTTAGATATCACTTTAGTACATTTTTTCTAAAAATATTATTGCAAATTGAAGAAAAATTTTCACTGGGTAAAAAAATTAATTTACTTCAAAATTATTGTAATTTTCATATGAAGATTTATTGAAAGATAAGTGCTGTATGTGAATAATATTCTACTATTTCTTAACAGATTATTTTCTGAAGAGAATCTGGTGAAACCAAGCTAAATTATATATTGTAATGGCTTGTGAATAAAGTTTATTTTCTTGCTTTCATGTCAAAAAAAAGAATAAAATGCAAAAGTATCATACATAATATAGTTGAAATTTTAAAAAAAATTGACATTTCTATAATTTATTATCAAGAACTCCTTTAGCATTGTTGTAGCAATTTATCATTAAGAACTATTTTAGCATGACAGATATTAAAACATTTCTTTTTATCATGAATTTTACAGTTTGAACCTGGAGATGTTTTTATAACTTACATTTTATTATATTATAATATTTTTAGGTAACAGGTAAACCATCTACTCCAGTTTCAAATCCTGTTCAAAATTCTGAAATATCACCTAATATGCCACAAACTAGTGAAGATCCTCCCCCATATTCTCCTACTGGAGCTCAAAATTTTTCTGATGATTTGCAAAGAAGGCAAGAGGTAATTCTTCCCATATTTGTGTTTTGTTATTTTTATATTAGGTGTAAAACATGTTTAGATACAATTTCTTCTGCTGTCACAAAGGTCATGAAAAATTTCTATGTGATGTCATGAACTGGTACATTACATGTAATGTAAGCTGCTTCATTTGAATTCCATGTTTGTCAATATTTTACTTTTAGAGGATTTTATTCTGTAGTTGTGTAAGTCATGTCTGACTGAGCTGTAACGTTCCTAGCACATAATGGAAGTTACTGGTAAGCAAGTAAATGAAGACAGGGCACGATTGCAATAGAACACAAACTCTATTGGCCGCCATTATATACTCAACTATGTTCTGGATCTAGCTGTTGCCACTTACATAAATGTACTACTCGATGATGACATGACATCTTCCCTTTTAATGAAAACCAGAATAACATAAATACAAAACAAGTAACAAATATTTATAAGTCAAGGCGTTTAGGTGGGTGGACAGTTCGGCTGGAACGGGTGGTAGTCGTTTTAGCGATGCTAGACGATCTTTTAGCATTTGCCGAAGTCGAAGCTGCGGGAGGAGCAACAGGACAGGAATCGGGAGAGATTGGACCTGCAGACAAAGGGTTAATCACAATCTCTCTATCTGGAGGAATCACTGCCTTTGTGCGTCGGATCACTTCTGAATTTCGTCTATAAGTGTCGCCATCGGCAGTAGTCAATATATAAGACCACGGATCATCTGCAGTTCCAGATATTGTCGCAGGAACCCGGTTCCTATGAGACGTTTTTAATTTAACCTTTTCTCCGTCTACAAAATATGGGGAGTTAGCACTCGAAGTTGTTGCACCAAGATGCTGCTTTTCTCTCACCAACTGCAGAGGAACAGAAGAGGATTCTCGTAAGCGCAGAGAGGGATGGATAGGTATTAGAGTTCGAGTAGGACGTCCAAACAGTCTTTGTGCAGGCGATGACAAATTATTGCCAGGATTATTTCTCGAATTCAAGAGTGCCAGTCTGTAATCTATTTGTTCAATTTTACATCTTTTCAACAACAATTTTGCTTCTTAAACATACCGTTCAGCTAACCCATTGGACTTTGGATAGTGTGGGCTAGATGTCTGATGCCTAATTTTCCAGTTGTGAGCAAACTTGCGGAAAGCTTCTGAACTGTATTGGGGCCCATTATCAGATTCTAAAATATCTGGTATACCATGTACTGCAAAACAGTCTTTCAGGAATTCAATTAACCGAATACGATGTAGGATAATTCAACTGTTTGAAGTCAAAATAACCGGAATAGCTGTCAACTACAAGACAATAAGTTTTCCCTGCAAATTCAAATAAATCAGATGCAACTCTTTGCCAAGGAAAACAAGGAACCGGTTTCATCAATAACGGCTCAGTATTAGGAGCTCGAGATGTTTGCTGACACACCGGACACTGTTGTACATAAGCTTCAATATCGCGTGACATACCATGCCAAAATATGATTTCACGTGCATGACGAAGTGAAAGATTAGTTCCCAAATGTCCTTGATGGATAAGCCTTAAGTATTGATGTCTGAGGCTTCGTGGAATAATAAATCGTAAAATTCAGCTTTGAATAGTAGGTTTTCATATACTGATAGTTCCTCTCTATAATTCCAATATTTACGAAGCTCTTTGGGAACCTCTTGGATAGTATCTGGCCATCCATTAACAATTATACACTTCAACTGTTGCAATTCTTCATCCTCAGTGATTGCAGACAAAATTTCAGGGTATATTGACATCGGAAAAGGGACATCTAAAGCAACTTCAAAAACTTCATTCTCTAAGCATTCTTCAAAAGTATCAGCTTCACAATCACGACTCAGAGCATCAGGTACAGGTATATCAACTCCACGTTTGTAGATTATCTTCGAAGAATACTGCAGTACCTCAAATAGCAGGCGTTTTAAACGCGGTGATGCAGAATGCAGCGGTTTCCTAGAAATAGCCTCGAATGGTGTATGATCAATTTCAATTATTACCGATTTTCCATAAATATAATCATGGAATTTCTTACAACCATGATGAATAGCTAAGGCTTCTTTTTCAATCTGCGGGTAACACTGTTGGGTAGGTGTCAAGGATTTAGTTGAATAAGCAATAGGTCTACCTTCCTGTAATAGAACTGCCCCTATTGCATGCGAACTGGCATCAACCGAAACTACTACTGGTTTGTTGACATCATAGTAAGCTAATTTAGGAGCATTTTGTAGTGCTTCCTTAAGTTTAGCAAAAGAATTTTCTTGATCTCCAGACCATTCAAATAACACATCTTTTTAAAGGAGCTTACATAATGGCTCTGAAATCTCAGAGTAGTTTGGAATGAATTTTGAAATGTATGTCACCATACCCAAAAATCTTTGCAACTCGGCTAAACTAGTAGGAATTTTCAACTTTTCAATAGCTTTTACTTTTGAGGGATCAATTTCAATACCACTAGAAGTAAACACATGGCCCAAAAATTTAATTTTCGTTTTTCCAAATTCACATTTTTCTTTATTCAAACATACACCATAATCTAAGAGTCTCCTAATAACTCTGTTAGTCAAGTCAGACAATTCTTCCTCAGTATTAGCACATAACAATATATCATACATTGAACATTCTACATTTTTAAAACCCTTCAATATATTCTGCATCACTTGTTGAAATATTTCAGGGGCTGAGACAAGCCCGAATGGAACTCTTAGAAAGGAAAAACGACCCCATGGGGTATTCATTGTTAAATAATCAGAAGTTCACTTCGAAATTCTAAGTTGCCAAAAACCTTTCTTTGCGTCCAGAAGAGTGAAAAATTTGGCTTTACGTATTCGTGCAGCAATATCTTCTACTCTCTTAAGCGGAAAGTGCCTTCGCTTAATCACTTTGTTAATATCTGTAGCGTCGAAACATAAGCGAACATGATTCCCAGATTTAACAATTACTAATGGACTTACAGTAGGGGTAGGTTTCGTAACAGGTTTTAAAATGTTCATTTTAATCATCAATTCAATTTCTTTTTTAACACCATCACATAAAGCATATGGTATTCTTCTGGGTGGATGAATAGAAAAGCATGCATCATTTTCAAATTCTATATCATATTCAAAATCTTTAATACATCCAATCCCTTCAAATATTTTGCTTGGAATTTTCTCAAAAACGGTATTTAATTTCATAACATCAACATTTCTTTTTACTAACCCCAAATTGTTACACGTTTTACACCCTAGTATGCAGTTATAATTGCCATCAACCACTAATAATTTTAGGTTTGGTGGCTTATTTTCAATAGTGCACTTTGCAATTACCTCACTCTGGTTCTCGAAAGAGAGCGTGGGTTTGAACCCCACTTCTGACACCATGTAACGTTCCTAGCACATAATGGAAGTTACTGGTAAGCAAGTAAATGAAGACAGGGCACGATTGTAATAGAACACAAACTTTATTGGCCGCCATTATATACTCAACTATGTTCTGGATCTAGCTGTTGCCACTTACATAAATGTACTACGCAATGATGACACGACAGAGCCTATTTTAATTTTGCATTTATTTTAATTCAATGGTGTATTTCATTTCACACATACACATAAACACACAACCAACCTCATTTGTTATATATCATTAATATATATAGTAAACAATAAGGAATTGTGAGAAATGACATTATTCTTGTGGAGGGGGAGAAGACAACTTCTAATGAAAATAATTTTCAAACTTTAAATAAAGTTTGTTGTTTTTTCCAGTATGTTTTAATCTGATGAATTTAAGAGCATTAGCTGGTAAAATATTGCTCTAATTGTAATAAACAATAACAAGAAGTGAATTCAGTTTCATCCCACCATATTCCACATGTTGGTAATGATATGGTATTTGGTGTATTAAATACATTAATATTTTAATTATTAATCAATGAACATGATGGATTTTATACTGAGGAGTAAAATGTTCCAATTCTGATGTATTTATAGTATGTATAGTATGAGTTACTTACATATGCAAATAAATTTGATTTAGTTTAGTATTTTAAGTGTGCTATGAATTTTGATTATCGTATTTATTAAATAAACTAAATTTCTAACTTTAGCTCATATTTACAGGAAAAAATACTTTTTTGATGATTATGATTTTTTTTCTATTTTATTATAAATTTGTTTTTGGAATTTGCAGGCATGATCTATTATAACAAAAGAAGTACAGGTAACCCTCCTATAACACGATAGATAGGTTCCTAGAAAATGTCGTGTTGTGTGAAACCGTGTTATATAAGACCCAGAGCCAGTACAAAAAGGGGGATTACGTTCCGAAAACTTAAAAAACAAACATTAAAACTATTATTAAACAAACATTAAACAACTATTAAAAACAAACATTTTTTTAAAATAAATTATTTATAAGCAACTTAATTTTTATTAAAAATATAAATGTATGCATAGTGCAAAATGAAAAGAAACGAAAAATATTATTTTCATATAATGAGACCTTAATTTAATAAATTTCTTCCTTATCACTGCTCAGTACAATCTAATGAGAACGTTTTTTCTGTTGAATGATATCACCTTCACTTTCAGAGCCTTTTTCTTCATTTAGATTTTTTGCACCTTTTATCCTCTTTAAAAAATCTGTAATTTTGGTTTGTTTGCTGGTTCTTACAAGGTCATTGTAGATTCCACGGTATGGAGATAGACAATTTTGCAGCTCTCTTTTGAATTTTCGGCTTCTTTCAGCAGAAGGGTCTGCATTCAAGAAAAATTATTCAAGATTTTCAGCTAAGCTTAGGCCTTCTTGTAATTTTTTTAGTGTTAAATTATTAACTTCACAATCTTCATCAGTGCTATTGTCCTCAGAATCGATTTGATTTACAGCTTCAGGTATCATTTCCATCAAATCCGCTTCGTCAACTTCTTCCACTATTAAATCTTGAACATCCTCAATAGCCATATCCACAAAACCTTCACCTCCGATTGATTTAGCAAGTTCTAATATGCCACCAATTTCATTTTCTGACGATTCTATTTCAACTGAAGATGGCCATACAACATGCATTTAACGTTGAGGATTTTAGTTCTTTCAGTGACAACGATATGATGTCGATGATGTGCTTAATTGAAAATTGCTTCCATTATATTAATTGATTTCGAATTGGTTACATCTAAAATTCATTGTAATGCTCTTCTTATGTAATAAGTTTGTGCATGATGCTTTCCACTATGACATCGGAATAGAGTTATAATTGAATAAATTATAATTTGTTTATACATTTTCATGTAAAGCCACTACAGTTCATTATTTTGCGGTAATTTAGTTTTTAAATGTGTTAAACAAAAATCATGTTATGTAGTGCTGTATAAGTACAGTGTTATAGAAAGGTTTTCGCAATTTTTTTATCGTGTTAGAGCGAAACCGTATTACAGGTTGCAGTGTTATACGAGGGTTCCCGCAATTTATCCTATCGTGTTAGAGCGAAACCGTGTTGTAAGATACCGTGCTGTAGGAGGGCTACCTGTACTAGGAAAGGAATTAGTTATAGTATGCATTATTTATCTGTTTCTTTGGGTGTAGCTCTGTGTTGCAAAAGCTTGCCATAAACCATGGATCTGATGGTCTTTACAACTTCCGTGATTATTTATTTCACTTATCATTGCATTTGCGATTTATAGGAGTTAGAAAGAAAAGCTAATGAGCTCCAAGCCCGAGAAGCCCAACTTGCTAATGCACCTGTTGCAGGTAATAACTCTTTTCATGTTTATCCCTTGTGTACTTTTGATTGTAAAGTATAAATTTTCTGTAAGTTTTTAACATATGTATACAAAAGAGAGGAAAATGCAATATTATCTTACATCTAATCAAGTTGAAAAAAAATTTATGTGGTTTTATAAAAGGTATGCTGTATATTTTGTGTTATTAAAATTTCAAATTAATATGATCTTTGAGAATAGCACAGATCTGTATGTTGATAACTCGAGATGTGATGTAACTTATTTTAAGTGTTACTTACCAGATAGTGGCAAAATTATTAGAGTGCTGGTATTTAGTACCAGAGTCTGCAGTTTCATGGCCTTCTGTTGGCATAGATGTTTTTAGCCATTCAGAATGGTCCTCAAGCTGTAGATCCTGGTCTACCTAGCTGTAGTAGCAAAATATTACCATTGCACTCTCAATCAACCAACCTCTGGAGTGGAATTAAATCTAATTATGCAGTTCTTTGATTAGTACAAATTAGTAAAAGTTTAAGTGGATCTTTAGATTTTGGTTTTAAAAGTATATAAAGTAATTTGTTGATTATAGTCAGAGTGAGTACTTATTTAAAATAAAACTTTCTTTTTCAGCAAGTCATTTTAAATTATAATAAAAAATTTAGTCATTTTCATGTTTTATAGCCCAAATTTGTTTTATTTCTCTATTCTCTATAAATTTCATCATGTATAACCTCAATATTTGATGTTTATATTAGCTATTATGAGTTTTACCTTTTAGAAAACATTACCTGCCAAACCAGAATCTTTGTTCTTGCAGGCATGAAACTTATTTATATAGCTAATAAAAACTTTGAATACTTAACAGATTTGTTAGTACTTTGCAAAAATTCATGTGTATAATAGCTCTTAGTTTGATTAATAGTGTTGTTGTTGCTTGTCCCACTTGATTGACAGCAACATCAGATCAAGTCCATGAACTTGTGAGTTGTCAAAAGATGAAGAACCGTGCCAGAATCAGGGGCGGCTCCAGTCCAGAGTTATTTTGGTGGCAACGTAGAGCACAAAGATGACTGCTGCAGAGCCTGACCAGAGCAGTCTGATCTCCCCTACTGCTTGCCCCATTCAAAACTGTACCACTAGGGCCGGAATCATACCACTCATGTATGGGAGGGTCTTTCTCCAAGAGGAGTTGATTTCAAGTTTTACCCGAGAAGAAATAGCTTAGGAAGAAAGACAGCTGCTGTCAAAAGAACCCTTAAAGATGCCCTCCTTGGCAAGTCCATTGGCAACCTCATTACCGTAAATACAAGGTGTGCCCATAAAGTAACCGGACAATTTTTTATAAATAAGAAAAATATTACTCACTTTCAAATAAATTTAACTCCTTCAAAATAATCACCAAAGGAGTCTATACAATTTTTCCAACGTTTCTCCAAGTCAACGAAACACTGTCTATAGGCATTGGAACTAACCGTTCGCAAAATACGCGTAACATTTCTGAGACGTTTTCAAATCTCTCTCTGTTCTTTCATGGTCATCTTCAGCTTTGGAAAAAGGAAAAACATCAGCTGGCGATAAGTCGGGAGAATATGGTGGGTGATTTATCACTGTAATTGAATGCCTAGAAAGATATTGTTGTACAGAAATTGCTGTACGGGGCCTATCATTATCGTGTAAAAGAAAACATTGCCGAGAATCAAACATTTCCTTCCTAACTCGCCTTATCCCGTTTCTTAATCGAAAAAGCACCTCCTTGTAAAAATACTGATTAATTGTTTGATTTTCAGGAACAAATTCGTCATGAATAAGTCCTTTGTAACCAAAGAATACAATCAGCATCACCTTAGTTTTTGATTTTAAGAACAAATTTTCTCCACATTTTCCTCATCCTTTGAAGTTTAAGGGTGTCCTGTCTTTGGTTCATCTTCAATGCTTTCCTGCCCACATTTAAAGCGGTTGTACCACTCATACACTTGTGTTCTTGATAATGATGCATCACTATATACTGTTCGAAGCCTCTCTAAAGTTTCGGTAGCAGATTTACCTAATTTGTAACAAAATTTAATGTTACAACGTTGTTTCATTTTGAAGCAAATTTTTTTGTACAATGCCTTCTCAGTAAATGAAAATTACTACGGCGTTTTGATATGCAAACGATTAAATAACCAGTTTAAACTGAGTTTAACAAGAGTTGAGATGTCACTCTTTCTAGCCAGGTGATTATTCTTTCATCTTTTTTATTGTTTGATCTTTTAATTTGTCCGGTTACTTTATGGGCATATCTTGTATCTACGTGTGATGGTTGCCCATTGAAAAAATATCCTATTATAGGCACTCAAGCAGCCCAATTGCCGGACAATATTTACTGTCATTCTGTCACCATGTTTCTACCATTCAGCCAGGTGCTGAATAGAACTACGGCTATCATTCAGAATCCAGATGTCTGTATTGACTCCTACATTGACACAATAATTCAAAGCCTCCTCAATATGATTAATAGTGAATAATAAAAGCATTCATAATAGAATCAGATCAAAAGCTTTCTGTACATTTTTAGCACTTTATATATACTTTTTTTTTGGAGAAGTTCTGTCTCAAAATTTCATCTTTTTTATGAAACTTTTAATTTTCAGTTTTAATAATTGAAAAAAAATTCTTTCTTAGTCAAATCTTGATCTATTTTTATTCTGTTAGGGAAATAATTTGATGTTGCTGTAGGTTATTGATTCCAATTTTTTCAGCATACTAGTATATCCTATATGTTTGCTTATTTTCTGCTATCTGTCTTGTCTGTATAGGACAGATTCAGTCAACCTTGAATGAATCCAGAACATTCTTATGGAGATAGTTAGATAATAATATACATAAAATACAGCAAAGAGCATTATTATTGCTGTTAAACCTGACTAATTTTATCAGAATTAGATTGTGTATCTCTATATTTTATTATGTAATCAAAGTTTTACAAGTTGGGATGTTCATAATATCAAGTCTGTATGTCTTCAAAAAAATGCTATTAGCACTTATTTTCAATCATACTTGCAATAATGATTATTGTAGTAAGTTTTAGCAAAGATTTTGAAATTGATTGAATTTGATTTATATTATCAATAAAGTTTTTGGAGATATATAGATATTTTGCAATTTTGTTTGTTTCCATCAATTTATGTAACATTAATCACCCTAATGAAATGCATAATTGGATTTTAATTTTTATACAACTTTTATACTCTATTTATGTGCACTATTATGGTATTTAATTTTATTGTTTATCAGTTACCTTACTCTCTTTTAGGTAGTGGCAAAAACTGGCCACCTTTGCCAGCAAAGTGCTGTGTTGGTCCCTGTTTCTATCAAGATATCACTGTAGAAATACCTGATGCATATCAAAGGACTGTGAGAATTATGTATTACCTCTGGATATGTAAGTGATTACAATTTTATGATTTTATCATAAGTTGTTTCTTATTCTTAGAATTTACCAGTGCTTGCTCTTAATAGGAATATTTAGGAGTAAAAAATGTAGGTGTGGCTCCCTGCCTCTAAATTTGACAGTCAAATTGAAATAAATGTGCAAGTATAATGTACAGTAAAACTCTATTGATTGTAGGTTGTAGTAGATAACAAAAAATTTGAAAAGTATTTTAATTGATATATAGTCATTACTTAATACTTCATGGGAGGAAAATGGATATGATTTATTGGGATAAAATACTTCAGAATTTATTTAATATATAAGAAAAGCTTTAAAATAATTGAAAAACAAAATAAATGTAAAATAATTTAAATCCGTCATTGTGCAACTATTTTATTCCTACTCTCATATGATTCTTTGATTTTTGTCATTTTCTTTTCTCCTGATGAATGATAACATAGGTCTGCATAATTTGGCATGGATGTTTGTAGCCATTCAGAATCAGCTTTAAACTGTAGCTCCTGGTCTAATTAGCCCTCATGTAACAAAAAATGACCATAATGCTCTCAATCAAACCAAACTAAACCATAGGTATGTCATTTTGATCACCTTGTATTAAAAATGTTTCCTCATTCAGGTATTGTTCACATTAATAATCCTGGATTAAAAACTGCAATTGTCTGTTAAACTTCTAGCTTGGTCCTGAGTATGTTCTAATTGTAAAACAAAATTAAGTTTTGAAGCAGTTTGGAATTAGTAAAATGAATGTTTTATGCTTCATATGAGGTTGCAGTAATTTGAAGGTATTTATATGATAATAACAAAATATTAATTGTTTTGTGAAGGGAAAAATAAGGCACCAGTATTCTTAATACTAATTACCAATGATAAAAATCAAATGACAGGTGTTATTTTTTCAGCTTATAATTTGTTAAAGGAATTGTTAAAATAAGCAATGAAATTGAAAGATGAAATTTTAAAGTGTTGATTTTTTTTTCATTTTACAGAAATAAATCTAATTTACTCAAAATGTTGAGTGGAATTGCTTGTATATCTAATGTTGTAACATTTTTGAATTCTTAGCCGAGATTTAAAATCATTTTGGAGTATACAGAATTTGAATTTAATCTGTGATTCTTAACTTGGCAAAGCTATATTTGAAGTAAAGGCAAGCTATATGGTAGTTTTCCTAGATGACCTTATAACAGAAATTGCTTTGTTGTGATTACATTACACGATAACAGCCCTTTATTAAAAAAAAAAAAATACTACAAATATTTAGAACTACTTCATATATATACTGGTGTTCAAAATTAAGATAATTTTCACATTTTATCGAATTTCTGGAAAACTAATGGATGGATTTTAAATAAATTTGGTATGGATACAGTTATATAAGAGAAAAAATTACACCATACAACAGTCATGGTACACACTCATGATCATCAGTTAGGCTCATCAGCACAGGAATCTCCAAAACCGACATTGCAAGATCGAACACAAAATGACTTTAACAGGGGGTATGGATGCCTCTCATAGTGTGATGCTATACTGGAAACGAGGCAGTTTGTTGAGTCCTTGGGGAAGTAAGTCCCACTCCTGTAACAATGCAGTTTTCAGCTCCTAGATGGTTTGTGGAAGGGGATGGTGAGCTACAATTACCCTCCCAAGAAGGTCCCAGACATATTCAATTGGGTTTAGGTTTGGATATCTGACGGTCGATCCATCCGTTGAATATCCTCAATTTCAAGATAATCGTTGACTAGGTGAGCCTCATTTGGACAAGTATTGTCGCCCATTAAAATGAAATGAGGGCCAACTACTCCCCTGAAAAGTCGAACATAGGCCTGTATGATCTCATCCCTATACCTCTCACCAGTCAGGGACCCTCTGTCAGATCCATGGAGTGGTGTGCAGCCATTTAGCTTGGTGCAGACAAAATCAGCCTTTGACCGGACTGCAGTAGGGTAATGTTCTCTTCCCAGACGAGTCGCAATTTAGCCTGGACACTGATTCTTCAACTGGAGAGAACCAGGAATCTGCTACCTGCACTCCAACGTCCTAGAAAGAGACCACTATGGCAGTAGAGGTTTGATGGTCTGGGCAGGCATCATGCTGGATGAGTGCACACCCCTCAATGTGTTTGGCAGAGCCTCTGTGACTGGTGTGAGGATTAGGGATAAGATCTTGGAGCCCTATGTTTGCCTTTTCAGGGGTGCAGTTGGCACCAATTTCATTTTAATGGATAACAATTTCATTTAAACATCATGCTCCCACATAGAGCTCATCTGGTCGACGAATTACTAGAAAGTGAGGATATTTGTCAAATGGATTGGCCAGCCAGATCTCCAGCAGGGTTGGCAGATTGGGCCCAGCCCAGAAAAACCCACTTGCGTTTTTGTTGGCGGGCCCACCAACAAAAACCTGCTGCGTTTTTGCTAAAAGTGGGTTGCAAAGTGGGTTAAAGGCCCTATGCAAAGAAAATAAAGCAAAACCTCAAACCCTAAAGAAATACATGATCACAATGCGTTCCCTCCTCCCCCCCCCCCCCCCCCCCCTCCAAAAAAAATTTCTGGCTATGTCCTTGGTTTTAGGGCATAAAACTATTAAACCAAACTAAACTATTTTTGTTTAAAAAAAAATTTTAAAAATGAAGGTAATTTATATTTTCATATGTCAAACATAAAAAGACAAGAAATTAGAACAATTTTATACAAGTATTTTTAAATACCCAGAAAAACCTGGGCGGGCTGGGTTTTTGTGCAAAAACCCAGGTTTTTGCTAACCCTGATCTCCAGACCTAAACCCTATAGAGCAGCGGTTCTCAACCTGGGGGGCGTAGAAGAATTTCAGGGGAGGCGTGAAGGTTAAAAAAAGCAAAATAATTTCAAGATAAAAAGAACTTTTTATATACCATGTTTTTAAATTTTCTGTTGAATCATATAACTTGCCAATTCTATGTTTTAACAAATACTTAAAAAAAATTTTTTTTTGAGGAATTATCCCAGCAACTGGAAAGATAAGGAAGGTAATTGGAAGTTAACTTGCATTTAACTTTTCGTTCCCGTCCCGGCCGACAGATGGCTGCACCAGTCTACAAAACAAAATTAACTGAAAATAATAAAAACATGGTAAAAATCTGCTTAAAGATGGCTAAAAGTATTTAAAAAATGCATTGTCACCGTGTTCTGAGCTATTGTTAAAGTTTCAAATATCTAGCTAGTTGGGAAGTTAGTTAAAAATCGATTGCAAGATTTGTACTGGACAAACACATAAACACACACACAAACAAGAAAGCAAGTTAATAAAAACATGGTAATAAAAAGCAAAACTAATAATTTATTGTACTCAATTTTGCGGTCACAATGTAACCTTAATTTATTTTCGACATATGAACACGAACACGATAATTGTCGTACACGATAATTGTTGTAATTGTAAAACCACGATAATTGTCGTACGTCTGGAAGTTGAAAGTGACCTGAGGTGTGCTTTGTCACAGTCACAACCTAATATTCAAAAACTTGTAAAGGACAAACATTGCCAGCCTTCTCATTAATGCTATGAAAGTGACTGGTATTACATGCCAACCTCACCTAGATCCTTGATTACCTCAAATAAATTTGATCTGTATTTAATTCTTTGATTTCATATGTTCTAATAATAATAGGTTCCAAATTAAGATATGTTTAGTAATTTTAAACTTTGCGTGTGAAATTATCTATTCTTTATTTTCATTGAATAACCAGCCTCAGTTTCAAATTCCGATTGTACTATTTGTATTGACCACATATTTTGGTGGTGGTGGTGGGGGGGGGGGAGGCGTGGCCTCACATCAGTGTTCAAAGGGGGGGCACAGAGCCTGAAAGGTTGAGAACCCCTGCTATAGAGCATGTCTGGGATACTCTGTGAAGGGCAATTGCAACTTGCTTTCCACCTCCCAGAACCATCCAGGACTTGAAAACAGTGTTGCTGGAGGAGTGGGAGTGACTGCCACAGAGACTCATAAACAACCTGATATTCAATATGAATTCACATTGTGAGAGCTCTATAACCACTTACAGCTGTAAATGGAGACCATACTCCCTATTAACCCATTTTTTTTGTTCAATATTGTAAGCTCTGTTCTATACCTTTCAATGCTGATGAGTCTTACGCATGATCCTGCATGTGTATAATAACTGTTTAATGGTTATTTTTTTGCATTTTATCAATCTATGTACCGTAAAACGGGGCTACTTTGCTCCTAGATGGGTAAATTTGCACCATTGTTGAAAAAAGATTTCATCCCATCTAGCAGATAAACTAATGAATAATTAACAATATTTTCACTGTTATCTGATAGATAGCACCACCTCTCATAATATGAATGATAATTACTGTTTTAGCAGCCATTTTGGGTAGTGTTTGCCAAGTGTGTCTGTGCTGGTACTATTTTTAGTTAAAATCTTCATCTGAAAAAGTTGTATTTTGCTCCAAGAAAACGATTTTAGTTGAAGGTCAGTGTTGTCTATTTATATATAGAAACTAATTGTCTTTGAAATCATAACGTTTAAATCTTGTTAAACTGAATATTTATCCATTTATTATTGATACTGTTTTTTAAGTTAGTTTTAGAGCAGATAGGGGGCTACTTTGCACCAACTCAAAAGTGGTGCAAAGAAGATGGAAGAGATGAATACATCTACACAGGATGAACTGACACATTCAAAATTCCAGCTTAAACCTATCAACAAACAGACTGATTCATTTGTAGTTGTAATGTACGAAAATGAATACTCCCAGGTGCCATTGAAAGCTTCAATGAGGATGGAGCGTTCGTGAGTGCCATGACGAAGTCGTTAAATAACTAGAAGTGGCCTGTTAATAAAGATGCCCTTTTGTATAAATGGGAAGAAATAGTTGGAGGTATAAATTCCCCCAAATTATTTAGCAAACGAGGTGTTTTCTCAGTCTCAGAGCTGGCTGATGGTTATGGAAATTTTTAAATATTTGTTTTTATACTACAGAAATTTTAAAATTCTGATGCATCGAATATACAAGTGTTTTCTTTTAGTTTTGCCACAAAATAACAGCAAATTTTGTTGATGTCATTTTCTTTTTTTACATATTAAATACAATTGGTTGAATTTGTTTGTTTTTAAATATTTTCTCTGGTTTACACCAAAAAAATTCAAATCCTGTCAGTTTTCCACGATTCTATAAGGTGCCGCAGTTAACTTGAATGAGGTTACTTTACACCAGGTTAATTTTCTTGCTTTGAACAAATTAATATTTCATGTGGTGCAAAGTAACCCACCCTTATGGTATACTTTGCACCACTTTTAAAAAATTATTAAAAAATATAAAATACATATAAAAACAGGCTTTATTAACATGGAACTATTCCTTAATTATCTAAGAATACAATAGAACTACTTTCAAAAGTCATTTTACAGAATTTCTATGATTTATGTGAGCATTACAAAAAAATCTTGGAAAAATGGTGCAAAGTAGCCCCGTTTTACGGTACATACAAATTTCATTAAAATCTGTCCAGTAGTTCTGGAGATAATCGACCAAATCTGAAAATATATAACTATATATATATATTTCTTGATTGTATGATGAAAAACTTTTGTCTCATTAAATTTGTGCTCTTACAGAAAGAAATTGAAAGAAAATAGCAAAAGAGTGATTATTAAATTTGTTTCACCTCTATCTAGTTTATGCCATTTTGCTCCTGGTAAATCTGCTTGGTACTCTAGCTCTCTTCATTGCAAATGGAGAAGGTTATACATTTGGTATCGCAATACTTATCTTTTTCTTGTTCAATCCTTTATCATTTGTATGCTGGTTTCGTCCTTTGTATAAAGCCTTCAGGTAATATTTTATATTTTTAATCATTTGATGTTTTAGATAACTCAATTTACTGTTATTCTTTTCATTTATTAAAAATTTTCATTTGAGGATATAATAACATTTTGTAACTCCATTTCTTTTTATTAACGTAGCATTAATCATACAAAGAGGTAAACAGAATGCATGGTTGATAAAAGATGTTGTCAATAGCATGTATTAATTTTACTTAATAAAGAGCTTAGTGTTTTATATAGTGTAGAAATTTCCCGATTATAATATACCTCATTGTAATGATAAAGAATTTTTCAGCTTTAGATTTGTAATTTCACAATTTTAGTTAATTTTATAATTTTGTTTATACATTATGTAGAGTGTAAAGGATCTTCTGTAAGCAATGCTTTCATTATATATATAAACATACATTACTTTATATATATATATATATATATATATATATATATATAAGGAATCACATTCAGAACGCTGTGATTATTATTAGAGAAATTTATTTGTTACATTATATAACATTATATACATTATAATTTGTTACATTATATATATGGTACAACCTTTTTATTGTATTTGCATTAAAGTTCGATTAAAACTGTTAGAATTACATAATCAAATCTAAAATTTCTAGAAACGAAGTCAAAAGCAGTTATTCTTGATACTGAAATTTAAATGTCATATATTTAAAATAATAAATGAATGGAATAAGATCTTGGTATGAAACATGACCTTAAAATTAAATATATACCATTACATATCAGTTCAAATCAGATTATTGACTGAAACTTGAGAAATTAAATTCAGAGTTCAGTTGCTCTATTAATGTTATATATTTGTCATTCCTTAATGATATACTAATATTATGTTATGGTATTGAAATGTGTGGTTACTTATGGTTTATGACAATATTTACAACTAACATAGTTAGCCAGTATATAATTAGTTGATGTAATTTGAATTTGCATAAGTAAGGCAATGTTCTTTTGTAATAAAAATAACTACTGAAAGTACATACTCTATTAATGCTGTACTTTATAACTTTATGAAAAACTGTGACAGGAATTAATCCGTATATTAATGGAAAAGTATTTTTTTGGTATATTTTGCACCCATTAAAAGAATGTTTTTTAAAATTGTGGGTTTAATTTTATAAAACTCATCAAAATTGATATGTAATTTTCACATTTTCAATAAAAAATTACCTTTTAATTTTTTTTTCTGCTTATACAGTCGGTGCTGGTTATAACAATCGCACATTATAGTAACTGTTCCAATTCAATGACTGGTGAAAAAGTCCTCTCCCCTCCTTTAAAAAAAAAAAAATCCCATGTAATGAACCTGTAAATTACTTAATCCCAGTACAGTGTCCCCAATTCACTCTTACGACACAATCTTTATCAGAGAGGAAAATTATGTTTAAAAGACATCTCAAATGCACAAAAAACACAATGATTTCTGATTATTTTTCTAGGGAATAAATGTAAGATCCAATTTTTTATGATTTTTTTAATTTTTACTTTAAATTTTAATTTAAAAAATTTTCATTCTCTTATTCTGTACACACTTAAATTTCATTGTCAATGCTTATTTAATAACAAATTGAACAATAGTATGTACAATGTGATTGTGGACTAATTTGGAATTTGTTTAAAATTCTTAATTTTCATGTAAGAGATGAGAGTTTATTGTGTTTTTTCAATCAATTTTCGTTAGTGATCACTCATTATAATGGCCTATTTCTTTGAGATGCAGGGGTCATTATAATAAGTGCCGACTGTGCTTTGAATTTTTCCGTGATCATGTAAAATACAGTGTTCTAAAACTAGCAGTATTATTTTTTCAAAATGCATTTATGGTGAAAAATTTGCATTCAAGGTCATATCTGGGAGGAAGGTGATGAATTCTGAAATACTTGTGAAAAACTAAATTTCCATTGCCTGTTAATGCAACTGGAAGAGACTGTTTCAGTAAAAATGAACAAGTCATTGACCAAAGAAAGTTAAAAAAAAGTATTAATTCAAAATTGTTTATAGAATGTCTTAATGTCATTTCACATCTCTCAAACTCATTAAATTGTATCCATTAATTATCTCTCATTTATAAATTTTCCATCAGTAAGCTCAGAATAATTTGAGCTTTAGTACTTACTCTTCAAATTTTTATCATTTCAGATCTGACAGTTCCTTCAATTTCATGGTTTTTTTCTTTGTTTTCTTCTTTCAATTCATGATCTCAGTTTTTTATGCCGTTGGAATTCCTAAGATGGGATCATGGTACGTTTTACTAATTTTTGCACTTATTACAGTTCAGTTATTCTCTCATTTTTGCTCTTTGAACTCCTTTTTGAATAAAGAATTCTATATATTTTTTTTCTAGTGGTCTGTTGTATGGCATCACCACTTTGTCTGCAACCAGCCACACTGTGAGCACGTATACTGTTGGAATTATTTCAATTTTTATTGGATTATTATGGGCCATCCATGCTATGGTATCCTTCTATATGCTTGTCAAAGTAAGTAACCTTTTTTTAAAAATTTTAAATGTTGTATTGATTATGTCAAACCTTATTATAAGGCCACTTTGAACTTAACTAAAATATTATATGCTGGATGATGAATTTTCATGTTTAGAATTAGAATAGTGCCCATGTATACAATGACTATAAAGTAAAATTCATAGTTCAATATTTCAAATAAATTTATATTTATTGAAATAATTTTTAATATTTTTCATTCACCTTGTAGCCTTAAAAACCTTATGACTGCAATAAAACTTAAATATTAACTTACTCGGGAAATAGGATAATGAATTATTTAAAAAAAAAATTAATTCATAACTTTCTCTCAGCTAAATTGTTCCTAAAATTCTCTTTAATTTTCTTTAAAGTTTAAAAATGCACTTTTGGTTTGTGGTGTTAGTTATAAATTGCTACATGACACCAAGAGCTTTTGAAGCTTTGATGAAATAGGTTTATCATGAAATTTTATAAATGCTCTTTTGGCTTGTGGTGTTAGATATAAATTGCTATATGACATCAAGAACTTTCGAAGCTTTGATGAAATAGGTGTATTATGAAATTTTAAAACTGCAGTTTGGGCTTGTGGTGTTAGTTAAAAATTGCTACATGATAGCAAGAGCTTTTAAAGCTTTGATGAAATAGGTTTATCATAAAATTTTAAAAATGCACTTTTGGCTTGCAGTGTTAGTTATAAATTGCTACATGACATCAAGAGCTTTCAAAGCTTTGATGAAATAGGTTTATCATGAAATTTCTCTTTACCTTCACCACCATGCTGTTTAACTTCAATGGTATTCATTATCTGTGAAATAATTTTTTGTATTGCTGTCATGGAACTTGACGTTACCTTATTATTTGCCATAACATATTCATCTTAGAATTGATAGCCACATATCTGCATTTTAGCTCAGAGAGCAGTTAATGTATTCAGTTTATGACTTCAGTATATGAGCTGTTATTTTTGAAAGTCCATTTTTTCATGTATCGAGATATTTAAGGGTTTGCATTTGAATTAATTTAAAAATATTGGCAAACATTAATTAGAGTGATGTTTTTAACACTATGCACCTTTTTAAATTTTATTATGAGATAATAATTATTAAAATTATTTAAAAAAATAAATGATTTTTTTTTAGCTCCAGATGGACTTATACCACTTTCAAAAATAACATATTATAAGAAATAAAAACAAGGAAATTTAAATCCATATTTTTATGGACATTAGCTTCACTGAAATGGATTTTTTAATGTAAAAAATCATAATTAAAATGAAGACATGTAAATACACGAATAACCAAGTTTATTAAGAAATAATTTCAGTTATATTAAAAAGATGATATAAATAAACAAGTGTAAAATGTAAATTACTTCATTAAGATAACTAAAAATAAAAAAAAATTATATTTTAAACTTATATCTCCTTTACAGTTAGCATAGTGAAGTATTCATGATAAATAGGTGGTATGTAAGGCAGTAAACTCATCATATCATTGTATTTCTCTCTTGTCTTGAAGTTTTATACATTGGCAACATAGTAATTTTGCTGAGGTGTTTAGGTCTTCCTTTTTTTTTCCAAATTAAAAAAAATGTTTTAAATAGAGCATTTTCTTCCATACTAGTTTTGTAAAAAATTTTGTGTGGTTCATCCCTTTTAAACCTCATCCCGCATATTTTCAGCCAGTTTATAATTTCTCTGTCCATATTTTTTTCCTATTTGATATTGCCTCTTCTAGAGATTTGGTTGAGACAAAATCTTCTCTTTTCATTTCATACAAAATGAAGCTAGTCTTGAGGAGTGCTTAATTGATTCTTTTTCTTTAATGCTATTTCCACAATTCCAAAATCTCTGTTGTTTGGAAGAAATGAATAACCCAACAATAGAAATTTGTGGTCAATAACATTTATGTTATTATCAGCTGATTGAACAATCCTTAACCACATCAGTGCAAGCTTAATATTTCGATTTTGTCTGGTATACATGTCACTGTATGCTGTAATATGGTCTCGGGTTCTAACATTCTGAATATGTTTCAGGCAGCAAGATGCTATTTCTTCTGCATCTCTAGATGCTACAGTTTCCTCCCATGCATACATATGAATTCTGTTGTCATGAAAATTATAAAAACATTAATAACATACATATTTCGCTTATAGTATGCAACAGAAACTGATAATTTGGGACATGAAAGGGCCTTTTGTAGTTCAAATGAAAATGCAAAATATTTATCTGGGTTTGTTGATGCTAAGTTTTGATCTTCTTTTAAAGTTAATAATTATTAGGAATGGATTTATTCCACTTTAAAAGAAAAGATTTTTGCGATAACATTTTATAGCCAAAATTCTTTTCTTTACTTTATGAAAAAAATGTACTCCATTGAATGTATGATTATAAATAGGAAGTAAAGCTGTCTATAGCTTACTAAAATTACCGTTACCACTTTCAAAAATAACAGCTCATATATTGATATGTAACTTAGAGTTGCAACATTTAGAAAATAAGATTGATAGATATATTATGTAGGAAAATGGTCAAAAAAAGAGTTTGAGTGCTTGCATGTGATACCAGAGTCTGTAGGTTCAAGTTTTTTTTTGGTTTGACTATTTGTAGTCATTTGAAATGGGCTGTAAATTGTATGCCCCTGTGTAGCAAAAAATGTCTGTAGCACCCCAAAAAAGCAACTAGTTAGATTTATGTTTAATTTCCTTTTGTGGTGTTTAAGCTGAAATCATATAATTGAAGTTTTATTGAATGATAAAAATAGGAAAATATAAAATCATCACAAATCAAAAGAAGTGTATGCTGTGATGTGAGTCATATAGCGAGATTTTTTTTTTTAAAAAAAAGAAAGAAAGAAAGAAGAAGAAGAAGGAAAAAAAAACTATTAGGGCTTTTTCTGCATTTACCACAAGTAATGAAACAATGAATATGTTTTTTTATGAAAAATGGTTAGAAATGCTATCATATATCCTTGTGGCAAGAATTACAAGAATTAGAACATTAAGTTGTTAAGACTGGTAACAATTGTCTTTTTCTTAGCATCTTAGTATGAATCTAGTTTTTTTTTTTTTAAACTTGATGCACGAAATTTTGATCTATTAATGAACCCATTTTTAATATTTTTTTAAATGGAAATTTTGCCATAATTCAACCACATTTTCTCCATTTATTAATATTATGTAATGAATGACTTTTAAAAACTTTTTAGATCCATCGTATGTATAGAGGTACTACCGCCAGTTTTGCTAAAGCTCAAGAGGAACTTGCATCTGGTGTCATGAAGAATCAGCATGTTCAAAATGCTGCTGCCACTGCAGTTACTCAGGCAGCACGTCAGAGCTTTAATCCTGCAGCCTCTGGATTACGCTACTAGAGCTGTAAGATATGCTTAAAATTCTCTATAAATGTCTATGGTTTTACAACTAAACTAAGCACTTTTTTATCCTCAGAATTTTAAATTTATCTCACTACTTAAATGCAACTTAAAACAAAAGAAAAAAAATCAGCAATGAACTGATTCCTTTAAGATGTAGGTGATTATAAAATTTTCTTCGACAATAGTGTGCACGTCTCCCATTGCATGTATTTTTAAAATTTATATATCTTTTAAAAATTATGCAACTTTAACAAAATTAATTTGCATATATCTATTTGCACACGCACACACATATATATATATATATATCTTTTAACTATTAATCATTTTCAAATAATGTAACTGTTGTGAATGAGATTATGTATATTGACCAGTACTTGGTAGTTTTAATTTTGGTTTGTTTAAACTTCAAAATCTGCCATAATAATATTATTAAATTTAATTTGACTTTCTGATCTTTGTGATTTGTCAAAATGTGTTAATGCCCATTTGAGTAATTTATATATTCATTCCAGTTATTCTAATTTTCATTGTTTATTAATATTATATTATTATTATTACTATTCTGATATTGATTAAAAGTTGTCACAATTTTAAGCGATCTTTTTAATTTTTAAATGAGTTATGAAGGAAAAAAAGCAATTTTATCAAATAATTTATTAAAATATAGTAGATACACATTGTTAAAATCTGTTCTATTAATTATCTTTACCTAAGCAGAATTTCTTCTTATTAAAAAAAAATTCCATTTTAGGAACTTGATAATTTTTTCCAGTTGTCTGAATTATTTTTATGTGCCAGTGCTTTGATGTAACTCTGATGCAGACATCAAATCATTTTTTAGCTGGACAGACTTCAGAAGTATTGAACAAAATAAGTTTAATTTAACAAATACTATTGATTTTGAAATTTTTCATTAAGCATACCTTTGTACATGGGGTAACTATTGCAAAAATTGGCATCTCCAGCATGCCTTGTAACTATTAATGCAGGTCCATGGTATGCTGGAAAAGTCTTTTTTTTCCTGTTAATTTTCTTTAATTAAGAAACTCTATTTTTTAAATATTGTTTTGAGAGTTTGAAATAAATGGAATGAGGGGGCAAAATTTCTGTAAAACTATACTTTATAAATGTCAAATTAATAATGTTAATAAACTAACATTAACTAACTTTTATATTTATCAACTATTGAAAGCTGTCTTGTACGGAACACCATTGAAATCTGTAGAAAATTGTTGTGTAGGAACACTTTATTAAGTTGTTTAAAAAATAATTCTTACTTTATATTAATAGTTAATATGTCTGATTAAGCTATCAAATTTTTTTAGGAATGCCTATTTTGTTCATATCTATATGTATTTTAACGGACTTTTAAAAAAATGCTGAATGTTCATACAAACAACTTGAAAGTGATTTTATTCATTGTGATGTATCATTCTTGAGAAAAAATTTCACCCTTTGTTGAATGAAACTATGCATTATCATTTTAAAAGATTTGTAATTTACAGTTGTTATCACATTATATATATATATATATATATATATATATATATATATATATATATATATATATATATATATATATATATATAAAAAAATCCAAGCTGAATAGAATTAATTTGCTATACATTTTACTTATGTAATAACTAGCTGAATACCCCTGCATCGTTATGGAGTATATTCAAAGTAAATACAATGGTCAATGTATGCAATTAATGCCAAAAAAATATATATTTATAAAAATATCGTAACGGATATTTTTATAGACAAAATAATGTAGAAGAAAATATTCAAACTAAATAAAACAGTCAATGTATGCAATTAATTTGTATGTTTAAAATCCATAAAACATACTATTTTGAATTGAATTTTTAAAAAACTTCCATCTCAATTAGTTTAGTGGTGAAATTTTATCTTTTACCGTATCTCAATATTTTTTTCATCAATTTATTTTGTTGTTATGCACGTGAGGCCAAATTAATTTAAAGTATCACAAAAAGAAAAGAAACCACATGATCAGCATTTAACAAATTAAATTCTAAAAATTAATCTTAAAAAATTTACCAAAAATCAGAAAATGGAGGAAAAGATTCGAAAAAGATTTTATTTTAAAGGGATTTTTATGATCTTTCTCATGATGTAAATTTTATAACCCCCAAATTATCATTTTAAATGCAAACTTTAAAATAGGTTACAAAAAAGCAGCTTAAAAATTTAATTTAAAAAAATCTTAAGAATTTTTCAAAAATCTTTCTTAATACACTCCTACACTATAAGAAGAATTGCCATGCAAAATTTCAGGCCTTTAGGTCCAGTGGTTTGGTCTGTGCGTTATATGTCAGTCAGTCAGTCAGTTATGGGACTGTTTTACATACAAGGGGTGTTCAAATGAAAAGGTACGAAACGACACTGGAGGTATAATTGAAGTCTTTATTCAAAAGTAAATACCAGAGGCCTGAGCACAACTATCCCACTGTTTCACTCCCTAATGATTCCCTGTTCCCAGAATTTCTGTGGCTGTGACAAGAGCCAGTTCTTCACCGTGTCCTTCAGTTCGTCGTCCAAATTGAAGCAATTCCCTTTGAGATGTTTTTTTAGCAGACCAAACAGATGGAATTCACAGGACGACATGTCCGGGCTGTAGGGTGGATGCTCAAGCTGCTCCCACTTGAACTTGGCCAGTACACTTTGTGTGACCCTGTAGACATGTGGACGGGCGTTATTGTGGAGCAGAATGACTCCCTCCGTGAGCAGCTCAGGGCGTTTGCTCTTGGTGGACTTGCATAGGCTATGCATTGTCTCACAGTACACTTCACTGTTAATGGTTTTCCGTGCTCGAGGAATTTGATGAGTACTGGACCTCGGACATCGAAAAAGATGGTGAGCATCACCTTGCCTACTGAGGTCGAATTTTGCAATGTGAACGTCATGATGTCCTCACACGCACTGCCGCGTAAATTGGACAGAACACACAACTGCCTGTTTCTCTCCTGTGTCATGTGTGAGCGCCCGCGCATGCGTACAACCACGTCGGACACTACATTCGCGTCCCTAGATGTCTCACTATGTTATCCCAAAGTGGCATATTCAAATTTCCACCAGTTTGGTTGTTACACCGTTTCGTACCTTTTCATTTGAACACTCCTCGTATATAGATAATATTTTAATCTGTTACTGTACAGAAAAAAGTTTATAAACTTTTTCAATCTGTAATTAAGCTTTCCTGATAAAAAGGTTTAAAAATCTTGTTTTTAAATTGTTTCAAATCATTTTACTTATTGCAATATTTCTTTAAAATTTTAAGAATTTCACATCTCATATATTTTCCTTAAAGCATTATTTAAAAAAAAGTAAATCATAATTTTTTTAGGACCTCAATTCTTAATTTTTTGTCTGATACTTCTTAAAAGTTCACTGGTATTATTAAATCCTTTAAACTGATCTCTAAATTTTATGTTGATCTTTACAAAGTTTATTTTGGTTTTGGATGATTTTTGACTGTAAATATTGTTGGTATCTGTGTTTATTGCATCACAGCAAAGCAAATGTTTTTCCCACAGAGTTTGATTTTCTCTAATGATGTAATACAAAAAATGATTGACAAATTATTGCCAATGTATTAAGTCCAGCCCGTAACCAGTCATAGGGAAGCCCACAAAATAACTAAATTGTTTGCCAAACCTTTAAATTGTTAAAATGAAAATTGTGGTTGAAAAATCTTAAAGCAAATTTGGAATTTTTCAAAATGAGATTAGTCACACCCAGAGATGTAAAAAAGTGTTTGCTCCAAAGGCGGTTCCAGTCCAAAGATTTTGGGGAGGGGTGGCAACGTCGGCTCTTAGGGTTATATATATATATAAAAGAAATAAACATCCTCTCATTTTAAGTTTAAACTCATTTAGTATTAGATCTATGATTATGTCATTTTAGGCTATGGGGGAAAAAAAGAAAGCCAGGCTTTTTTTTTCGGTGGGGGGGGGGGTCAATTTCCCCTACTGCTCCCCCCTCCTTGGCCCTTGGAGCCACCGTTGATTTGCTCAGTGATTGTCTCAGTGAACCATACACCAACGCACCTCAGCCTGATGATAAACTACTGACAAGTTCAAAACATGTAGCTACCCTTTTTTAATTTATTGTAGTATTAAAGAAGTACTAGTTGGTACCTGTCAAAACATGAAATCTGGATAGTAAATAAATGTACTAATGCACAAATTATACTCAACACATCATTGCCAAATATTGAAAATCATAATATTAAGAATAGAGAAATACTTTAAAAAATTACTATTGAAACCAATAAAAAAAAATAGGGTTACTCAACAGCGCGAAATAAACAATTTCCATCAGGTTTAATTCTATGTCTCACAAACATAATTAAAAATAAAACTGGCAGACAGAGAGCTAGAGAGATTCCTCAGAATAAACATATTAATGTGTATATGCAGCCTTATGCTTAGTGAGTATCTAAAGCCAGATTTAAACATGTCACTAAGCATGTGCAGAAAGCAATATTTTAATTGTAAATTATGGCTAATCAATAGAAATTGCTGTTATAAAAACCAAATTTGTCATATCTACAGATTAAAATCTTTCGTTTAAGACCAAAATGAAGCAAATTGATGCAGTAGTTTTCTCTCACAGACTGCCCAAAGAATCGGCTTAGCAACTTAAATATGAGGTGGTGAAAGGCAAAGTGGTGCAAGTCACAGTTTCAACTTTTTTTATTTTAGGGCAAAAATATAATCTCCATGTTCAATTTATGGTGGAATTGCAAATAATTATTATTTGCAATATTATAATAATTATTATGAATTATAATTTGTTCAATTTATAGTGGAATTTTTTGTAGTTTTTGCAGTAAAACACTTTTGACTTACACCACTTGACTTACTGACTTACACCACTTTGCCTTTCATCGCCTCTTATATAGATTTTTTATTTAATTATTATCCACAAGTTTTCTGCAAGACATAATTTTTTACCTTTGTAATTTATCATTCTAACCAATTTTTTAGAATGATTGTGCATGGTGTAAAGCATGTGAAATACTGAAATACATTCTAGAAAAAGCTTTATGCATTTTATGAAATGTCCATAAAACTATCTCTACACATTTGAAAATTTCATGGAGAAAGTTCATGAATTTAGTTTTTACTTTTACAGAATGTGTTTTGATGCAATTTACTTTGTTGCTATGTAAAAAAGTATCAATCTCAGTTCTGATTAAAAGCCATATATGTATGTATATATATATATATATAAAGATATATATATAAAATAAATGGTATATAAATAGTACTATAGTATACTTATAGAATTTATCTTGTTGCAATTTAAAAAGTATCAATTGTAATGATAAAATAAATTGTATATGAGAATTCAGAAAAGTTATTATTTTTTTTACTTTGTATTGTAAATGTCAGGAATTGTATGAATTGATATGTTTCTGCATAAGAATGTATTTTAAATTTACAATTTTTCTTCTAGATATGTTGTCTGGACATTCCCCCCTGCTTTGAAATTTCTGTGTAGTTCAACTTTCTAAGGCAGTCATTTTTAATATTTCCTTTCCTCTTCTGTGATTTCTGTTGAGATTTAGCGGATCATAGTACTTGATTTACCCATCAGATCATGTGTCATGTTTTTGTTGTATATTATTGTTGACATCTATTGTTGCTTCTTGGTGGATTGTGTACTATGTACTAAATCAGTTTTATATCTGTAGTGTGGCTGCTTTTTTGACATTCTGTGTTTCCCGTAATTAATATCACTGTGCATTTCAATGTTAAATTTTCAAGAATGAATTTTAATCGTAGTTAAAGGTAATGGTTGCATTAAGCTGATTATATTTATGACAAAATTTTGTAATCTCTTCTAAGATTTTGTTGATGGTAGTTAAAATGAGTATTATCTTGTGATGAATTTTGATTGAAAGAATTATTTACATGGGTTATAATTTTATTGACATCATTTAGTGTGTGTTGCCAGTATTGTTGAACTTGTTAGTAAAATCAACCAAAATTGAATCTTGTAGATTATCTCTGATCCCAAATAATTGTTGATTTTAAATTTTGTGTGTTGCTTTTTATTCTTTTTGCCTATGCTGATGTTGCTAGATGTGTTTGTAGGAAACATATTAAGAGCTTATAAATTGTTTTATGAATTTCAGAGGATTGAGAAATTCATGTTATATGCTTTATGACTGATAGTTTTAGTTTGGCTGTGAAGAGAATGATTTATAATTTACTGTATATTATATATTTTACAGTAAAGTTGATTTATGTGATCACTAAATTTCTGGATATTGAAGGTATTGGACTGCTACTTTTCATGAGGTAAAAGAATAAATTCTATTCTGGATACTTTTTTTAATCATACAGTACAACCTCCCAAATCCGGAATCGTTCAGGACATGGCAATTCTGGATTTGGAAAATTTCCAGATTTAAGAAGTTTTAAATAACACTACAAAATTTAAAAAAAAAATAAACACACTTAAAAAAACATGTAAAATTGGTTTAATTATTAAATAAGCCTGAAGACAGAACATATAATTACATTATAATTTAAACATTTCAGTCAATAATGTCTGTTGCTTTAGTTTCGGCTTATTAGAAATTATTTTTTCTCGAATCCTGTATACTCCCATAATTTCATGTTTTGAGATAAATTACGCTGTTCTAAACATAATATTGTTTTATTTAATGATTTTATCAGGTCTTCCATTGACATTCTTTCGTTTTCGGGGCATTCTGAATCTCTTTCATGATTGCTATCATCATAATCTTTTTTATTTACCACACTATCAATAATTTCAGAATCGCTTGGAGAACCGACGATCGGCACATTTTTGTCGATGTCTAAAACTTCCTGTATGTCTGATTTATACAAGTTAATGTTACCTTTATTTCCCCATTCTACTAATTCTGCTATTTCAACTTATTTCCCAGACACTTGAAAGCCTTGAAAATTGCTGCTGTCACTTCCTTGAAAGAAAAGGTTTTTTGTAACCGATCATTTTGGTAGCGACATCCATCGGTAAAATGGAAAAGTAAAATTGGCCATTTATTAAAATGTTCAGGATTTGGGGGGGTTTCCGGATTTGAGACATCTGGATGTGGGAGGTTGTACTGTATAAGATTAAAATTGCTTTTTCGTTATTCCTCAGTAGGAGTTTAAAACCTTTCTCCCTCATTGCAGTACAGTATTTAATTTTTATTATATGATATATTCACCAATTTTTAAGGATTTTAGTCATTTTTTAGGTCATGTGTAATATACATGATCAATTATCTATCTACTCCAATTTTTTTTTTCTGTTCTATTGTAGGTGAGACTATAATTTTTATATCTGATGTATGTTAAGTTCACTTTTTATTGTTTGCAAGGGAAAGGATATAAAAGTTTATTTTTCTCCTTTCTTCAATAGAAATCATATACACAAATTTTTCTCATTTACTGAAGACTTGAATTTTTTGGTTTAATTTTCTAACTGTGATCTTTCCAATTTCTGTGTTCCATTATTTTTTTTTCTTATAAAATCTTTGCTTAGATACACAAGTTTGCTGAGATAGAGGAAAATAGATTATGTAAAGAATTTTACGCTATATTTTATCATTGCAATTTTGTTTTAAAGTAAATTCAGCAGTTAATTGTACAGTTTAGCCCTTACGTAGGAAAAGACTGTGTCACTCCAAAAACTAACCAGCAGTTGATTGTCCTAACCAGTGATCACCATTAATTCATATTAACTGATTTTAACTATGATGGTGTTTGTGAAAAAAAAATATAGCTCTTCTCTCTCTTTTTTTTTTTTTTTTTTTTTTTTTGTAATCTATTGTACCACCAATATAACATTATATAGTTTTATATTTCTGTAGAAGAACATGAAAAACTACTCAAAATTGTTTAAGAATCAGTTCCTCCATGTATGTATTATGTAAATTATGAATTTATTGTAATCATTTCTCCAACCTTTTCTTGTATTAATGAGTTGTATGTAAGCAATAGACAAAGTATTTTAAGTATTGCAATTACAGTGTTTCAATTAAACAGAAGTTTGATCACTAATGTATCATTCCCTAGCCTAATTGGCATGAACTTTTGTATTACAGACTTTTCTGGTAAAAGTCTACTTGTATTAAGTTATTCTTTTCTAACTTTTTTGTTTTCCTGAAAACTATTTTTAATATTATAAATGAGAAATAAAAGTAATTTTGTTTCGAAAATTTTGTTTCACTTTTTATTGTAAGCATTATACTTATTCACACAGACTTTCAAATTTTCCTTCCTCCCTTCTTTTTTTTTCAATATTCTTAACCTCTTTTTAAAATCTGAAATTTAAATTTTGTTGAATCTGCAGCGAATTTTCACTGGGTTCATATAGAATTTTATTTTCAATTTTCTTTTAAGAAAATCTGTAGTTTTGTTGAAATTAAAGCTAATTCATTCCAGTCATCCATGTTTTTATTTTTTGTGAAAAGATTGACCCCAAGATTGTTGAAACTGCAGTAAGTTTTCACTGTGTTTATATAGAATTTTTTTCCCCCAATTTTCTTTGCAGAAAATTGGTAGTATTGTTAAAATTAAAACTAATTTATTCCAGTCACCCATGGTTATTTTTTGAAATTTTTGTGAAAAGATCGACTCCTAGAAGGATTAATTGTAGATGGATACAATATCTGAAAACTTGTTTACACATAAATAGATTCTCATATAAATGAGAGTACAGTTTTAGAAATCTTAATTCTGCGTTCTCCAAGGCATGCTAGGGTATATTAGAATTCATCTGTATACAGGGTTCCCACCTATAACCATTACACCCCCCTTAACTTCTAAATATTGACAGCTTAGGCCATAAAGTTGGTGTCTAGGTAGAGTAAAAAGGCTATGTGCTACTCGATGAGACAACTTACAATACCATCTATTGACAAATTTTGGAATTAGTGTTTTTATCTCAAAAACAGTACAAGATACGGGAAAAAAAGTCAGTTACAAAGTTGTTCAGCATCATCCATTTAGTAAGAAAAGACACCTTGCACACATTAATACTCAAAACAGAATGTAAAAAATTAACATTTGTTTGGTCGCAATTTTCAACACTATGGTATTGTGAAATGCGAGCAAAGCTCGAAAAGACCTCCTCATGGACTAAATACCATAATTTCAGCCATAAATAGTTCAGCCATAGTATAATTTCAGCCATAGTATAATTCAGCCACCATAATTTCAGCAACATAAATAAATGATCCTCTAGATGGGGAAGTGTCTCAGTTTCTTTCTTCCACTCTTTATGACATGACAATTTTCGAAATCATGACCAAACAAATGCTCATTTTCTACATTCTGTTTTAAGTATTAATGTGTGCAAGGTGTCTTTTCTTACTGAATCGATGTTGCTGAACAACTTTGTAATTGACTTTTTGCTGTATCTCGTACCGTTTTTGAGATAAAAATGCAAATTCCAAAATTTGTGGATAGATGGCGTTGTAAGTTGTCTCATCGAATAGTGTGTAGCCTTTTTACTATACCTAGACACAAACTTCATGGTCTTAGCTGTCACCGTTTAGAAGTTAAGAGGGGGGGGTGTAATGGACATAGGTAGGAACCCTGTATACGTAAAGTGTTAGTGATTGGTGCATAATTATGTCATTTTTTAAAAATTAAAGCAATAGCACATAGACATACATGGATGTATCATGGTCATTCAAGCGACATGTTTAGTGATTTGTTAATTTTTTTTTTTTTTTTTTGGTAGGCTTTTGATATTTTCATTGCATGTAAAATATGTCAGTAATTTAACTTGCAAATAAAAGGAAAATCTAATTTTATGATTTTCAAAGCTGAAATTATTAAGTGCTTAGTTAAAAATCTTTACTCTGTTCTTAAATATGATACGATTTCATGGTATAAAAAAAGTAGCAAAGCTACGTTTGTAATTGCTCTTAAAAAAATTGGTAGAGAGTACATGTCACATGGATAGATAATTACTGGTTTTAGTCCCAAATTTTAACGTAGGATTACATTCCTCAATAACGATCCTTCGGAGAGAAAAAAAAAATATCTTGTGTCAGGAGTTATGATTTTGACAGCATGACAAACCCAGTAGCAGTAAACAGTTAAATAGAAAAGTACCAAAATGCGTAAAAAAAAAGAGGTAGTTTCGTTAGAGGAGACTACCTGAAATATTTTTTTTATGATTTAAAACCTCATAAAATATGTAGTAACCTCTTAAAATTAGTTATTTTTGTGGATTTAAGATATTTTTTAATCTTCAGGTTGTTTGTTCTCTACTAGTGTGTACAATGATTATTGTGTACCTTCCGTGAGTATCAATATTGTTATGACATTTTACTGAATGAGTTGAATTTAAGAGTATATTTAATTTCAGAATAAAAGTACTTTTGTAGCATTGGAATACCAACAATATTATTCAACCAGCCCCTAAAGAAACCACTCATTTCGGACTTTAACTGTCCCAGAACTATTGCTTCTACAATAGCTAGACTAAGAACTAATCACTTTAAGGATATGAAAAACCTTAAAGTGATTAGTTCTGACAGCACAAAATCCTTTATCAACTGTAGAAATTGTCCAGATACCCAGCTTGCTCCAGAGCATAATCTTGAAATGTCCAGCTATTGTGGCTGCCCTTTTCAAATTTGTTTTATTTCCGCAAAAACTCCTCTACAACGCACAGGCACCTGATCTAGCAGCTGCTGTTATCTAGGCTTTTGGTTCTATTTAAGACTTTTTCTTCTGAACGATTCATAGATATGGCAACAATAACAACTACAACCAATAATATTCACCCAAAGGATGATTTTTGTTTCCCCGACTCATTTATCAAATTTTTAATTTCACCTTGAAAAGAAGTGTTAGGAGAGTACAAAAAAAAAAATCAAAAAATCAAACTTTTAAATAAAATAATCATATTGATTAACACAATCTATCCAGTTAGTCTGTATTTCTTTGATTTACACAATAAAATAATTAAATTTCGTATCAAAAGTTATAAGAAATAACGTTTTTTTAACTGGCAGTTATTTCACTAAAAGTGACAAATTCAAGCACTGAAAATACTTTATTAGCTTAAATGCTTATTATGGTTTAAAGAAAGTACCTTCTTACCTAAGTGAAGCTTGTCAATACGAAAATTTTCATGTCTCTTTCATTGCTATTCAAAACCAGCTCTCAAGTCTGCTTTGTTCTGGGCACCTATTTTATGTGAAGATTGATTTTTTTTTTTTTAAATAAAGCATTAAAAAGTTCTTTGAAAATAAAAACTTTCTATATAGAATTTCCCTTTAGTAACATGAGTTTTAATAATTGCAATACTATGGGTTTAAAATAAAACTTTTCTGCCTTATGGACTCAAATATTTCAATTATTATTCTTACATTATGCTAGCATGACTGTTGTAAAACAAAAATAATTTGATTTCAACTTTAAGTTTGACTAATAATTGTCTGTAAAGTGTAAATTTGTACACTGCATATGATTTGTTTAACAGAAGTAAAAATAAATTGAATATTTTACTTTTTAAAAATATTTAGGGAAGAAACTTTATTTTGAACTTGGAATTTAAAAGATGAACATTTCCAAGCACTCTTGGAAGCTTTTAACTGTTTGCTTGTGTGTTCTCTTCTGATTCGATGGAAGTTATAAAAATTAATTATAAGCTTTAAGTATGCAAGAACGATATATAAAATATTTTATTTTTTCAGTATTTTCTTGTAACTGTCAAGTATGCAGTGGTGCTACATTTGATGGTGTTCTATTTGGTGCCAAATTTAGATGGTGTTTTCAGTAGTCAAGTGCTACCTTTTTTGAGGGTTGCATTTCTATGTAGAGTATTAGTGTGAAGTTAAACGATTTAAGAAAATGTGTTTAAGAGTATTAGCAGGTGATCTAAATTCATATAACTGTTAAATTTGTGATAATTCTCGTAGAGAAAGAATCCATTATGCGAAGAAACCCCATTTACTGACTACAAATTTTCTCATTATATATAAAAGATAAAGCATTTATATATTTTTACTTCATAATTATTAGTTCTATTCTTCTCTATTTGTTAAAAAAAATACTTGAAGCAATTCAGAGAAGAATCTGGACCGATTTTACACTTTTTAAAAACTGAAAGATTACTCATGTGAAGCAGTTAATATCAACATTGGAGTTTTCCCTCCCATAAAATGTAACAAGCAGACTTTTTAAACATTTGTGATGTAAAATGTCATTTTAAACCAAGAAACACACAAGCCAAATGCCAGAGTGAAATGAAGTATTTGCCTGGTTGTTTCTTATAATGATTGTGATAAAAATTGATATAAAAAAACATGTTTGCAAATAGCCATGAGAAATTATTTCGTTTTACGATTAAAAGTTTTTCATTTTTACTTGATAAAAAATAACTATGTCCTTTTTCTAAATATATTTCTATTTTCAAAACAGAAATGTGTAATTCATTGACTGCAATGGTACTATGACAAACAGTTTAATTTTTCTCTTCTTTTGGTCAGGCCCTGATTTTCCATTAGGCCCAGGCCTAGGGACCCCTAAAAATTTTAATTTTAAAAGGAAAAAAGAAAAAATTCCCAATTAAAATTTTTTTAATTTTACCTTTTTTAATAGCAATTTTTTTATAATATCCTTTCAAATTTGACTGATTGATTGGTTCATCATATGTATAGTTATATGTATAGTTCATCATAAGTATGTTATAGTGTATGTAAGGGATTAATAAGTTTTTCTGGTTGCATTGTATTGGTGGTTTAATGATGAAGTTAATATGTTATATTGCTTTTTGTTATTTGATAATGTTCTAGGCTTCTACACTTCAAATAATCAATTCTACACTTCAAATAATCAATTCTTGGTAAAATGGTACTTTCACAATGACTCATGATTATGTTTTGTGTGTGTCAATTCTGGAAATTTTACGCCCACATCTGTGTTAGGGGGCCCTCATCCTGAGTTGTGCCTATAGTCAAGAATTTTGTAAATCGGGCCCTTCTTTTGGTTGAGTTATGATTGGCATATCCATACTTTCTTGGGATGCTTTTTAATCAAGTTTCAAATAGTTCATTCAAACATGGAAACACGTTCGTTATGATGTAAATTAAATATAAGTAATCCAACAAGTTAGGAATATACAATGATACAATTTATTAATTTATTTTGGATAAACTCCATGCTACATCAAAAGCAGTCATATGTGTGTTATTTTCAGCATCAGAAATCTTTCAAATTCAAAATATCTTGTCGCTGAATATCAGCAATGATATGATAGATAAACTGCCCGGAGCAGTCTTAAGTACCTTTGTTGCTTCGAGGTCGTCTGTTGCTAGTGGATCCCTTACAACTTCGTTGGTGTATTTCAAGCCTGTCAGGGAAGAAAGTACGAGAGCAACGCGGGCATGGGACTAATTGTTGCAAGTGACTTTCCCACGCGTTGTCTCCCAGTTCAATGAGGCTTGCTACATCATCATCTGAAACAGAAATAGCGAAAAGAAATCTATTAATTGAACAGAATCAGGAGTCTATTATACAGGTACGCAGCGGATTTAATATTCTTTTTAATAATCTGCATAAATTTAGGGTTAGGTAAATTAGCATCCGTCTGGTAGTTATATGTTTAAAGGCATAACCATATTTATCGTATCACACCCGCTTCATAAAAGCAGTGTCAAAAAGTGGATTTGTTGGACGTAGCCGAATAATAAGCTGATTTTTTAGAGCGTACAAATAATTTTTTTCTGTAATGGAATTAAAGCGGAATAATAACACGGAAACACTTATTGGAGAAGTTTGTCCACATCCTCTCTCCTACTGATGATGTGGACAAACTAAACAAGGACTTGCCTTAATGAATTTATTATATATATATAAGCATATGGTATTTACTAAACTAAACTCATGGCACAACAGTCCGCAGTGGACCAAGGCCGGCGATACCCATCTCCGCTTTCTTGACCGTGGGCTTTGGGTGCCATACAGCATATGTCTCAGTCAGGTGGTCAACCTGACGTGGGATCCCCAGAGTTTAGTTCCCAAGCAAACTTGGTCCTCATCGACCCACTCAAGGGATGGAAGGCTGAGTCGACGTTGCCCAGTCACAGGATCGAACCCTGGACCTGTGGTGTGGCAGCTTGAAGCTTTTAACCACCACACCACCGGGCGTCATGGTATTTACAGTATCTACATGTTATGAATCTGATCTTTTCCCAAGGCCAACCATCTTGGCGAACCGAAACTTCTTATACCCATGTCTTTTGAATCGACGCGCGTGCGCGGATTCTCCACTTACATTAATGCAGTGACATCTGTTGGCGGTCTATACAAAACCGTACACTTATTTTAAACCATTCGAAGCAAGCACATCTTTGATGCCTTAAGCTGCAGCACAAGTGGTTGTATGACTGAATACTACTTTTTAGACCAAGCAGTAAGGAAGTCTTTAGTTTAGTCGGGACCTTTAAGATTTCGCTTCTGTTAAATATGCGGGTGTGTTCTTATCAGACTTTTTACTTTATGTATCATCATCTTTATGCCAACTTCAAATCATCAGAACTTGGTAAACGTGATATATACGACTGATATAGACCCTAATTCTTTAGTATGGGAAGACAAAAATATTCACGAACGTCATTCCTTTATAACAAAATTCCTTACATTGGCAAAAAACTATTTTACAGAATTCTCAAAAATTAGGCTAGAATACTGGGGCCATTAGTAACATATAAAGACCTGTCGAGAAAAATATACCTTTGTTCTACGAGATTGCCCTTTTCTTCCAAAATCTCCCCACTAACACAACTGTAACGTTCTGTAATTTATATACTAATGTCAGCGCAGGGCCGGCGCTAGGGGCGGGCAAGCCGGGCCCCTACCTGGGGTGGCAAATGGGCTGTAAAATTAACTAGTTTATGAAGAAAATGATTAAACCAAGATGCATTTGAATACTTATTAAAAATTAATAGGTGGAATTTTAACAAAATTTGCTTTTAATATGTTTTACGGACTAATTTTTGTTATAAAGGGGCGGCATTTTACCTTTTTGCCTGGGTCGGCGAAACTGCTAGCGCCGGCCTTGGTCAGCGCAATGTTGTTGAGGAAATAAGCCCGATAACTTACCAACGGAGAGACTCGTAGTTTTCCTTGGCTCATCTTGCTGTTCTTCGTCCGCTAGTTTCTTATTCTCTTTCCTCCACTTTTTGAGGCACTGTTGTTCATGCATGGGCAGCACCCAGGATCCGTAGTTGCGATTGCACACATAGCAAGGCAGATACAAAGGTGCGGGTTTAGGCTCTTCCTGAAAGGAGACAACAATTTGTATTCCGGATCACCTCGAAAATTGCAAAATATTGCTACTAAGTAAGAACTAAGTTTTAACAAGGTTTTGCTGTTTGTGATGTCTGAAAAATGTATTATAGAGCGAAATTATGCACTACACTGTATACAGAATGATTATTCGACGTCAAATCGGAGTGAATTTTACGCTCTGAAAATTGGGCAGGAAATACAACATATGTAACCATTACTTTATAATTTTAAAGGCGTTTTCTTTACCTAGAATTTAAGGTTTTTAAGGCCAGTTAGTACTAAAACTAGGGGGAAAAAAGTAAGGAATTCAATAATTTTTTTTTTTCAAATACACTGTATTGTGTCTAAAACTCATCAGCTCTAAAAAGTCGAGTAGTCTAGATATTTGCCTGCAACTAGGAGGTGTGTGTGTGTGTGTGGGGGGGGGGGGGAGAGTTGACCTTAACCCATTCCTCTGTATTAAATTCTGTTGCACTAGTATACAGTGCTAAAAGGGGATCATTCAAACATCACATAAAGATAATTTTTCTTTCTACGTAATCTGGTAAAACAACGAATTCTCGAACTGTGTATTACACGCTGGTATAAAGAATCAACAATTTCCACAGCGGACTATTGAAATGTTTAAGCCAAATGCTGACAATGGCAAATAAAGAAAAATCACGATGCTGTTATAAAGCAACAACGATTAAAAAAATATATATATAGTGGATGATTGAAATAATTATGCCTAGCGCTGCACTGGCAAGTAAAAAAAAAAAAATAATAATAATAAATGCGAGTCATTTTAAAAGCTGACATTTTGATTCATACGTATAGGTAAAATGACATGAAGGTATGATATTTTACCTCAGAGTAAAATGTGAATTACGCAGGGGAAATTGACAGTTTCAAGAGCTTAATAAAATAGAAAAATGTTGGGTGTTTCCCAATTTAAACTCAATCAGTGGATAAGTTTCTACTTTGTACGCGAAGTATTTAAAGTAGCGCAAGATTATCATTCACAGCACATAACAGGAGATGTTGCGTGCTATACTTGTAATTAACATTGAATCTTTTATTTAAGTGCTGGTGGCTTAATTGTGCCTAAATGTAGTTGTAGACTAGATAGTGATAGCTCGTTGATTATGTGGATGTGGTCACATCTTTGTTTCTGTATAAAAAATTAAACCTACTTAGAAATAGGTCAACTACAATATACAGCGTCAAAATGAGCTGAAATCCACGGTCGTAGAAATTCCTGACTGAAGGTGAAGATAAACGTGACCATCGACACAAAATAATAGTATTCAATAAGGCTGGTATGAGCAAACATTTGGGCATTATGAGAATCCAATAATTTTCACTAATAGTGAACATCAGAGCCGTAAGTAAGAAATAATGTATTTTTGCTTTAATCTAAGCTGTTACTTTACACATTTAAATAAGATTTTAAAATGGTCGATCCAAAGTTACGAAATAATTAAAAAGTGAAATAAATGCATCAATATGTATATATATACAAGATCCGCCCATAAAGTAACCGGACAATTTTTTTATAAATAAGAAAAATATGACTCACCTTCAAATACACTGCTGGCCACCCAAATTGAAACACCAAGAAAGACAAGAGATATCACAACAAAATTTATTTTGTAGATAACATGTTGACCAAGTATCAAATGATTAAATTTATAGACTTCTGTGAAGTGTGGTTCCTGCCAAAATCAGTAACCAGAGTAGCCGCCATTGTTGGAGATCACCGCTGCCACACGCCTCGGCATTGATTCAAAGAGACTTTGGATGAGTTCTTGGGGTACAGCAGACCAAGCAGCTTCCACACGTTGCCAAAGTTGATCTGCTGTGGCAGCTGGGGATGGAATCTGGGTCAATCGTAGAGCAACCATGGACCACATGTTTTCTATCGGCGAAAGATTCGGAGAGCGAGGCGGCCAGGGAAGCAATTCAATTTGGCGATTGACGAAGAACCGTTGGACAATGCGTGCCACGTGTGGTCGCGCATTATCCTATTGAAATATGGCTGTGGGCAAGCCCTGAAGGTAAGGAAGGACAACTGGCTCCAACACCTCGGAGATGTAGCGCTGGCTGTTTAAAGTACCGGCAATGCGTACTAGAGGTGTGCGAGAGTGATATCCAATACCGCCCCATACCATAATACCCGGTGCAGGACCAGTGTGGCGGTGCATAACGCAGCTGTTCAGCATCCTCTCTTCACGGTGTCTCCAGACTCGAATGCGACCATCGTGGTGTTGCAGACAGAAGCGTGACTCGTCAGTAAAGACAATTTCATTCCATTCTGCCGTCCACATCCTTCTGTCATCGCACCATTGGCGGCGGAGACGTCTGTGGTTCTGCGTCAAGGGTAAACAAAGCAATGGACGTCTTGCGGACAGACCACTCTGCTGTAAACGGCGTCGAATGGTACGCGCAGACACTGGATGATGCGTTACAGACTACATGTGCTGTGCTATGGTTCGTGATGTGACTGAGCGATCCGTCACTGCCATGCGCACAATTTGCCTGTCATCGCGTGAAGTGGTGCGCTGAGGTGGATGCGATCGAACATGCCGGTCCGTCGTACCCTCCTGCATCCAACGATCACATATCCGCATTACAGTTGTTTGGTTTCGTCCAACACGACTACCGATTTCCCTGAAAGATAATCCACAATCTCGGTAGGCCACTATCCTTCCTCTGTCGAACTCGGATACTTGATCAAAAGATGATCGCTATTTTCGACGAGGCATAATTGATCGTTTTTTTTAAAAAACCACAAGAAAAACACAACTGCCGAACTTGAAATCGTCGAAATCTCCAAGCCTTAAATAGCGCTTTGAAGTGGCGCCACAGGCGCGCGTGATGTGCGTCTGAGCTGAAATTCTAATCATTTGCATATCTCACCTCCGCTAATGCATGTTATAAATTTCATGTTATTTGCATGTTTCCTTCAGGGTGTTGCATTTACAGTGGCCAGCAGTGTAAATTTATCTCCTTTAAAATAATAGCAAAAGGAGTCTATACAATTTTTCCAATGTTTCTTCGAGTCATCGAAACACTGTTTATAGGCGTTGGATCTAACCGTTCGCAAAATACGCGTAACATTTGATGTAATATTCGAGGCGTTTTCAAATCTCCGTCCTTTCATGGCCATCCTAAGCTTCGGAAAAAGGAAAAAATCAGCTGGCGATAAGTCGAGAGAATATGGTGAGTGATTTATCACTGTAATTGAATGATTAGAAAGATATTGTTGTACAGAAATTGCTGTATGGGGCCTGGCATTGTCGTACAAAGGAAACCATTGCTCAGAATCAAACAGTTCCTTCCCAACTTGCCTTATGTTTCTCGATCGAAAAAGCACCTCCTTGTAAAAATACTGATTAATTGTTTGATTTTCAGGAACAAATTCGTGGTGAATAAGTCCTTTGTAATCAAAAAATGCAAAATCCACGAAAGGACAGAGATTTGAAAACGTCTCGAATATTAAAAATCAAATGTTACGCGTATTTTGCGAACGGTTAGTTCCAACGCCTATAAACAGTGCTTCGATGACTCGAAGAAACGTTGGAAAATTTGTATAGACTCCTTTTGCTATTATTTTGAAGGAGATAAATTTATTTGAAGGTAAGTCATATTTTTCTTATTTATAAAAATTTGTCCGGTTACTTTATGGGCGGACCTTGTATATATATATATATATAGTGAACGCTCGTTAATTCGAACTCAAAGGTTCTCAGAAAAAAGTTCGAATTATCCGAAGTTCGAATTATCCGATGTTAAGAGAAAATATATAACTTTAAAAGTGTATCACTGAAGAAGAAAAATCTCCTAGTATGTATAACCCCAGAAAACATATTATACTCTGTTATCTAAAATTATACATATTAAAAAGCAATATAGATTTACCTTAATCATAAAATGAAGCAGAAGATATGCAACAGAAAGTAAACTTTAATTAAAAATATGAATTACACTTTTGGGAAAAACTGTAAAATGGATGTTTGGTTTTGTTTATGATGTTTACATTGGTCAGCCAGCTTCTCGATTTGAATTAAACATTTCAATTCATTTTCAGTGGAAGGTTCCATCTGAATAAATGCTTTCAGAGTTTTAATAGAGTCCATTATGACTTGATCATTAGTACGCTTAACCAGTGGCGCACCCAGGGGGGGCCCAGGGAGCCCTGGCCCCCCCCAAAGAAGTAGAAATATTGATTTTGCATTATAAATATTTGTATTCGTTCATCTCGCCCCCCCCCCATGCATTATAAATATTTTTATCCATTCATCTCGCCCCCCCCCCCCAAGAAAAAATCCTGGGTGCGCCACTGCGCTTAACAGTCTCTGCATTCTCATATGATTTCGATAAGGTCTCTTCTATTTCATCTTCTCGGATAGTTTTTATTATGTCATCATCGCTCAGTTTTCCATAGACTTCCACGTCCCTTACATATTCAGAAAAAAGTAACGTTATCACCGTTAAATATTTTGAATTCAGATCTTCTTTTTCAAATCTGTATCAATATCGTCACATTCTTCGATATGATTATTCTCTTCGGCGTGCATGAATTTAGCATGACGAAAGCTATTACTAATTGTGCTTTCTTTAACATCATCGCATGCGGCGTATAGATCATTCATAACTGTCAGCATAGTAATGTTGTAATTTTCACCACAATCTAAACAAAAATACAATAGCCACTAACGTTTAGCGGAAATGCATTAGTCTAGGAATGCAGGCATGTGCCTCTTTACGCAGAAAATAAATACAGATGATTTTGACACACAAAATAATAAATACAGCGTGTATTTTCTCCTTAAACGAAGAAAAAGAAATTTAATTTGTCAAATTTTTAGTTCGAATTAAATGAAGTGATAAAAATTTAGTTCGAATTAATGAGATATTTTTAACATTAATCCCAATATAAGTTTTTGGGGCCTTTGGATTAGTTCGAATTAACCGAAAGTTCGATTTAACCGAGTTCGAATTAACGAGCGTCCACTGTATATACATACTATCTACCAATGAGTATTTGGACACCTGTGATAGAAAAGAAAAACCAAATTTATTCATATTCAATAGTTGGTAGAGCCTCCATGAGAGGCAATCACAGCCTCAAACCTCCGGGGCATGCTATCCACAAGTCCTTGTATCACGGCTAGTAGAATTTTCTTCCACGTTTGGAGATGACATGTAAGTTTCTTCACCGATTTTGGACGGTTGTTGCACCCCTTAATTCGGCGATCCAACTCTTCCCAGAGGTTCTCGATAGGGTTCAGTTCTGGACTCTGGGCAGGCCAGTCCCTTCGGTTAACCCCATTGTCACCATACGAATCCATGGTGGACCTCGCAACATGACAGCTAGCGTTGTCATCTTAGAAGTAACATGAGGCCTACCCGTAAAACTGCCACAACGTAGGAAGCACACTGTCATCCAAAATAGTGCAGTAAGCGTCGGCGTTGAGCTTACCATGAATTGGTACCAAGGGTCCCAGTCCATACCAGGAGAAACACCCCCAGACCATAATTCCACATCCGCCGAACTTTACTGTGGGCACAATGCATTCTGAGAGGAGGCGTTCTTCAGGCAGACACCAGACCCAAACCCTGCCATCCGAACGGTAGAGGGTGAACCTTGATTCTTCGCTCCAGAGAATCCGTTTCCACTGATCTACGGTCCACTTTCGCATAGGCCACTGTCGATTTTGGTTATTTCAGCTCGCTAGATATGTCCCTTAAGGATCGGCCATTTCTGTAATACCCGACGATTACACTCTCTCGAAATCTGATAACTCAGCACTTCGTGGCATCTTGCATGCGACTAATGGCACTGTTGTTTCCTACACGTCCTTCCTTTTATTTAACAGCGGAGGGCGTGACGTTTATCAGGACCGCAGATATTGCATGGGTGTCCAAATACTTATTGGTAGATAGTGTGTGTGTATGTATATATATATATATATATATATATACACATGATCTATCGTTTTGCAAGGGACCAACTGAACTGAACGATAAATGCGGGAAAACGATGATTTGGAAAATGATCGATCGCGACTCCACTATATATACACAGTATGTCCACTAAAGTCCCTTCCCACCCTCTAAACTTCGGAACGGCTGCTGCTATATTCATAAAAGTGGTGTCTAGGTATAGTAAAGTAGCCATGCGCTACTGAATGAAACCACTTACCACGCCACCTGGTGGAAATCTGCGGAGTTAGCATTCCTATCTCGAAAACGGAATGAGATAGGGGAAAAAAAGTGATTTACAAAGTTGTAGAAAATCATCGATTTAGTACGAAAAGATACCTCGTAGACATTAATGAGAAGACTACAACCGTTAAAACGCGCATTTGTTTTTTCGTGATTTCCTCAACTGTGACGTGACAAAAGGATCTGAGAAAGGAAAAAAACTAATTTTAACAATATACCTTTATTTTAGATGTTAAAACTTCTCACCGTCAGCTGCAATATACATTTGAATCCTCGTTTGAATCTCACGTTGCACACGCTGGAGCATTGAGCGTGACACGTTGGCACAAGCGTCCGTAATGCGTCGTTTAAGGTCCTGCAATGTTTGTGGAGGAGTCGCATACACCTGCTGTTTCAGGTAAAAGTCCACAGGAAAAAGTCCATTGGAGTCAGATCAGGCGAACATGGAGGTCACTCTTCGAAACCTCCATACCCAATTATTTGGTCCCCGAATTCCTTGACGAAGTACTGCTTCACTGGCGATCTCAGCTTTGGAATACTCAGCCATGACTACGAGCATCAACATACTACAACCCCAAGAAGATGTCTCTTTTATAGCTGTCTCAGGTGAACAGGCGTGACGTTTCTTACGTATTTGCATACTGCAAAAATTTCGAACACCAAGCGCAAGTTGCGTTGAGTTGGTGCGACATTATTTTACACGATCTACGTACTGTCTACTCTGTTTATAAAGACAATCAATACAAGGATGAAACCCTCGAGGTTTGAACCGCGGTCCTTTTGATTGGGGATCAAAAGCGATATTCCACTGTGCACATTGTGGTGTCGTGTTTTGCCCGAAAGATAATCATATCTCCTTTCCTTCAAGTTTCGTGACGTCACAGTTTAGGAAATCACGAAAAAACAAATGCGCGTTTTAACGGTTGTAGTCTTCTCATTAATGTCTACGAGGTATCTTTTCGTACTAAATCGATAATTTTCTACAACTTTGTAAGTCACTTTTTTTCCCTATCTCGTTTCGTTTTTGAGATAGCAATGATAACTCCGCAGTTTTCCACCAGATGGCGCGGTAGGTGGTTTCATTCAGTAGCGCATGGCTACTTTACCATACCTAGACACCACTTTTATGAATATAGCAGCAGCCGTTCCGAAGTTAAGAGGGTGGGAAGGGACTTTAGTGGGCATACTGTATATATATATATATATATATATATATATATATATATATATATACTAGAATCATGAAGTAATCGATTTAGAGTAATCTTCAGGATAGACACAACATGGCACTGGACAATCCTTTAAAAAATATAGGAAGGTAACAACCCTACGTATGTATATGTATGTACTAAAGCTTAAAAATTTCATTATTTGCTGTAGTTTGGGTACATATGAAGCTCAAAACACACCCCAAACAAAAATTGTGCCCGTGCCAATGGCAATGTGTTAAGCGCTGATTGGCATTCGAATTGCTAAGTGGGAAATAAATAATTTTTTTTTCAATAGATGCTCGCTACTAAGAAACTCACCCCGTCCGTGGACGACGCCGACTGTTCCCTGAGAGAGGAGGCCCTCTTCAGGGGCCTGGGGCTCTGTTTTCCCTTGCACACCCTCCTGTGCACCGGCATCCGCTCCGGGAAGAAGGTTCGGCTGCAGAGGGGGCAGGGGATGAGCTGCGACTGGACAGCCGACCACGCGGGATCGTCCTCGTCGCTGGCAGGGGAGCAGGCGAGCGGGGCGTTCTCCTCCGGTCGTCTGGGGGGCAGCTGGCGCAAGTTCGGCGTCAGAGAATTGTTCGTCTTCTTCCACGTCTGAAATGGGGAAGTATAGATATGAAATACGGTGATAAAAATTCAATAAGAAACAGGAAATAAACGAACACCCAAGAAAAGGAAATCTGCAAAGCACTTACGCTTCTAGTTTGGTTATCTGTAATTTATGGCAGTAAAAACGACGCACAATATTACCGTATTTGTAGGAATTCAATACGGTTGATGTGAGGGGGAAAAATCTAATGCAAATTTCTTTTAAATCTGTGCTCTAATGGCAAAATGTTATAAGAAACTTTTCTTTAAAAAAAATTGAGTCTTTCACACATTCCGGATTTCGTTCGCCGATATTTTCTATTTACTGTAACTACCGTAAGTAATCTAATATATAAAAATGAATGTTTGTATCTCTGTAATTGTATAGAAATCCACAGTTTAGGAGCAACGATCGTGAAATTTTACATACAGGCGTCTTTAAAAACAGCCGAGGGTCTGAAGAACTTCAAAAATCGAAATTAATTACCGTTGATTTTTAATTAATAAAAAACCAAAAATTTTGAAACTAAATGTAAGATGTTACACTTTGTGGAATCACCCCTCTGAATATGGCGCCCACGTTAGGGTTAGCTGGAAAACAGCGAGCGAAAAGATAAAAATAAATAAAATCAAAAAGTTTCAAGTTATATATTAAACCAGAATAATAAATGAAAATAATAATCTTTCAAGTCAGATTTTATACTCTAAAATAAATCGGATCCAACGGCATATTGACACTATCACACGCGATGGAAAATTCCAATCAATCACGCTAAGTGTCACAAGATCATTTTTAATCGCTACTGCAACCCCCCCTCGCTTATGTCTTTGTGTCTATTGAAGAGTTAAAGACTAAGCTTCTATCCTGCTAACTTATTTCTAACTTAAAACTCCTCTTACTCCATAAATACATGTATATTCATCAACCCATAGCAACTTTCCAGTAATTTTAGTACAAATATTCTCCTATTTACACTAAACACCAGCATGTTATTGTGGCGCATTCGGTAAGAGCGTTCATTTACTACACTACACGACGCGGGTTCGAATACGGATCGTACAGATTTTGCTAAACCTGTATTTTCAGCTTTTTTATGGAGGCTTTTTTGTTTCAGCTTTTATTTTATTATTTTTTAAATTATTATTATTATTATTATTATTATTTATTATTTTTTTAAATTATTTTTATTTTATTTTATTATTTTTAAAAATTATTATTATTATTTTATTTTATTTTTCATATTATTAATGTGTATAACATTTCGTATACTTTTTTTTCTATGTTATTTATACTGTGTTTATTTTTTTAATGGATTTTGGTAGGTTTTTTTATAAATTTATGTATTTTATGTTTTACTTTTCAGGAATTTTTGCTCCAATGATAAAGGCTAAATCTTTTCTATGTTATTTATACTGTATTTAGTTTTTAAATTGATTTTGGTTAACAAACATTCGACAATTTGACATTTTTACTTTTCAGCTTTACTTTCCTAAAGACAATTTGACATTTTTCCTTTTCAGCTTTTAGTGGTTTATGTCAGCGTGCACGTGAAACGAGCACGTCAACAAAAAAACCTAATAATTAAATTGCAGAGTAAAATCGCAGAAGAAACGTTGTTTGTTACAATAGGTATACGTTAAAACTATTGATGAAAGCATAGACGACAAGACTTTTTCAACAATAACAATTCAAATTTATTTGTTTAAAATATTAAAAGTTAGTTTAAAAATCTTCAACAATAAAATATCCATATCAATCAATAGCGTTCTCTAAATTCATTAAAAAAAACAAGTCTCATATATACAAACAACAGTGTCTATACACTGTGATGGAATTACCTCAAGTTAGGCATAGGCAAAGACTGTTAGCCCCTTATTCTATTTTCTTTACTGCGTCTTAAACTTAAACTATAAATCAACATTACCTTTCTTCAGATTGTCCTCAGCTTCATTATCTATCTACTCTTTTTGTTACTGAATCGTATGTGAGCCTTATATACGCCTCATCTAATGATATTCAACGATCCGGTTTGTTTAAAACGCACCAACTACTGGAAACTGAATAATAAATTATTTACGGTAGCTTCTTCACAGCTGTGGAAATTCGATTAAAGATTTGATCCGGTTATCAGGTTTTATGATCAAACCGGTCTAAAACAAATGACGCAATACCCGGAAAGGCAAGTACATGATTCGTTTCACAAGTAGTCTTTAGTGTAACTTGCTAACAGTTTATTATAAATGTATATATTTTATGCTTTACTTTTCAGGGTTTTTTTGCTCCAATGATGAAACGCTAAATCTAGCTGAATTCTGAAGAAATTATTGTAAATTTATGGTTTTTTATGTTGGGTTTTCTTTTTATTCATGTGTATAACATTTCACATGCTTTTTATTCTATGATATTTATACTGTGTTTAGTTTTTAAATTGATTTTGGTTAACAAACATTCTTAAAATCCCGGGCAACGCCGGATAAATTATCACCTGTGTAGGTTGATAATTTATAAATTTTAAAACTGTTATCACATGTATATTTACAGATCCACAAGAACTTTCCAATATTTTTAATTAATAAATAACCAACAACTCTCGATTCACAAGCGTACAGTAGATGGCGCCACTATTTTAATTATTTTTTTGTCTATTTCGTTGTTATGTGACGATAAATTTATTTAAAGTACCAGATAAAGAAATCACATTATCAGCGTTTAATAAATTAAATTGTAAAAATTAATCTTTAAAAATTCACCAAAAATTAGAAAATGGAGGTAAAGATGCGAAAAGAATTTCATTTTAAAGGAATTTTTATGATCTTTTTCGTGATATAAATTTTACAACCCTCAAATTATTATTTTAAATGCAAACTTGAAAAAAGTTACAAAAACAGATTAAAAATTTAATTTAAAAAAATCTAAGAAGAATTTTTCAAAAATCTTTCTTAGTGCACCCCTACATTATAAGAAGAATCGCCATGCAAAATTTCAGTCCTTTAGGTTCAGCGGTTTGGTCTGTACTTTGCATGTCAGTCAGTCAATCAGTCAGTTAGTCAGTTACGGAACTGTTTTATATATACAGTCGAACCCCGTTATAACGAACTTCAAGGGACCAACGGTTTTGTTCGCTATATCCGGTGGTTCACTATATCCGAACCATTAAGAAAAATGTAAGAATTCACAAAATGTATAACTCATTAGTAGCTATGTATATTCAATAATGATGTATTCAAAGAATGATAAAATCTATTGACAATGATCATTAATAAATTAAATCGACTAAAATCGATTACATTAAACTGACACAATACTAATTAAGTTAACTAAAAATGAAGACAAATGGAAATAAATTCATTTTATCTTTAGTTGTTGCTCACTGTTTTGATACAGAAATAATGGGTAATCTTCTGCTGACGTGATGACGATTTCAAAAGCATTTTATGAATTTCCTTGTCCAATATATCAAATGACTTCAACACTTTCATCTACTGTTTCTGTTGACAAAAACTTATTAATGGCACTCATCGCTGCTGTAGCATCCGAGATGGTGGAGATTTCGTCATTTATGTGCTCCTCTTCATCAGCATCAGAAGCAGATTTTTCTATTTCAGAATGATTCAATTTAATTTCTTCCACAATATCATCATCAGTCAAATTTTCACATGTTCGAAAATGTGATGATGAAGTCATTACAATTGCACGCCACAATCTGAGAAGGATGAAATTTTGTGCTTTTCTATCCACATCACGATAAGTAAATCTTCAAAATCTTCTTCAACATTCTTTGCTTCTTTAACATTCATTGTATCTTCAACATTCTTAAAAAGTTGAAAAATTTTTAAAAATTCAGCTGTCGATTGAAAAAAATGTTCGTTATAGCCGATTCTTAAGATTTCAGAGGTTCGCTATAAAAGAATAAATTAGCATTAAATACAATAGGAAAACGGCGGGACCAAAATTTTCGTTCGTTATATCCGGGAGTTCGTTATATACCAGGTTCGCTATAACGGGGTTCGACTGTATATAGATTTTTATTACTATCTCTATATCGTAACGTTAACTTCATGCGCACACATTATTTTTAACTGGCATTCAATTGGCTGTTAAAACTTTATATTTACATCCTATTTAAAAGAAGTAGGGTGTAAATTGTAGGGTGGAAAGTTGGTAAAATTAAAATTTTGTGCAATGTATTTTAATTTCTCGATTAAAAGTAGTTTTTTTCTAAAAATCAATTTATTTCGCTTGAAAAGCTAAATATTTTATGCACGCGGTTTATATTATTATTACTATCTTTATATCGTAACGTTAACTTCATGCGCGAGCATTATTTTCTTATGCTTTTTTTATTATTATCATCTTTATAATAGCTTTATTTTCATATGGTTTTAAGCAACTATCGTTTTTATTCATATTATGTTGGTTTTTTATTAATTAAAAATTAAGGGTAATTAATTTCGATTCCGGAAGTTCTTATCTTTATTTTCATATGCTTTTTCATTTACGAATTATTCAAATGTTGGTTAAAAAACTTTTGCGTAATTTATATATTTGTGTGTGTTTAATTATTGAAATTAATAAATTTATATTTCTGGAGAGGATGTTTCAGATTTTAGTGGTACTATGATGAAAGGCTGAATATACCAAAATTCTGAGGAGTTTATTATGGAGAGAAAAGGAATTTAATATGTAGAGGATGTTTATAGGAGTTAAATGTGGAGAGGAGTTGAATGGTTTGCAGCCCTCAATCAAACACTTCATTTTTTTAAGAGGCAACGCTGCAGTCATATCATTGTTCTATTGGAAATTTCTGCTGAACCTGTAATTGCAGCTTTTTTTTACCCCAATGATGAAAGGCTAATTCTAGCTGAATTCTGAGGAGTTTATTATAAATTTATATATTTATAGATTTCACAAGGTTTTTTTTCTATGTTATTTATACTGTGCTTAGTTTTAAATTAATTTTGGTTAACAAACATTAGAGAATTTGACATTTTTACTTTTCAGATTTTAGTATTAAAATGATGAAAGGCTGAAATTCTGAGACGTGTATAACATTTCACATATATTTTTTATGTTATTTATACTGTGTTAATTTTTAAATTGATTTTGGTTAACAACAAACATTCTTAAAATCCTGGGCATCGCCGGGTACTTCAGCTAGTATAGTATATAAAACAGTTCCGTAACTGACTGACTCACTGATTGACATACAAACCACAGACCAAACCACTGGACCTAAAGGGCTGAAATTTTGCATGGCGATTCTACTTATAGTGTAGGGGTGCACTAAGAAAGATTTTTGAAAAATTCTTCTTAGTTTTTTTTAAATTAAATTTTTAAGCTGTTTTAGTAACTTTTTTTAAGCTTGCATTTAAAATAATAATTGGAAGGTTATAAAATTTATATCACGAGAAAGATCATAAAAATTCTTTTAAAATGAAACCTTTTTCGAATCTTTACCTCCATTTTCTGACTTTTGGTGAATTTTTAAAGATTAATTTTTAGAATTTAATTTATTAAATGCTGATCACGCGATTTCTTTTTCTGGTACTTTAAATAAATTTATCGTCACATGATCATAACGAAATAGACAAAAAATATTTTTTTCTTGCTAATGCTGCAGACGTTTGGACATTATCCAAAAAAATATTAAAATACAGTAAAAGATATGTTCCTCAAGCTGTACTATATTAACTGTACTATATTCTTTAGTATATCCTATTAGATATAATTTGAATATTTTCTTCTACATTATTTTGTCTTTAAAAATATCCCTTACGATTTTTTTATAAATATATATAGAAATTTTTTTGCATCAAATTGTATACATTGATCGTCGTATTTATTATAAACATATATATTTATTTATTTTTGGCATTAATTGCATACATTGACCGTTGTATTTAATTTGAATGTACTCCGTAGCGAAGTGCGGGTTTTCAGCTAGTAACCAACTATTTATCTGAAACATTGGTACCACGTTTGCTCATGTAAAACAAATTACTAAGTTTTCATGACATCTTGAATCTTAGAATTGCTGTCACGTAAGTTTCTTATAATATTTTGCCATCTGAGCATAGAAATCAGTCTGTGAGTTACCCAGTGTGTGTGTGTGTGTGTGTTAGTTAGTGTTAGTTATGCTAATTTTATATTCTACATCTATGTGTTATCATTCTTGAGAATAGACTGCCATGGCAACAGATGAGTTGATTTCAAATTTCATTGCTAACATCTGTCGAATGATAGCGGAATCTTTCTTTTACGGCGAAACTTTTTAATTTTTAGAAAGACGGTAAAAGCTCGTCATTACTAGACTTTCGTAATCTTGTTTTTGGAGAAACTTTAGACAGACGCGTATTTTCCGGTTTCTTATTATTGCAAATTAAAATTCATGATTTATAGATCAACTTCGATTCACAAACATACATATTCTATTTTCATATATGTATGTATATGTAAAAAGAATAACTTATGATTTCCTTGCTCACGTAAAATAAAAATTCTCCGCAAAATGTATTATATAATTGATTTTAGCTAGAAATTCAGATAAATTATTCGCACTTTTTTTGTTGGAGTTGTTTGAGATACCTGATTTTCTTCGTTACGGATCACCAATATCAGGGATACTGTCAAAAGGCTTCGAAAATGTGTGCTAACACCTTTTATTGTTTTCCACCAAACGGTAAGCAGTCTTTCTACTCATGCTTTTTAATATCATAATTCAGTTTGAAATAGAACCCTAATAGTGAATAACGGTCTCCTCCAATGACTTTTATTATGTGCTTTCATCAGTTTGTATACATTATCATAGGAGTAGCGTCCTTCTAACTTTTATTTTTTTTTGGGGGGAGGGGGGGGGCACGAATTAAATTCAGTTAGGACCCTCTCCAGCGCATTGACTGCCGGACTGTCCTTAAAATATGAAATATTATGAATTTTTAAAAATTGAATAACAATAGAATTGATGTTTGAGTAGTATTCAAAAGTTATACAATGAGAAAAATAAATATAATATTAAAAAAATGAGAAAAAATATATAGCATCGAATTTTTGTTTTGGATCATATTGTGGCCACGAAAGATTGTGTATGGGGGTTTATTTTAAACTTTAATTATATTATTATATTATTACTTAATTAAAGGTAGGAATGAATCATACTAATTAAGGTAGGTTTCAGTTAAATTTAAATACAACAATATTTGCCATTTGGCCATTAGTGGTTAGTACATTTTAAGATAGATGGTAAAGTTGCGTTGTGTGTAGCAATAACCCATAAACAATTAATAATTAAAATTTACCCTAGGTTCGATGCACTGTTTGCACCACTGTGGTGATTAATGAGCCAAAACGAAAAGGAAAAATTAAATCTAATAAATTTACTTAACCTTGGAGGACACCTAGAAATAAAATTATTTCACCTAAAAGAAAAAGGCTTCATATCTGCTGAAATAAAATAAAACCTAAAGCTGAAAATCAGAAAATTTACTAAAAAGGCAAGGACCGACATGACACCACTTTACAATCTAAAAATAACAATTTATTTAACAATTTCCCTGACATTATAACAAACAAACTCATTACCTCCAGATCTTCTTAATATTATTCTGACAACCAAATTCAATTGAATAAAATACAATTTCGTTTAAATGAGTTCTACTCTCCATAATACAAATAATTATCAATAAAAACAATACAAATAAGTGAAGTGGCTGGCGAATAAAAAAAACTAAATTATTCTATATGCAATTGCTCATCGTAAATTTAATTTTACATTTAAATTTAATCTTAATGATTCTGCTGCAGCTTTATAAATTGGAGAGAAATTAGTGATAGTATTTAAAGAGAGGAAAGGAAAGGAAAAGAATTTCACCCGTCGCCATCACATCAATCGTCGGGATCTTAGCGTCGTCCCGAGGCCAGAGCCTCAGCCCCCGATCCCTCGGTCTTTTTTCGCCTCCGCTCTCCGTTCAGGATCCTCCAATCTCTGTTTTCAAAAAACCCCTCGCTCCCGAGTCAGCACCTTGTCACCACTTCCATCAGTCCGGTGAAACCATCCTCCATACCAAGTAGTTCCTGGGCGCGCCTTGAATTCTGGTGGTTGACATGAGAGGGGAAGGCTACAGGTGGCATTCTTGCACTCTGCAATTCTTTATACAAATTCTTTTTCCCACCCCTCATCTCGTTCTCATTATTTTAATTTCACGGCGTCCTGGTCATCCACCCGGCGATGTATCCTTGCGCGCCTTGCATCTCCTGTTCTGGGATTTCTTCCCCTTTCGAAAAAGGGCGCGCAGCGGACGCATCGGGTTACAGACAGTGGGGGAGGCTATGAGGCTTGTTGCTAGGCAAAGGGTCATTTTTAGGGAAAGAAGGCAAACGATGAATATTTCTAAAACTTTTACCATTTAAATTAAAAACCGCCAGCCAAAAAAATTATACCAGCCATTCACAAGGTTTAAAAAATAAGACTTATTAATTTATCAATATTAACAATAATAAGGTATAACCTGTGATGATCTATTTCAAACTTAATTCTTCTCAATGTCAAAACATTTAGAGAAACTTGCGCACACTTCTCCAAATGCGATGACATTAATCAAATCAATTAATATTTGATCACCACAAGTATAACCCTTACATATATTTAGCAGAGGCTTAATAAATTGATTAAAACAAAGCACAATCGTTACTAAAATTTACTTACTTACTTACTTACTTTACTAATTTAATTATCTGAATACCCGGTATTAATATAAACGTTAATTATTTCTAAACTATTAATTATCATCACAACAATATCATTGTTAAAAACTATGTTAAGGCTAAAGACATAATCGGAATCTTCAGTTTCACAGTTTGAAAAAGCGGAGAAAAACCAACTTTCTTAAAAATTTTCTACAATTTTTCGATTTTAACTGAACTTCTATTAATGCTTTAATTTATTTCAAGTAAAGTTGGGGGGGGGGCGACGCTACGCCTATGTACATTATACACTGCTGGCCACTGTAAATGCAACACCCTGAAGGAAACATGCAAATAACATGAAATTTACAACATGCATTAGCGGAGGTGAGATATGCAAATGATTAGAATTTCAGCGCAGACGCACATCACGCGCGCCTGTGGCGTCACTTGAAAGCGCTATTTAAAGCTTGGAGATTTCGACGATTTCAAGTTCGACAATTGTGTTTTTCTTGTGGTTTTTTAAAAAAAAAATAAATTATACCTCGTCGAAAACAGCGATCATCTTTTGATCAAGTATCCGAGTTCGACAGAGGAAGGATAGTGGCCTACCGAGATTGTGGATTATCTTTCAGGGAAATCGGTAGTCGTGTTGGACGAAACCAAACAACTGCAATGCGGATATGTGATCGTTGGATGCAGGAGGGTACGACGGACCGGCGTGTTCGATCGCATCCACCTCAACGCACCACTTCACGTGATGACAGGCAAATTGTGCGCATGGCAGTGACTGATCGCTCAGTCACATCACGAACCATAGCACAGCACATGCAGTCTGAAACGCATCATCCAGTGTCTGCGCGTACCATTCGACGCCGTTTACAGCAGAGTGGTCTGTCCGCAAGACGTCCATTGCTTTGTCTACCCTTGACGCAGAACCACACACGTCTCCGCCGCCAATGGTGCAATGACAGAAGGATGTGGACGGCAGAATGGAATGAAATTGTCTTTACTGACGAGTCACGCTTCTCTCTGCAACACCACGATGGTCGCATTCGAGTCTGGAGACACCGTAAAGAGAGGATGCTGAACAGCTGCGTTATGCACCGCCACACTGGTCCTGCACCGGGTATTATGGTATGGGGCGGTATTGGATATCACTCTCGCACACCTCTAGTACGCATTGCCGGTACTTTAAACAGCCAGCGCTACATCTCCGAGGTGTTGGAGCCAGTTGTCCTTCCTTACCTTCAGGGCTTGCCCACAGCCATATTTCAACAGGATAATGCGCGACCACACGTGGCACGCATTGTCCAACGGTTCTTCGTCAATCGCCAGATTGAATTGCTTCCCTGGCCGCCTCGCTCTCGGGATCTTTCGCCGATAGAAAACATGTGGTCTATGGTTGCTCTACGATTGACCCAGATTCCATCCCCAGCTGCCACAGCAGATCAACTTTGGCAACGTGTGGAAGCTGCTTGGTCTGCTGTACCCCAAGAACTCATCCAAAGTCTCTTTGAATCAATGCCGAGGCGTGTGGCAGCGGTGATCTCCAACAATGGCGGCTACTCTGGCTACTGATTTTGGCAGGAACCACACTTCACAGAAGTCTATAAATTTAATCATTTGATACTTGGTCAACATGTTATCTACAAAATAAATTTTGTTGTGATATCTCTTGTCTTTCTTTGTTGCAATTTGGGTGGCCAGCAGTGTAGTTCTCGGCCTGATGGAAATGCTTCCTTTTATCATGCATCATTCCTCGACAAAAAACGTGACAGTTTCAAGGCTGTTTTGATATTCTCCACCTACAAATTAACGATCCATCCATCATATCATTTGGTAAATTGCATTTTCGGAAAGTTGCGCTCAGACTTATAACTATTACAAGCATGCTTCGAATATTTTAATTTCTGTGGAGTATTACTTTAAAATTTCTATGGCATATGTTCGGGCGTAGCAGCGGAGAAAACATAGCACACATCATTGTAAGATGCGAGAGTACGATGGAAACGTCTCACTTTACGCCAGTGAACCCTTCTACGTGGACGCGATTCTTGCATATTTTTAATCGCCAAGCACCAAGTTTTGAACCGAAATTCGTGACAGACGATAGTTCTTATCCGGCTAGATAATTGCCCTTTGTCTGTCCCGGCGAAAATTTAGAATTTAGAGAAACGCCTTATTTGAAATTCTTTACCCTTCAGTGTACTTAGTCGGCTATGCCATGTTGAGGAGCACATAACAAGGACCACCTTCCTTCTCACATTTTTACTTTTAATTCCTTCGTTATTTATCCCAAATGTTCTTGCAACTGTGTTTATTATTTACTAGCTGAATACCCGTGCTTCGCTACGGAGTACATTCAAATTAAATATAACGGACAATGAATGCAATTAAGGGGAAAGAAAAAAGATATACAGTAACCACCGCTTATAGTGATCAGTGGTTATAAGAATCAACCGTTTATAAGAATCAATATCGCAAAAACAAAAACAAATGTATTATTTCCATGTTAAAATTTCCGCTTTAAAGAATCAATCCACCAGTTATAAGAATCAGTTTGCAATCTTCGTCTTCCTTTCATTTTTCCAAAAAATGCCACTTGAACTCTCAAAAGGTACGGAATTCTTTCTTAAGTTTTTGAAAAGAAAGATTGATAAAACTTTGGGGTGGAAAACAGTCGTAAAATACATTCCTTTAGACATAACATAAGAGTTTCTCCTTATACGTTTTTGCTAAACAATGTCTTATTAGCTTTACCCAGGGGCATCTAACCCGCCCGGGTCCGATTTCGCTTTTCTCCAGACAGGCACTACTTTTTTCCCACCACTTACTTCCTGGTTGCGGATTTCTGGACCCTGAAACACATAAATCTTCCGCGAAGTGTCCACCATCACTTACGCAAACGGGACAGTGGATTCAGCACTTCAAACCGTGAAACGTAAACGGATCCATTTTGCTGAATCAGATGAACCAGATGCTGAATCAAACGTTTCACGGTTTGATTCAGAATCAAACCGTGAAACGTAAGCTATAAAGTGAATCTTCGTCTGAGACTGTAATAAGCATACGTCGCTAGTATTCACTTTAGTTTTCTAACAAAATTGCCAGTTAGTGTTAGAACTTTTTGATAGTCGAATTCAAATATAATAAAAACAAGGAAAACTCTTAGTTTTTCTGAAAAACAGAACTTGTTAATTAGATATGATGCTCTTCCAAAGTGTAGTCAAAGAGAAGCTGCCTCTTGTTGATTTTATAATCATGTGTTGTTACTTATAGGTCTAGAAATTGAGTTATAGTATTTGTTTAGAAATTGAGTATTTTTAAAATTATAAAAAATAATTTTAATAAATGATAAATAACGTAAATTAATGAGTATTTAATGGTAAATTATGTATATATGTGCCTGTGTGTTTATATATATGTACAAGTATATATTTGTGTATGTGTGCCTGTCCAAAGAGAAGTTTCGGTTATAAGAATCAACCGCTTATAAGAATCAAAAACAGTAATAGCAAACGTGATTCTTATAAGCGGAAATCACTGTACTTCTCTATCCTTTCCTATTTCCCCTTCTTTTTTATTTATTGCTGTCACTGATGGCCCCTATTTACGGGCGCCTCTTCAAGCCCCCCCCCCCCCTCCCGTTTATATGCCCACATTCGATGAGTACACTCTAAATTATACTTCTCCTAGGTAAGTAAACTTATAGCTGTTATTCCTTGGGTTGATAGCATTACGATGTGTTTCCCCCGGCTCTGAATGGGGAAATATCTCCTGCGACGGCATTTCAAGCGACTCGTTCGTGAAACTTGCCGTTCGCCTCAAAATTCATGTTTTGGCTCAGTTAAATTTAGCTTCGAAATTATCGGTTCCGATTCTTTTCGTTTCGATTGGAGGTTAAAGTGGGGCACGTTCCGTACCTTACTATAACAAGGGCGAAACTAAGGTGCATGGTTGCTGGGCATGTTGGGGATGTATATATTTTCATTAGCACATACCATTTTCAAAGATTCTTGACTCCAATAAAAATTAATCGGTGTAAATAAATTTATTTCCTTGAATAAGATCATCCTAGAAACACACCAAAAGATGGAAATGGGATTCGAATCCGGTGTTCAAACCCTGACACTAGTATTTTACCAACAGGGCTCTCCAGCGATGGGAGGAAGCTCTTTTTTTTCAAGGTGTCCCCCTCTCTCACAGTTTTCGCTTACGCAAGAACTTGCATACTTTAGTTTATATTTCTGTATTCAGTCACCCACATAGTATGGGGGTTAGCATTCTGAGCTGTCACGCAGTGGGCTTGGGTTCAAATCCCGAATAAGGCTTGGTCATTTCCGTGTCGTCCCCCTCATAGGGAGCAATGCAGGCTCCCCTACCGGTTGCTCCCATAATAAAGTAGCCAGCTAAACTTCGTGGATCTTCATGGGCCATTGTCAGAAGAAGTACCTACCGTGAGAAGACAAGCTCCTTCCGCATTGAAAAAAAATCTGTATTCAGTTTTGAAGCGAAACTAAACTGCTTTATTTTTAAATGATATACTTGAATCAAAAAAGGGATATAATGATTTGATAATGTAAAAGTGGCTCTGAAATCTATATAAGGTTTATAATAAGGGATACCGGAAGCATACTGAATGATATCGCAGCTTAAATCAATTTCCTCAGTTGACGCCCTATTCACACAGACTCTGGGTTAGAGGTAAATGCCCAACATATATTCGAACGGTAAAAATTACATTACGTCAGCGAGAGTCCACTGGATCCTGGGATAGAATTTTTCAGGGGATGTGTATGTTGTGATGGTCAGGTGGGCAATATGTTGGCTCTAAATACTCTACTGAGAATAAATCACTTTTATATACACGGGATTATCAAACTAATGGAAACTCCGCCGTTTAAAAAAGTATGCTCTGCGGCTTATACAAATCACGACGACGAATTCATTGGTGGCAAATGTATACTATTTAGAGAAGTACGAGTATCTGCTATCACGCAGAAATAGTCCAGTCGATGTAGAATTAGCTGTTGTAGAATTAATGTGCAAAATGTTGGACCTGAGTGACTTGCAGAAAGGTATTCGAAATGGCACGAGGCTTTCGGGTGCTTCAGAAAATTAAACGGCAAAAATTGTCGTTGTATCATGACTTACAGTATCAAAGGTTATGACAGGATACGGAAATGGAAAAGGAGCTGCCGCTAAACTCAAAAAGTGTTGACGTCGGCGGGGGAAAGACGGTACTTGGTGCGGATTGTGCGACAAAAACTTATCACTATAGTACAGCAAATAACAGCAAAGGTGAATACGAATCGTAACGGTCCTATTTCAGTGATAGCAGTTAATCGGGATATGCATAAAACTGGTTAGAGTTCTACTGCAATCTAGAGGCCACTTATTACTGACACTTGGACAAGAAAGCGTCTCCTATGGTGCCCACAAACACATCTCAATGATTTCATTTAGATATTTCTAAATGGCATACCTTCAGATACGTTATGTACGGCAATCGCGTATTCTAGCGAACTAAAGTATGCTTTTATTGCACAACAGAAATTCCACATAATGTAAAACTAATTTTTTTTTCTGTTTTTACGATCAGTCTAGTAAATCGAGACTAGAAATTAGGGCAGGTTTGAAACTTGTTTTTTTTTTTTCTAATTCCCCCTGGTCTAGCGGCGCTAGACCAGGTTCACGAGTCCATAAATCCTCAGGAGGTCCATTAATAGGCGAGAATTGGTAATAAAGTCCTTTTTAGATAAAGTTAAGCAAGTCAGGACGTGACCAGGAGTAGCCTGTTCATTATTACACTCTTTACAAGTGGGAAAAGTTTTGCTTTGACCATCCAATTTTAGGCACTTCAAGTGGCCACTAGCAAAAGTAGAGATTGCAGTCTGCTCAGCTCTATCACTCTTGAAGATAAGAGCTCTACCAGGGCAGACACGAAAGTACCAGTCATGGACCGGGAGAGATCTCCAAGCACTCTGGATAAAAAAATTTCCTTACGGAATAAATCTCCAGATAAGTAAGAGCCGAAGAAGTAGGTGAATGTTCAGCGTTACCCTCCTTTGCTAGGATGTCAGCCATCTCATTGCCAAATAGGCGTGCATAAGAGGGGGACCCACTATGTCGAGTCGTCGTGACCCGATGTATAAATGTCTCATTGAGTTAATGTATAAAAGGATAAGTTTATATATATATATATATATATATATATATATATATATATATATATATATATGTGCAAGTTTTGTGACGTCAGTCATCTTGCGGTTACCTATTCTTAACTTCCACTCTGTCTAGCGCCAGGCTTGGTGTTCTATGGTTAAGAAACTCTTTATTCAATTCTACAGTTTCTCATGGATTGTACGGTGTCTAAGTATGTTTATTGTTTAGATCATACTTATCGGAAACAATCCATTGGTTTTTAGACAGTATCGACACCGCTGACGAAGAGATGCTGTCAAAAACCTCTTTCATACTTATCTTTTCATGTTTTTAGTTCCTGGCTGCAAGTAGCTTTAGTGTTCATACTGGTTTTCTCTTTCAACTATTTCTTATATATATATATATATATATATATATATATCGCTTAATTAAAACTATTTACAATAATCATAATATACAGTAGTTTGTTCCGTAGAACCATCGTCAAATAGATTAGAGGGAGCGGGTACATAACACAGTTCAAAATTGAGACCTAAGTCTCCTAGATTCTCCGCGCTCTCTCAGTACATCAACACATAATCAAAGTTCAGCCTATAATGCTCTCTTTTCGCTCTGTCTCGTTCCTTTATAACATTCCTTGGAAAGTTCTCGTAAGTTCCACCGTACCAACTGTATTATCTATCATGCTTACCGGGAGTCACCTGTACAGTCTTTTGTCGGCAGCTAGCTTCTCTGCGGTTAAGCATTCACCTGCACATGCCGGCGGCGTCCGCTGGGCTCTCTATATTCTTAGGTCGCCCCTCTTCCCGTGCTAATGATCTTTTTCCTAACCATTCTAAATGATGTGTTTATTTCACTTAGTATCGGAATAGTTCTCTTTTAAAGAGTGCTTTGAATTGTTAAGGATCCTGTCGATCATACTTAAACTAGTCACATCTTTCCCAATTAGGATAATTCAGGTACGAGCCTGACACACTGAATATGATGGTGGCACGAAAAACAGAAATGAGTCTGGATTTCTAAATTTGATTTTGAAACTGGTTTTCAGAGTATAGCTCAAATATTATACAATAAATTATAAGTAACGATAAGATATTTACCTAATTTTAAATGCAATGAAAAACCATATTATTGATTTATCCCTTTAAGAGATTGGCGCGTTTGGAGTTCTACGGTCATATTTTTCAATAGGAAGGCTAAACTGACCGGATTTACACCTTAAAGCCCGTTACCCTTTAAATGAACATATATTTTTGTTGTCGTTGTTATTTTGAAAGTTATAAAAATAAACTTAGACTAGGCTAGTAATCTAATGTTCAACACTTCACATTTTTCCAATTCTTGACTGCAAACCAATAAAATGAGACTCTGACTGCACTGTGTTTCTGCTGCAGCGTTAGGCAATTATTATAATGAAGTAATTCTTGAGACATTTGTCCATTTAATGGGGAAGACCAAATTACCTATATGGGATCATACCGATAACAGAGTATAGCCCAAATATTATACAATAATATTTGGGCTTTGCGTTTGCGAAAGGTTTGCGAAAGGTTTGCGTAGAACCTAGCATTAAAATCGATAAATGCACCAATAGCTTATCATGGATTGAGATCAGTAAAGTCATACAACCTTAAGTGAAAACTTTCTTTTTAAGGTCGTAGTTAAGGTTGTGTTTAAGAGGACTAAATATTTTCGCTGATTGCTTTCAAATAGGTTGTAAACTTATTGATTTTTTTATAGGGTTGGATTCAGTAGAACTTATGCTTATTATATGCAATACATATTGAGTGCAATATATATCATGGAACCTTTTATTTATTTATTTATTTTTTAGAGTAGCATGCAGTGCACATGTTTATATGCTCTTTTATGTTACAAACAAGTTCCCGAATAAGGCTTGGTCGTTTCCGTGTCGTAACCCTCATAGGGAGCAATGCTGGCTCACATATATGGTGCTCGCATAATAAAGTAGTAAGATAGCGGTGAATAACAAAAAGTGATGTCTAACGACAAGTGCCTTCGCATTAGACTAAAGAAAAAGTTGCAAATAATAATATAAGGGGGATTTAAGAGCATAACTGATTTTAAAAATTTATCATCTAGCAATTATCGATTATGTAAGATGTAAAGGCGTACTATTATACGTAAGCAGGAGATTATTCTGCTTAGCTTTTTAAAAGAGGGAGTAAAAGTAGAAAAAAAATTGCTAAAATTCCTTTTAAAAAACGCTGCAAAACTCCTGCTTTTGTGTTCTATCTTGTTTCTTAGGAAAGCGTTAGAATATAAACAGAAGACCATAATGGCGAAGGTATTGACAATAAAAATATTAAAAAATAAGAATAATAAAACGAAAGAACAGTAAAAAAAATAGGAAAAGTGAATATGATTAAAATTTTTTAAGTACCCCAAATACAGATAACGCATAGTTATTCTTTATCTGTCCGCGGGATGTTTTAAGTCACACACATTAGAGCGAAGCTGTAAAATTAATAACCCAGGCGCTCACCCTTAACCTTGAAGTATCAAATGAAAGTAATAACAACCAGTTTAGTGAGCGTCAAAGGACGACTCCATTATTTACAGAAACAATTACTAAAGTACTTCATTAATCCGTAAATATTTTAATAATCACGACATTGTCTAGAACAACTCTTTGGCAGTAACCTTCCGCTCACTTCCAGAATTCCAACTCACGAACAAGACGTTCCTGAGATACATACTGGCTTCATTTGCCCGATCACAAAGCAGTATCAAACTCAAGGAGATATGAATTTGAATGGCACAAAGATTCTATGTACGAGTTGAGGAGTTTCAGAACTAATAAATCTCAGAGAGTATTCTGAGGGGGGGGGGATCATTCGAAGAAAGTGTTCAATTTTTGCGGCATCTCCCACTATTATGTCTTTTTTTTTTATTTATTCCTAAATATCCAGATAGAGTCATTTGGGAAAAGCATGTCTCCTGTCTTGTGTGATCTATTGTCTTGTTGACGTATTCATGTTCGCCCTTGATCTTCCAAATTATTCACTCTGATTATCATTTATTGGATACATACAAATATTAGATTAGCCAAACTGCAGAAAGTTACTACACGAAAACGAATAGTTTATATGACAAAAATTTCCCTTCAAAATGAGTCTGAAGCTTTTTATTATTTATGCCATGATAATATTTTTCCCCCGTCAGTACTTTTTATGTGTCTTACTTCCTATTATTTTATGGCCTTGCATTATCATTCCAACACCTTCCGCAAAAACAAAATAGAACAGTAAAGCGCAGACATTTTATAGCATTTTTTTAAAGAAAAAAAGAAATTTGGCATCGTTTTTTCACTTCCTCCCCCATTGCGGAAGCTAATCAGAAGAATCTCCTGCTCACGTATAATAGATGCTAAGAGAGGCAATGACCACAAAGATTTAAAGTGCGTTGACCCCCGAGATGTCCAATCTGGCTACGTGACTCGACTGACCACAGTTTTATGGGTTTCCTTACGTCAAATGTTACGTGCGCGGCGAGATTCCCTTTCCTTCAAGCTTTTTAACGTTGAATTGCTCATTGGGTAACTCAGCAATCGATTTTAATCAGAAAGGCTTCATATTGGAGAGACTAGCGTGATAGAAAATTAGCGTAACCAGATTATGGAATTTGGGGAGAAGCTTTTTTATTGCAGTTTTACTCGTACGCTGTATTGACTATAAAGCCAATTAAAGTGACAGGTAATAGAAAAGTTATAAGCGCAACTGTGAAAGTTCTTTTCACACCTCGTTTATTTCTATTAACATGATGCATATTTAGGGCATGATGTTGACTCCCGTTTAGCACAAGTAAATTATATGACATATTAAAACATAAACTTTATATTTAAATAAATAGAAATCTAGAAATGAGAAAAAAATATCAATCGGAAAATTAAATAACAGAAACTCTTTTCAATGTTATGCATAAATACGTATAAAGAGATAAAGCAACTGGAGATAAAACCAACCACTAAACCCCCAAAATATTCAGCTGGCTTCGTAATTTTTTTCAGTTCTTTGTAATAATGCAAGGTCTGTCATGATTCAGAATTTTGAAGATTTCAAAGGTCACATATTTCAAGACCAAACCCTCATTTAATAATAATGGTGATACTGTTGAAGTATTTTCATTTACTTTCATATATACTTACTTATACATGTACAAACACACTCATATATATATATATATATATATATATATATATATATATATATATATATACACGAGTATACACGTGTGTGGGGGGGGGAGGGGGTTCTATAAAAATACCATTAAAATTAACAGGAGGAGACGAACAATATAAATATACATACATGTCTATAAAAGTATAGGAGACTTTTCGAGATATGCATTTAAGATTCTTTTAAGACCAAAGGTGGAGAATGTAGAATTTGTACTAAGAATAATGTAATTAATAATTTTTTTTTGTTTCAACATCTCAAATTCGAGACTCGTGCCAAGATTATGATTTTGATCACTAAGGTTATCGCATTGCAAATCTTTTCCCCGAAACCTCCCAAAGGACGTTCAGTGTTAGAGATTTAATGATCTCGTACTTCGCGTTGACGCTGCAGTTTTTCTGTGGTTTTTGCCTTACTGGATGCAAACATGAATTGTTGGCTCATTGAGTCTTTTTCCTATAAGTGAGAGCAATCGAATAATAAAAACTATAAAAAAATCTGCTATCAAAATTTTAAGTACACTGTGTTATTGAATAAATTCATTATTTTGCTACCTCTCTTCAACGTCGCCAGGGCATTGCTGTAATGCCCGTTACCGGAAGTTTTAGCGAACTTGATAAAGGCAGAAACGCAATACGGTCAAAGTGATAACAACAGCACCTTAATGATAATAATTATAAGATAAAAAGAACTTTTATATACTATGTTTTTCAATTTTCTGTTGAATCATATAAACTTGACAATTCTATGTATTAATAAATACAGTAGACGCTCGTTAATTCGAACTCGGTTAATTCGAACTTTCGGTTAATTCGAACTAATCCAAAGGCCCCCAAAAACTTGTATTGGAGATAATGTTAAAAATATCTCATTAATTCGAACTAAATTTTTATCACTTCGGTTAATTCGAACTAAAAATTTGACAAAAAAGTTTTCTTTTTCCTCAATTAACGGAGAAAATACACGATGTATTTATTATTTTGTGTGTCAAAATCACCTGTATTTTTTTTCTATGTAAAGAGGCACATGCCCGCATTCCTAGACTATTGCATTTCCGCTAAACGTTAGTGGTTATTGTCCTTATCCTCCTTAACGGACAAAGCGATTTTCCGTTATTTGTATCGATTTTCTTAGAATTTCAGAAAAACCAGTCTTTACTACAAATTCTAGAGAGCTGCGTCAGTTATGCCTGCAGTGCAGACAAGTTAATGTGATCTATTTTCTTCCTCAGTGTGTGATGTGAAAGTGTAAAAATTCAGGATGTCTACGCGTGGAAAGTACAAAACCCTAATTTTGGAGACAAAGGTAGAAATGTTAAAGAGAGTAGAGAATGGCGAATGTAAAACAAAGTTAGCAGCTGACTATGGAATTAAAAAAATATCTTGTCAACTTATTTGAAAAACAAGGAGTAAATTTTTGATTCATGGGAAAAATCAAAATTTGCTAGAGGAAGGAAACGCATGAGAAATGCATCCCAAGAATATGTAGAAAAAGCTCTACTGCTATGGTTCCAGGATGTTAGATCTCGAAATTTTCCGATAAATGGATCCCTAGTGCTGACGAAGGCTGATGAATTGGCAAGTCGAATGGGTACTGAGGATTTTAAATGTAGTGATGGATTGCTTTCTCGATTTAAGTCAAGCACAACATTTCTTATCAAACTGTATGTGGCCAAAGTTCTATTACAAACGAAGACGTATGCACTAATTTCGGTAGGAAACTGCCAGGGCTTTTCTCTACTTACCTGATGAAAGATATTTTTAATGCGGCCATAATGGACAAAGTCATAATGGACTCTATTAAAACTCTGAAAGCATTTATTCAGATGGAACCTTCCTCTGAAAATGAATTGAAATGTTTACTTCAAATCGAGAAGCTGGCTGAACAATGTAGGCATTATAAACAAAACCAAACATCCACTTTACAGTTTTTCCCCAAAGTGTAATTCGTATTTTTAATTAAAGTTTACTTTCTACTGCATATCTTCTGCTTCATTTTATGATTAAGGCAAGTCTGTATTGCTTTTTAATATGTTAATTTTAGATAACATAGTATAATATATTTTCTGGGGTTATACATACTAGGAGATTTTTCTTCTTCAGTGATACACTTTTAAAGTTATATATTTTCTCTTAACATCGGATAATTCGAACTTCGGATAATTCGAACTTTTTTCCGAGAACCTTTGAGTTCGAATTAACGAGCGTCCACTGTACTTAAAAAATTTTTTTTCATGAATTATCCCATCAACTTGAAAGAAAATGATCAAATGGGTAATAAAGAGGTATCAAATGCGTAATCAATTGCGTTTAACTTTTCGTTCCCGTCCCGGTCGATAGATGGCTGTACCATTCTACAAAACAAAATTAACTGAAAATGAATTCAAATCTGCTTAAAGATGGCTAAAAGTATCAAAAGAATGCATTGTCATCGTGTTCTGAGCTATTCTAAAAGTTGCTAGTCGGGAAGTTAGTTAAAAATCGATTGCAAGATTTGAACTGGACAAACGCACACACACAAACAAACAAACAAGAAAGCAAGTTAATAAAAACGTGGTAAAAATTAAGACGACTTTCGTTTCCCTTTTTAATTAATTATGAGCTAGAATCAGAGAAAATCAAACGTCGAACAGAAACTACTCAATAAAATTGTATTATGTAGCAAGAAGTATGCAACTACGGAATATTTGATCCAAGTTTATTCAAAGTTATAATTTTTTGAAGACCTTTATAATATGACACGTAAGCTTCATGTAAGCGTAAAATAAAAGACCTCCACGAAAGCAGCTTGATAATCGAAAAGTTATTTATTTTTTTAGCGAGGCTGCAAACTGAATTCATGCATTGATAGTCCCCGCATGGAAAGAGCACATAATTTTCACAAGTTGGAAAAGTTGAAATAATGACGGTAGAGAAGGACAAAATACAGAAACTCCCGTTTAGCCTGATCTGCCACACAAGATGTTTTTCAATAGAGATATTTTCAAAGGAAAAATGCTTTGTTGGCACGTGCTTAGCAGAAAATTTACAAGGGGGGGGGGGATTTAGCACAAACAACCTTGCGTATAGTGTTCGCATATACCTATCCATTTTGGTATAATGGGTTCTCCCAAGTGATGGGATTTTTTCAGCATACAGCCCATTACGTGTCATCGCCGCTGAATAAATGACAGAAAAATGGTAGTTGCGAAATGGAATGATATTTTTAGTAATGATAGGATTTATTCTCACCCCATGATGGAGAGAGACTGAAGACGTGAATCAATCTAAATGGGTCGAAAATAAAATCCTGGCCTGACCTTGAATTATAGTTGACCCTTAATGGGAGAATTTATTTTTTAATGTGGTTGGCTCTTATCCCAAGGGCATTCGCTTACATATACCACGATACTCATTGGCAAATTCATTATGGAAGCACCCAGCGGGTGAACGTTAAAAACATCCATAACTTGGCTGGGATTCCACCCCAGTCCCACGCAGTTGTAGCTTGCTTCGCTAACCACTATACAACGTGGGCGGGGAGAATTTATTGATTCAAACCACAAAATTTCATTATTTCTGTAGTCAGAGAGTTAGGAGAAGTAACGACACTTCCCTGAACTCCCTTCTTGAAGCCTATTTTATCTTTCTTTTTATTCGACATAACAACCGCCGTATCATCAGCGAAAAATTTTTAAGAGAAAAAAGAGATTCTTGGAATCCCGAGAAAGTATCATGTAATTCAATTTCCTACTAATATTGGAGGTTTTCGAAATCACGGGTGCATTGACCCTTATCCCGAGGGATACACTCCGTTCGTGACCAAACGGATCACCTTCTCCCGAGCTCAATGACCAATTACAAGCGGTTTAGTCGTAATATCGCGCTTTCTGACCATATCGGGGGCCCGTCATGAGTTTTTCCGCCAGTTAATCAGTAGTTGAGTAATAATCCACTTTGTACAAGTGGGTTCAAGCCGTGTCAAAACTTCGCGTGATAGCAAATACGACGTCATTTTACCTATAATTACATGTTCGTATACGGTAATTAGTGAGCCACTGTGTAATATCGGTAAAAAACACGTTAAATAGAAGTTTCATAAGACGCATTTCTGGGAATAGGAGAACTGTAAGCTTAATTTATTTCAGAATAATGTATTTTGAACATTTCTGACTCGTACCTAACGGGAAATATGTAGCTTAAAGTCAAATTTCTAAGGAACTGCAATTACTTTACAGCGTATTAATTAATCATAACTACTTTTCTTAATTTTACTTCCTATGACTGTTATGATATCAGAGGTCTGTAGGTTTACAAGAGCAAAAACTTTAAAGGGAATGCATTAGGACAAAATATCCATGTATCAATTTTTATAATCTATAAATGAGAAAGATAATTTTCGATTTCCATTTCTATCAATGTAATACTGAAATTCAGTTTGCTTGCTCCCTGCTGAATCCAAATACTTTGAACCAGTCTTGACAAATTTTGAACAGCTTTTGTCTAGGACCCTGCAAAAAATATATGCTACTATAAGCGACAGATATTACTACAGTTCCTCCCTTGAATAAAAAATACCCTTTACATTTCAAGTTCCTCTCCTTCTTCATCTTTTCCTTAACTTATTTTTCTGAGCATAGCATTCTGATTGTCAGAGTGCGAATTTCCGATACAGAACTCCGTGACTCGATTTCTGTAGGTCTCTTCTATGCAACTAGCTCCAGAGCGATAGGTCAGCAGATAAACTTTTACATTTTTATCCCAGTAGGAAAAAAAGGAAAAATAGTTTATCGCAAATCATTAGAATAATAAATTATCTATGTTCCAATCAGGGCCCGACTTAGCCTAATTGGGGCCCGGGGCAAAAACTTCTTCGGGGGCCCCCCTCTGCTTCACTACTTCAGTAATGAAAAACCAAACTTTATGGAGTTATTTAAATTTTTCACCTCATTATAGATATATAACAAGAAAACTGACAAGAACCTAAAATAGCTTGATTTAGGGGCCCCCTCTGAAGTGGGGGCCCGGGGCAACTGCCCCGTATGCCCCTGCCTTAGTCAGGCTCTGGTTCCAATAATAATGTACATACTTAAAACAGCTGAATGGTGATTAAAAACATGAATTTTTGTGTTATATATCGCAATGATTTATTTTCAGTATAGTATTCTTTCGTTTTCGAATTCCCACAGTGCTGATGTTCTAAGCATGAATAGCAATGCTTGGTACTAAAGGCAAGTCACCTATTGCAAGGTACTCTCCCTGGTAGAGATTCAAAGGAGTGTGAGAAATATATATTATCTATATATATAAAACAGTTCCGTAACTGACTGATTGACTGACTGACGGACTAACTGACAGATAAAGCACAGACCAAACCGCTGGACCTAAAGGGCTGAAATTTTGCATGGCGATTCTTCTTATAGTGTAGGGGTGCACTAAGAAAGATTTTTGTAAAATTCTTCTTAGATTTTTTAAAATTAAATTTTTAAGCTGTTTTTGTAACATACTTTAAAGTTTGCATTTAAAATAATAATTGGAGGGTTGTAAGGTATACACAAGATTCGATTCACAAGAATCGAACTTTTGAGTGAATTAAAGAAGCTGCTTCAGATATGCTAATTTTGGCATACGCGCTTAGTATAAATACCACGCAGCGTCATTAATGAAAAAAGGGAGTTGTTGTTAAGGTTGAAAAGGTGTTATCCTGCGCTAGTGCTTTACGGGCCAGGAGTTTACGTGGCAGTACTGCTGGTTTGACTTACTGTTCGTGAGTATAAAAATATATTGTCCTTAAAAGCTGTATTTACATTCCGTACAAGTAGTACGCATGCTTATTGCTGTAAAAGCCAATTATATGTGCAATGAATCCAATAAACATTGTTTCATGTATAAATTGTGTTTGTATATAATTCAAATAGAGTGCCACTTCAAATTATATACACCCAAGTCTGGGTAGAAGTGAGCATAGAAACTCTATACTGGCGCCCGAAAAATATATATACCCTGGTAGTTAGCGTTAAATTTGTAACGAAGAACATAATTGAAATTAAAAACTGTGTACTGTGTACTTATATTGATAAAATTGTTGCAAGTACTTATATGCTATTTAAAAAAATGAGTGTTGTAGAACAAAATCCTGCTGGAAATTTTCCTCGGGTAATTATGGTTCAGCAAATTGCGCCATTCGAAGCCACCGTCAATGGCGGCCCCTCAAGCCAATTCCTAAAGGAAATTGAGCATTACTTTCAGCAACAATGCACCCCAGAGGGGGATAAACTTAAAATTGCTCTAGCCGCTTTAAGAGGTAGTGCATATCAGTGGTACACGTGTATGCAAAGCAGTAATCTGATTTTTGACTATTCGTCATTCAAGCAACAGTTTCTTAGCGTTTTTCCAAAGACCTTTAATCAAAGTGAAATTGAAGCGGAAATTTATTCGCTAAGGCAACGTGAAGGTCAGTCTGCATTAGATTTTGCTATGGAAAAGATTTCCAAGTGTGAGGAATATTTAGAGGGAATGACGGAAGCGATAATCTTAAAAATAGTTATCCAACGTTTGAAGCCAAGTGTTCAAGATTTTTTAGATAATCAAACAATTACAAGCAAGGTTACCCTCCTTCAAGCTTTAGCTAAATATGACAATAGACATTTCTTCGCTACCCCTCACCGTCATTCAGGTACGAGAGATTTTATACACCCCAGCCAAAATTTTTCGCGAGTTTCAAATCGACATCGTGGACGGCATGATAGTAAAGCCCAACGTTATAGTAACATTAGTGCGCTTACATTAAAAAATGTGCAACTACCTTATGTGCACTTGCAAATTGATTCAATTCCCATAACAACTTTACTTGATACCGGCAGCGAAAGGTCGTACATGTCAGAAAAGTACTTCAAATCGCATTACGACATGAAGCGCTTAAACACACATAATAAATTACGAACACTTTCAGCTCAAGGGGAAGAATGTCAAATATTAGGCTCATTATTGACACACATTAGTATACAATCCCAAAAAAACAACCTTGTTTTTCATGTAATGCGAAATATGCAACTGGAGGTTATCCTAGGGATTGATTTTTGCTACTCGTGTAATGTAGCACTAAATTTCAAGCAGAATTCTATCTCGGTGCAGATGCACCAACAGTCCAAAGAAGCTGTGCTGCCCGTTCCGGTTGACTTGTCGAAAACGGACTTAAAAGAAAACGAAAAAGTTCGTTTACAGACTACTTTAAACAAATTTGCCGAGGTATTTTCAGACAAGCCAGGTATTACTCATGTTACAACTCACAAAATTGATACGGGAGACAGTCCCCCAATTCGTGCCCGCCCATATAGGTACGATACAAACAAACAGAATGTTATAGACATTCATATTGATAAAATGCTTCGCCAAAATATTATTTCGCCGGTCGATAGTCCGTGGGCAAGTCCGGTTGTGTTATGTCGAAAAAAAGGCAACTTGCCTATTACTGATCCCGAAGCCTGGAGATTTGCAGTTGATTACAGGGGGCTGAATAAAGTAACAAAATTCTCTACATATCCTATGCCAATAATTGAGGATATTCTTCATAGTTTAAAGTCATTTAAATACATGACCACTTTAGATTTAACATCCGGGTTTTTCCAAGTACCTATGGCTGCTGAAGACGTTAAAAAAACGGCGTTTATAACAAAAAAAGGCACTTTTGCGTTTCGTCGCATGCCCTTTGGACTCAATGGGGCACCTGGCACATTCCAAAAACTTATGGATATAGTACTAAGGCCTGTTTTAGGAAAGAACGTTGCCGTATACCTCGACGACATAATTATTACGGGGGAAACTTTAACCGAGCACTTAGCTCTTTTACAGGAAGTGCTCTCTCTGATAAAACAGGCTGGCTTAACAATAAATACAAAAAAGTGTCAGTTCGTCCGCAAAGAACTACCGTATTTAGGATTCAAAATTACGCGTCAGGGCGTTCAAACGGATTCATCTAAAATCGATGCTGTAAAAGCGTTTAAAATCCCACAAACGGGAAAACAACTTTCGTCGTTTCTTGGTCTTTGCTCATATTACCGCACATTTATACCTGCATTCTCGGAAGTCGCCGAACCGCTTTACAAATTGCGAAAGAAACGCACTAAATTTACGTGGAGTTCCGAAGCCCAGAACGCCTTCCAAACATTAAAGCAGAAATTGATCCAAGCTCCGGTACTACGCCATCCAGATCACAAGCTACAATTCGTAGTGCAAACGGATGCCTCTAATGTCGGAATCGGCGCTGTACTAATGCAGGAAAACCAACCTATCGCTTTCACATCGCGAACTTTAAATTCCGCAGAACGAAACTATACAACCACTGAAAGGGAATGTTTGGCTATTGTCGTAGCACTCAAAAAATTTCGCTGTTATTTCTCAGAACAGCCGGTTCGGGTTATAACTGACCATGCTGCTTTAACCCGATTATACTCGGGCAAAAATTTTACGCCTCGTGTCATTCGCTGGGCATTAAAGATCCAGGAATACAACTTAATCATTGAGCATCGTCCGGGGAAAGGAAATCTGGTAGCGGATGCTTTAAGCAGAGACCCAGAGGGGGAGTCGATAACTCAATGTGAAATGCTCACTTCTATTGTGCTAGATAATAAAACTCAGTTAAAAGAAGAACTTCGTAAAGACCTGGAATTCGGAGATATAGTTAAATACCTAGAAAACCCCGAACAATTTTCCGGAGTTAATTTGCATGCTATACAGGGTAGAGCACAGAACTATGAACTAGTCGATGATCTCCTTTTTTACAAATCATCCACAAATCGGAATGGTGAAATTCGTCCCGTCATTCCATGTTCAATGAGAACACACATTCTACATACTCTTCACGATTTACCTACAGCCGGCCATATGGGTATTCGAAAAACTTTTTCTCGACTTAATGAGATGGTTTACTGGCCCCAAATGAGGAAGTGGGTCACCCAGTACGTTCAAAGCTGCGACACTTGTCAGCGTACTAACTACACAAATTACCACCCCGCGGGTTTTTTACAAAGTATCGTGGCCACGTTCCCTAATGAAATCGTAGGGATAGATTTATTAGGCCCATATCCCCGTAGTGCAAGTGGAAAATACAGGTTCTTACTCGTAATAGTCGACCATTTTTCAAAATGGACCGAAATTATACCCCTGCGTAGAGCCTCAGCCAAAGCAGTTGCTGATGCATTTACACATAATTATGTTTTGCGATATGGTGCCCCTGTAAAAATTATTAGCGATAACGGTGTTCAGTTTGTCAGCGAAGTTTTCACGGACCTGTGTCGCAGGCTTCAAATAAAACATGCAAAAATGGTCACTTATAGACCACAGTCGAATATTGCGGAGCGGGTAAATCGCAATGTAGTTAAAATGATTCGCGCATTTATACAAAACAACCATAAAACATGGGATCAACATATACAGCAGTTTGCGTTTGCATTACGTTCGGCCGTCCACGACTCGACAGCCAAAACACCTGCCGAAGTTTTTCTAGGCAGAAAGATTATCACCCCTTTAGACAGTCTATTCTTCGTACCGGGGCAAGCGCCTCAATTTCAACTAGCTGATATTCAGGAGATGCTTCGCGAGGTCAAGCAAGTTAATGACCAGATGCGGAAGCAACAGAAGATATACTACGATAAAAATCGTAGGGAGGAGAAATTTGAAGTTGGGCAATGGGTTTTAAAAGCCACCCACTCACTATCTAACGCCAGTAAAGGCATAGTCGGGAAATTTTGCCCGAAATTTCAAGGTCCGTACCAAATAAAAAAGGTAGCAGGCCCAGTGGTTACCTTACAAGAAGGCCAACAGCAAGTTCCCGCAAATATAGACCAGATTAAGAGGTATATAAACCGTGCAGACTATACCCTGTTTTCAAATCAAGTGCAACAAGGTTCACAAGGTTCACAAGATGCTGGACCCTCGGGGGTCACCAACGAAGACCGTCCTCCCCCTACTCACGATTCCGGTGATAACCTGCATGAGGGAAGCAGCTCCACTCCTGCACAGGAACCCCGGTCAGGAGTTAAAAGAAAGACTCCCATGACTTCTCCATCGTCGGCGCCTGACTCTCAGCCGTTCGAACATCCACGCAAGCGGGGGAAGCAGACGCAAAGGAAACGAAAGATCTCTGCCGCCCAACAAGATCCTCCTCCCAAGAGACCTCCTGTCCATCGTCAAGCCGGACCAGCGCCTCAGGACCAACGACCTGCTGCACGAAGGATGCCCACACGGTCAACGAACCCCTTTACTAGGACTGCGACCATCAAGAGAGGTTCAGCGGATTGGACAAACTGGTGCAGTGAAGTTGCTGCATTCATGAGGAACAAGTCTTGTATCAACTTTCTTATTCTAACTCCCACCCTTTAATAAAATCGAACCAAATTGGTTTGAAGTTCCCCAGTGTATATACTGTGTAAACATTTTGAGGGGAAGTGGTGAGGCACTGAAAAAAAACGGTATACTGTTGTTTTATAAATTTTTGAAGGGGACATGTAGTGAAAAAAAAATAATACATACTAACTACAGATAACAAACAACTAACATACTAACTTCACAAATCATAACACATGTACATTATAAATTGGGGGAGAGCAGATACAGTCAAGAAATGTCATGCTGTGCAATTGTGTTGTCACTTTTAATTAAAATAGATATTTTAGGGCGCAGTTGGCCAGCCCAGTATCCGCAACTCTGCAAATCCACTGTGTAATGGTGTCACCTGGACCCTTCGGGGTTAGTTTTGTAAAATGGTAGTGGCGTTTTTCCCCCACACAACGTGTGGAAGGTTTTTTGGCTTTGCCACCCATTATGTCAAAAGTCAGACCAGCACGCGTTTTCAATTAGTTAACTGAAGCCGTTCAGACCTCAGTTACCTAATTTTTTTTTTCGAGGGAGGCCAGTGTAAGGTATACACAAGATTCGATTCACAAGAATCGAACTTTTGAGTGAATTAAAGAAGCTGCTTCAGATATGCTAATTTTGGCATACGCGCTTAGTATAAATACCACGCAGCGTCATTAATGAAAAAAGGGAGTTGTTGTTAAGGTTGAAAAGGTGTTATCCTGCGCTAGTGCTTTACGGGCCAGGAGTTTACGTGGCAGTACTGCTGGTTTGACTTACTGTTCGTGAGTATAAAAATATATTGTCCTTAAAAGCTGTATTTACATTCCGTACAAGTAGTACGCATGCTTATTGCTGTAAAAGCCAATTATATGTGCAATGAATCCAATAAACATTGTTTCATGTATAAATTGTGTTTGTATATAATTCAAATAGAGTGCCACTTCAAATTATATACACCCAAGTCTGGGTAGAAGTGAGCATAGAAACTCTATAGGGTTATAAAATTCATATCACGAGAGAGATCCTAAAAATTCCTTTAAAATGACATCTTTTTCGAATCTTTACCTCCATTTTTTGATTTTTGGTGAATTTTTAAAGATTAATTTTTAGCATTTAATTTATTAAACGATGATCACGTGGTTTCTTTTCTTTTTGTGATACTTTAAATTAATTTATCGTCGAGTGCATAGCAACGAAATAAATTGACCAAAAAATATTAAAATACGGTAAAAGATAAAATTTAACCACTAGACACATTGAAATGGAAGTTTTTTAAGAATTTAATTCAAATGCGTATGTTTTATGGATACTAAACATACAAATTAATTGCATACATTGACCGCTGTATTTAATTTGAATATTTTCTTCTATATTATTTTGTCTATAAAAATATCCGTTACGATTTTTTTATAAATATTTTTTTTTGGCATTAATTGCATACATTGACCGTTGTATTTAATTTCAATGTACTCCGTAGCGTAGCACGGGTATTCAGCTAGTTTCTTATAAAACAATAATAAAGCTTCAACATTTATTCATATCAAAATGTTTGTGTTTACTGGGGGATAAACAACGACTAAGAGATAGAGCCCGTACATTCTACGATTGCTATGTCCCTGTCATTTCATGGATACCTGTTTATTTCGATGACATTCTTCTTACATTTAAGCACTGCTGACCACTCGAAAGGAATCTGAGACGGCCATTAAAATGAGAGGCAGTAAGTAATCTCAGAATGGAGAACTTGACAAATGCCACTTCGGGCGCGCCTGCAGAATAACAATGAGGGAACATTGCATAAAATCAATCCCTCGATGCTTCTCATCGTAACCGTCTGTCTCCCACAGAGATTGATTTTTCAAGCATATAATCACAAATACGAATAAACCATGTACAAGGGTGAAAGAACTCATGGACCAATATTCATTTCAACAGTAATGGATGACCCAAGTTTTAAGAACTTTATGTAGAGGCTAGATAGAGAATAGAGAAGCGGAAAAAATGCTTTGCTTTGATGGATAATAGCCAGGAAACAATGCTAATGTTTTTATACTTTTTTTTTAACGAATGAATTCATTTACAGAATGTTAAACAGCAAGCTGTTTAATAAATACCATTGGAACTTTATAGGAGGTTGGTAATAACAAATTGACATTTCGCAGCATCATTGGCAGTGGCTTTAACACAGCTAATAGACACCTCAGTACAAGGAAATTTCATGAAATCAAAAAAAGTTTTTTTTCTTTTCATTTCAATACTAATTTTTAGAGCAATGAAAATTTTGAATTAATATAGCAATGAACGTTTAACAAACTTATTTTTGAGTTTAATTTTACAAGTAACATATAATAAGCCTAATCGCAACATTAAAAAGTATTTAGCCTTTATTAAATAGACAATGATATACAAACAGTAAGTTACTTCCTGCTGGTCATCATAATCAAACCTATCACAGCCAAAATAATGAACTATAGAGCATCCCTTTAAAAAACCACCACTGACATATAAGTTTTTCTCACCTTAAAAATCACATTAACATAATTAAACGCAGTTATATTTTACTAATCGAGAAATTTACCTCTCATCAAGTGGAGAAATTTAGTGATCAGATGAAGTCAAAATAGACTATTTACGTTTGAAATTGCTTAATAAATTGATCACGTAACTGTAAGGCCGTCTGCACAAGGAGCAACTCAAAAGAAACTGATAACTGACTCAAATCACAAACCAGTCCGTGATGAGTCACAACCTATGTAATTGAATGGAGCCACGCACACGGCGCAACTGGTTACAAACCCGTCCGACGGGACGCCCACAAAATCTAAGTAGAGCCATCACATACATTTCTTGAAAATGCATAGGAAACGAAAAAGGAAAAAAGAAACGTAAATTCGCGATTATAAAGGCGGTTTCCGAAATTTCAAATACTAGAAACTCTTAAGGTTTATATGTTTTGCTTTCTATATGCTTACAAAACTAAAAAAAAAATAAATAAACCATAATTCTGTTCTGTATTGGCTTCATATAAAAACATTTTGTTCTCAAAAGTTTTGATGTATTTTTATGGATTGGAACACTTAATCAGTAACACTTTCATAAAACAGTAATACCTATGCTTATCGAATATCTACTTCTAAACCGAAAAATCTTCGTTAAGTAGAAACATTTTCATTGGAATTGTTTGCATGTAAATCTCGTTCATAGTAAATGTTCAACAGTAAATTTCGACATAAGGAAATTCGTCACATGAAGAATCTAAAGCATTTCTTTTCTGCGTTGAAACGTAAAATGTAAAAAGTAATTTTTTTATTGGCGTTAAGATACGGAAAACTGCCGAAAGTGTTGAGAAAATTTAAGCACTCAAATGCTTCCATGTTATGTTAAGAAAAGACATTTTATATGATTAAAATTATCTTTAAAGTGTGTGATAAATCCCTCATTACATACTATTGAATTTCAAAAAAATTAATATATTTCATAAAATTGAAATGAATGAATTTGTATCGATCTTGCTTCAGCTAGGTAAAAGGCCGTTCATAAAAGGAAAACACAATAGCAAACTAGGGATTATGTTGTACTTTCGTGGCGACACAACACTTAGACGCTATTCGTCAGTAAAAGAAGAGGACATTCTATAGACAAAAAGCGAAACGGGATATATTTAATTTTCGAGGAAAACAAGGACTTCTCATAACCCCCGAGAAATGAAAAAAAACAAACTTACCACTTGGTCAAAAAAATTATGGTAAAACCTAGAGCGTCACAGCTACAGGAACTGAGATCTACAAATTAGACTGATGATGTTTATGTGAACACAGTGTAATGACCTCCAGAGCAGTGGCGCACCCAGGGGGCGCCAAGGGGCCCTGACTCCCCCCCAAAGAAGTAGAAATTGCATTATGAATATTGATTTTGCATTATAAATATTTTTATCCGTTCATCTCGTCCCCCCCCCCCAAAGAAAAAATCCTGGGTGAGCCACTGATCCAGAGTACATTAACCTAGGACAGGAGCAGCTTGCTTTGTTGTTGCCTTGAAGAAATCAGGGAAAGGCTGAAATGCATCCTTACACAATCGAAGGACATATATGAACGAGAAACTTCGATAAATGGTAAAATCGAAATAAATAAATAAATAAAAAACAACATTATACAGAAATTCACAATTATTATAAATAAACTACAAAATGCTAAGTGTCTGTGATAATACTTTTATCTGTGTTGTTGATCAATGACCTGTGCTCTAATTATTCGGAACTGTAAAATTTTTCTAGAAGAAAATCCATCTTCTCCCTCACCTGTCATGAACTACCTACTTGCGTCAATTTTGTCTTCCGTAAGCTTAATGATTTTTTTTTTTCAACAGAAATGAATCCAAGCTGCTCGAGTCAGAATAGTTACGGGAGACGCGAAAAAGAAAAGCAAGTTAGTGAGTCAAAAACTACGTACTACATTTCGAGAACAGAATCTTAATTTTAGACCCGGACATTTATAAATCCTGCTGATATCGTAGATTATTCCTCTTCTTTAGGATAAAAACCCCGCCCCACCACGACCTTCAAGAGAAAAGAGCAACGCCCTGCTGCTTATCTACTGGAAGACTTCCAGAAAAACGAACTGTGGAAACGCAAGACAATCTAGGGGGGCTGCTTGCTCAATTGTCTTTAATAACCATTTGGGTGGATTCCGAAACTACGTCCCCCCACTTCCTACTGCACACGGAAGTGGCTACTAAAGTTCCTTGACCCCTGTCCAATGAGAAGATGTCAGGTGTACGCATATTGTTCGTTCAGTCGTACGTGCAGAAGTTGATGATCATTAAATAAACTATGAATTTTGAAACATCCTAAAATACGTGAACGCAATTAAAAGTTGACTTTTACTCGGAAGGTACTGTTTATTGCCTTTATAATGTGAAAGAATGGTTTAGATTTATTTAGTCCATCAACACTGTATAGCTGTGAATCAGAATTTTAGTATTGGTGTTGTATTCTATTACAGCGCCACTCATTTCTCTTTCCTTTGATAGATTTCAGGTCTTTATATTATCATTTTTTAAAAATTTAACTTCTTGAATTTTTGTATTTTAGTATCGATTCTTTCTACAGAGAGTCTGCAAATTCAGTCAACCTTTCAGTTTTATTACATAAAAGCTACACTTTCGAGTTTCAAAGAAACACAAGGCTCCCAGTCTTTTTCAAAATTAAAAATGAAGTATGGAAAAAAAAAACTTTCTTATTGATTTTAAAAACTTAACTAGAATCCTATTTTTTTAATCTTTCTTTCTGACAAAAAATCAGTGTTCTGGTTATGCAATTTTAAATGAAATTTATTTAGTGAATTTCAATAGTCTGAATTACGTCATAACGACCCGTTTATCTTTTCATTATTTCGAATTCAAAGTGAATGGTCCCATTAATTTATAACTGTTAAATAATTCGTCATCATTTGACAATCGTATTAAACAGAGAAAGGAGCCTTTGCAAATGGTTTGGAATATTTTAAAGAGAGATATCTATGGTGTGATGTTTCAAAAAGCAAATAACGATAATCCCATGACTCTAACAATCCAATTAAATGACTTGAAGGTATTTATATTCTCGTGAAACAGAAAATGAAAGAATGCTCAATTAAAACGGTACAGTGTATTGTTCATATATTTGAAATTCATTAATTGATGCACGATGAATGCCACATGACATAGAGACTAACATCACGGGCACCCACAGAGTGAGGTCGAGTTCGAATCTCGTCAAAGGCATGGACATTCCTGTGCTGTTGTTCCATAGGGAGTAGTAGTATGATTGTCGTGTTGCTACATGCAATTATTAAGTCAATTGGGAGCGTATCGTAAATTTATTTTGGTTAGTACAATGTATTTATTTTTCTTAGGATTTATTTGGGTGCGTTGTGTTTAATATTTATTTTCTTGAATACAACCCAAAGCTCTGGATGTCAAACTTAGCAACCGAACAAAAAACCAATACACTATTCTCAATTTTTGATTATGTAAATTAACATCAACAACGTTCAATTTAGACAAACTAAAAAGTTTAACATAAGAAAACTTAGTTTATTTACACACTTAATATTTACATGTAACAAAAGAATCTTTCATTTTCCGAAATCAATGCACAATAATATTTTTTATCTTTCACAACTTATATTTTATAATTACTTTGCCAAGGTTAGGGAGCGTCCCGAGCGCAACCACAAAATAACTTTACTATACGTTCAACACTAAAAACCTTTTCACTAAAAAACTCCTTCCTCACGAAAAACTAAATTTACTTAGCCTGAATTGGAACTGAACAAATCAAAATAATTTATTTAACACTCACCCAATTATTCTTCATCAATTCAAGGTGCTCTCTTGGCCTGCTCTCTTGGCCACCTGTTTAGTACGCCCGTGATAGGGCAGCAGTGTGTATGGTTGAATGTCCTGTGGACAATGTGACTATCGCATTGGGGAAAAGTTGGTTTTAATTTGAGTTATCTCAATTCTTTAAAGATTTTTCTCACTTATTAATAACAATATGTTTAAGATTACAATCGTTGGATTACAAAGGTGCCCTAGGATAGTGCCGAGTCATTGATACATCCGGGGCTCCTTTGATGAGCTCTAAGAAGCAGGGCTTGCAATGGATCTGAACCAAAATAAAAAGTTCCGATCGAATTCGTTCAAGTCGAAATTTTTATATATTTATCCAAATGAAACCATTAATTTCGGATGGATTTGATTTTGCTCGAAACGATTTTTGTCGTTCGGGATATTTATCCGACCCGGAGCAATTCATTTGTTCCAACTAAAGGATTGTTCCTAGTCGGAACAAAAATATCTCTCACAAACGATTTTGCTCCTTTTCCTCTTTGTGGCTTGTGGTGGCCCTATGGTACAGTGCGCTGGTTTTTGGTGTTGAGGATGCTCGGATCGAAACCCAGCGTCGCGCCACAAAAAATGCCTTCGTTTGTGTCATCCCTTCATAGGGGGTAAATGCTGTCCGCCTATATGGTGCCCCCACAATAAAATGGGCAGTAAACTGCGGCGTAATATAGGCGAATGTTTGATGACAATTGCTTCCGCTTTATTTTTAAAAAAAAATTTTCTCTTTAGCGAATTTTGAAAAATTATTAAGCGATTTCGAGGTTAAATTTTGGAATTTTCAGGATACTTCTGTACAAAATATTGTTGCAAGAATCCCAGATCCCAGGGTTACCTAATAAACTTTACCATTTGATCCGGTCTGCATAATTTGTTCAGAGTTAGAAGGATTCTTTTCACAATAGTGATTTTTCAAAACTATATCTGAGTTAAAATGGAAATAAAGTGTGTTAAATTTGCACATGAACTTTTATTCGTTTCCAAAATATTGGCTTTTTTCATTACGTATAGGTACATATAATTTCTTGTATACAAGAAATTCATTCATTTTTCAAAAATATTATATATTTCTTCAGGGCACGGCATTTATTTTTAATTTTGAATACAAAAAGAAAATAGCATTGAATTCCATTATCACCCTGTCTTTTTTCCTACTTCTGGGAAATTAGGTAGTTCACGTTAAAATAAACACTTTAGATAACATAAATAGAGAAGATCCTTAAATCACATTTTAGAATGATAAAACAGATTTATTATTGTTATTATTATCATTATCATTATCATTATTATCATTATTATTATTATTATTATTATTATTATTATTATTATTAATTTAATTTTTTAAAAAAATAATCTGAGTAAAATTTCAAGGAGCGAAGTTTTTTTGCTCCGAGCCGGATACATTCAGAATGATAAATAATAATAATAATAATAATAATAATAATAATAATAATAATAATAATAATAATTCGATCCTTTGGATTCAATCCTCAAAAGAACTTTATCCGAGAGAACAGTACTTTTTGTTCTGTTCGGATAGAAATCGTTTGACCCATAATATTACTATTCGGGTCGGAGCAAAAAGGATTCGTTCTTCGTATAGATATCTTCAAGCCCTGCTAAGAAGTCAAAACATTTTTGAAGTTAAAAGGGAATGTATTATTTATTCGAACATTAACAGTAATTGAAATTAGCATTCAACAATTAAAAAATTTAAGAAAAAAAATAGGGTATTCATTCAATTGAGACCATATAAAGAAATTACATTTGTTCATCACATATTTTACAGAAAATAACTTGTTAAAATACACTATGAAATTCTCTTATTACAAATTAGGTCGTAATTTCTGAGCTCATAACTTTTCGTGGAATACCTAAATTGATACACCGTATAATCAAAAGTTTCCGTTCACTTCTGCTAATCAATTAATTCTGGCATGTCCTCTGTGTCGCGGTTACAGAATTGTTGTTTTTAAAGAAAGCCCCGATAACGAAACCGCGAAGTTCACCGGACTAACTCATGGTGTCTACTGACAACTCGAAAATCTGTCCGAAATGTTGCCACCTCCTTTGCCGCCCTATCCTTACGGCCGTCTGCACACGGAGCAACTCAAAAGAAACTGATAACCGACTCAAATCACAAACCAGTCCGTGATGAGTCGCAACCCGTCCGACGGGTTTGTAACCAGTTGCGCCGTGTGCGTGGCTCTATTCAATTACATAGGTTGCGACTCATCACGGACTGGTTTGTGATTTGAGTCAATTATCAGTTTCTTTTGAGTTACTCCGTGTGCAGACGGACTACTAGTGACCTGCAGAAATGTGGGAGCCCATTCTGTTACACCCTGTTGTTTACAGATTAGTTCAACTACACACACCCTAAGTGATCAAATGTATTCGAGCACTTAGGTATCTTGTTTATTTCCCCCCAAATACTGTTATATTTGGGTGAAAGTCTCCTGATAAGCGGTTTTAAACAATAAAAGCAAAAGCTTTTGGAAGAAGTTATTTACACGATATTTTTATGTCCAAAGGCAAAGTCCCCTTATTAGAGATTTTGTTGACAAATTATTTCTTGCAAAACTATTTTCTGATTTTCAGAGTGAATTAAGTAGATTTTTTAAACTTATGAAAAACTTATATAACATTATCAAGCATTGATGAATGAATGTTTTCAAGTGAGGAATATATTTCAAAAGGAAAGAAAATTCATTTTCACTCAAATCAAATGCTGGAACAGAATATTTTAGAAAAAAGAAAATCTCCACCATGCAGAAAAATATCATATAAGCATCTAAAAGCGCTGTGCTGCAGCAATTTCCATAGAAACTTTAAATGTTATGTTAATGTAAAGCCAATTCAAAAACGAAAAACTAAAACGTATGAAACAATACTTATATATTTTTTCTTTACTTTTTTTTTGGGGGGGGGGGGGGGGAATTGAGCTTGTTTATAAATGGCCTACATATGAAAATTATAGCGGTTCGTGTAAATTCAAAACTAAAACCAATAAGAGAAGCATCGATTGATATAGTTCCAATTTTCAGAGTTTTGCAATGCACGCAATCCTTTAATTGGCTGATTTTTTTTTGCACATTCTATTTACAGTGTATCACACGTATCGGGGTCACACATCTAATTCCGCAAACAAAATCCCAAAACTATTTAATCTCATGGCTTTCAAGAAATTTGCGTTTAAAATCGAGGGTAATGTATCTTGAAGTGAATGCTTAAATACTGAAGTATTTGGGTTAATCTTTGCATAGAAATAATTGATATGTGCAACAATTTCTGTTAGAAGTACTCAATTTAGGGACTTGCCTATATCTTTACAGATGGCAATAAATAACCAAGATAGCATTCTGACAACGCTTGAAACCTGGAAAGTTCAGGAAAATTTGAAACGGACAAGCAAAAAAACAGAAAAAAAAATTGAAACAATTACTGTGAGGAAAGCTGCCC